>KQ482031.1:112298-132427 GCA_001430745.1 Auxenochlorella pyrenoidosa
ACCTGCGGCCGGTAGTTGATGGCCAGGACCACCTCGTCCACCCCCGCCGACTTCAGGGCCTGCAACACAGCAGGTGGGGGCCAGCCACCGCGCTGCCATCACTCGCGGGCAAGCACAAAATCTAGCAGCGCCAACGGATGGGCGCAACAACGGCGGGCCGCGCTTGGCAGGTCGGTTTACAGCAGAGCACGTCATGGGGGCACCCCGCCCCACCTCAATCTGGTGCACAATCATCGGCCGGTTGGCTGCACAAGGGAAGGAAGGAGCGGGCTGAGCTGAGACACGGCAGGCAGACTCGGGCGTTGGCCCACTCTGCCATGCCTTCAGGCATCCTCTCCCAAATGATAGGGCTGCCCCACCCACCAAAGTCGATGATGGGCTTCGGCACGGTGAGGGTGAGGGGCCGCAGCCGCGTGCCATATCTGCAGGCAGCAGAGGGCGGCAGCAGGTTGGTCGGAACGCTGGCGGTGGGAGCCTGCGGCGACAGCGGCAACAACTACCAAGGCACTGCTACGGGCCGGCGTCACATTTGCGAGAGTTCCAGGAGCAATTTGGAGCACAATGAGCTTGGCAGCAAGGACCCCGTTGCAACGCAGGGCTCCGGCAGGCATCGGAAACCCACCCGCCCACAAGCACCAGCGCCTTGGGCGCTGGCTTGCTCCCGTCGGACATCGTGCAAGTGTACTGCGACCGCTGCTCGAGCAAGCGCTTGGCCGTGCCGGTGCTGTTGCTGGTCGGGTGCAGGCCGCTCTGGGGCTGCTTGCTGGATGAAACAGAGGTGATCGGGTGCCAGGAATGCAGTGAAACGAGCGATCGCGCGTCTCGAGATGGTGGAAGTGCACAATGCATGGCGTCCCATGGCGTGTCATTGCGGCAGAGCACGACAGGTGACGGGCATGAATGTCAACACCACCTCAAAGGTGCGGATGGGGCTGCTTCATGCTGAGGCATAGCCGCGAAATTGGAGTTCTGCGTTTGGCTGATAACTCGTGTATGCCTGTTTGCGGTTACGGAACCCCTGCCCCGAAGCACATCCCATGGGAGCGGGCAAACTGCAGCTTGTCAAGGCGTGGCACAGCTGCGGAACCAGACGTTTCCGAAGGATCAGTTAAAAGGGAACCCCGTTAGGAGGTCTACTGTGTGCTGAGTGTCCCACTTCCCAGTCTCCCACAGAGGGCCCGCTCCTGTGCGGCCGCTGCAGCTCGCACCCGTTCAGCGAGTGCTGGGCGCCAGAACTCCCCAGCAGGGCGCCAGCAGGCATACGCGGCACTGTGAGGAAGTTTCCAAGTGATCTGCATCAGATCTGAGTAGCAGAAAGAAGGGCCATGGCGGGCGTTGTTGGGCAAGGCAGTAGCGACAGCATGAGCCAGAGAGAGCCCAGAGACAAGAAGCGCAGCAGCAGTAGGGTGGAAACAGTGCAAGTCATGGGTACAATATGGGCCCATCATGTCAAAAGGCGGTGCCAGCGGCGTTCACATGCCAGGCCAAGTCACAGAGGGTGCCGTTTGATGGGGGGAGGCGGCCTGGGTCGTGTGAGCAATGGCGGATGGGGGGGCCTCGGCCTCGGTGGCGGCGGCGAGGGCCGAGGCGGCGGCTTCGGTGGCGGGGGCCTGGGCGGCAACGGCGGCGGTGACGGTTCAGGGCGCGGCGGCGGGTGCAGGGAGGGTCGTGGTGGGGAAGGGGAGGGCGGTGCTGGTGGGACGGACGGTGGCGGTGGCTTGTAAATGCTGGCAGTGGGTGTCAATGGCGATGAGCCAGTGCGAGTTCCGGTGATTGTGGTTGCTTCATGCTGCAGCCGCCGTTGCCGCTGCCGCTCGGTCATGCGCCTGCTCGGCGGGGAGGACAATGAAGAGGCAGATGGAGCGCGTGTCAGCTGAGCGATTTAAAGAAAGGCGTTTGCATACAAAAGAACTCGCCAGAGCTGATGCAGGCAACTCAGGAAAGCCCTGAGCTGTCAAAAGAAGCCTGCAGAGCACACCTGTCCTGGCTGCGGATGTCACGGCCACGACCGCCACTGCTCACCTGGCAGCGGCCTGCACCCCCTCGCGGGCTTCGGCTGTGCAGCGGCCCTCCCTCTCTTCTGCTGCACCGAACGGTGCGCCGAAACCAAATCGGAGGAGCAGGGTGCTGCACAGAGCGAGGAAGGCAAACGCCTTCATGTTGTCCTGGCTCCCGACGGCACCGCGGGGCACACAACGACAGCTCGCTACCATACAGAACACAAGGCGGCGTACGCAACTCGAGCCGCCGTGTGGGTGTCGCCACGCCAGGTCAGCAGCGGGAGGGCACGATGGCGCCGCAAGGATAGCCAGCTTCTTGTCCCAACCCTCTGTACCATCCACCCTCAGCCTGTGTGGTCCTGATCAATCATATGAGTGGAACTCGATTGACAGCCTTTGAGGCTCCCAGTTGAGTGGTCAGCAGAACGCAGGCACACGTGCCCCACCTAGTGCCATCCCCTGCCCACACCCGCAGGCGGCGGTCACGACCCTGCCAATCACCCTGTTGTGTGAGGCTTACACAGCCTGCTGTGTTAAAAAACTGAACAAAACTGAATAATTTTGGCGAGATGGCACCAAAATGATGCATCAAAGCTCCACCTTGATCTGGCTGCCTGCCGAACCGTTGGCCCCGCCACCAAAGCTAAAGCCGGTGCGGCGCGCCCAGGCATGGAACTCCCCATGAGACACGCCGCCCAGAAACATGCGCATGCCAAGCAGCTCCTCGACCGCAAGCTGCGCATCCGCACGCAACAGCAGCTCGGCGCGGCGCTCGGCCGGCAACCGGGCTACGCGCTGCTCTGCTGTTGCCATCGCCGCCTGCACCTCCTGTTGCAACCAGTCTCCACGCCCCCTGGCCGCCGGGTCCGCTGCATGCTGGGCGGCTCTGCTGTCACCTTCGCTGTCAACAGAGAGATCGCCGCTGCCGCTGGCACCCTCACTGCTCCCGCTGCTGCCGCTGCCGCTGTCAGTGTCGCCCACGCCCTCGCAGCGCCGCAGCAGAGCCGAGTACAGCTCCTTGTCCCCGTCGTTTGCTGTGGCAGCGTACACCCCGTACAGGTGCAGCCGGGGCAGCCCGCCAGGCTGGATGTACCTCTTGTAGTACCGCAGCTTCCTGGTGGGGGCGCAGGCACGAGAGAGACGCTCAGCAGTGTGGGGCTGGAACCTGGGACTGGGACGAGGCACCCAGGTGTGCACGCCTGGCTGCGCAGACGCCGGCGTGGCTTCTGCCGCATATGGTTGCTGGGCAGCGCAGCGGTCGGCACCCAGCAGCCTAGCAGCACCTGCTGCCTCGGCAGAGGCATGTGCGCCGCTGCCGCCCCCCGCATGCACAGCCCCAGGGCCCCACCTCACTTCTTGGTGCCGTCGCTCAGCCCCTTGACGTGCCCCTCAAACACGTTGGCGACGCTGTAGCCCCGCAGGTAGGCAGCACCCTGCTCCCCCAGCCACAGCCGCCGCAGCGCGAAGCGGATAAACTCCAGCCCATACCTGAGCAAGGCAGGACCGGAGGGAAACCAGCGTGGGTGCGCAGGTGGCGGCCAAGGGCAGACAGCGACGCACCTGCGCCACACTCATGCGCTGCTCCGCGTCAGCGCGTGAGGTCGACACGGCAGCTAGTGCGCGCTTTGCCGCCCACACGCCACGCCCCGGCGGGGTGCCCTGGCCGCACACCCTCGCCAGTCCCTCGGCTGCCCTGCCCTCACCACACGGCACGTGGCGCCCCGCGCTTCTTGTTCCGCGAGCCGAAGTCGTGCACCAGGCAGCTGCGAACGGGAGAGAAAGGTGGCAGCAGGCATGTCCCGCTTTCAGGTGGAACATGCAGGTACTGGAAGCTGACTGGTCGCCTTCCCTGGGGAGTGCTGCACAGGCCACGATGGCCTCGCCCGATGCCAGGCAGCAGCACAGCCAGCTGCGGCAGCGGCGGCAGCGGCGGTAGCGAGCCCACACGCGGGGAGCGTGTCCCAAGCAGGCGACCGCGCGCCCCCCTGCCTCACCACTGCCCCAGCGCCAGCCGCATCAACAGGTCAGCATCCAGGTCGTTCATCAGCTGTTCAAACTGCTGCTGCTCGCAGCGCGTGCTGGGGAGGCGCAGGAACCTGCAGGCAGGCGCTCCCAGGGGGGAGGGGGAGGGGAACCAGCGGTGTGCCATCGCGCGACTGCGCTGTGTTCTAAGCAGGAAGAGGGGGGCCGGGGCACCGGGCTGCAACCGCGAGGGAAACCTGCCAGCATGCATGCCGGGGTGGAATGGGAGCGGGGCAGCCGCCGTGCCTGTACGGCAGTCCCAGCTGCTGCAGCCGTGGGATGGCCTCGATGCCGTTGGTCAGGTTCACGTAGTGGTGGCACTCCGCCAGGGGTGGGAGCTGAATGACCTCCACGCACTGCTCCGGGGGGGTGCAGCAGGTGGGTTGGCAGCAGGGGGCTGTGCCGTGCAGCGCATGGTCGGCAGGCGGAGCCCCGCATGGTACAGGCTGCAGGCCATTGGTGTGGTTGGCCATCAGCACTAGCACGGCACATCTGCAGAGCTCATGTGCTCACCCGGCGGTCGGGAAAGAAAGGCAGCTGCTGCTCTGGCGCCACTGATCCTGCTGCTCCTGCTGGCGCCGCCGACGCCGCTGCTGCCAATCCATGAGCCCGTACAGGAGCTGCGACGGCGTGCCCATGTGATCTCGCGCTCTTGACATAAAGTTCTAGCTGCGCGCTGTGGGCAAACAAGCGCTGCTGGCTCTGCCTGCAAGCCGGCTGGCAGCAGAGACTGCCAGATGAGCGTCCCGTTGCTGTGAATGCAATCATGGCCGCAAGCATAGGTCCAGGCTCGCATGGTAAGCCTGGCACAGACAAACACTGGGCTGCTGCGTGTGCTCTGTCTGCTGAGAACAGCAGGCCAAGGCACGTCTGTCTGCAGCGCTCACTTTTGGCAGGTTTCACATTGCTGGAAGGCCTTCAGGGTCGCATTATGTAGCAGCCAGTCCTTTGACAGGGTGAGCCGCTCATGCAAAAGCATGGGCTGCAGTGAGGGCAACGCCTGTGAGGGTGCTGGCACCACCGGCACCCGTGAGTGTCAATCAAGATGGCCAACCCCTGCCACATGGCCTTTCAAGCAGTGGCTGCATACAGCTTGTTCGTCCTGCATCTTCCGCGCTTGTGTTGCACTTTCGCTGCCCATGCAGGCCTCACGCTGTGCCTGAGGAGCTGTTTCTGTAGAAAGGCTGCCATACTAGGCCCATAGTCCTAGCAAAGCCCTGCGAAATGCTGCGTATCAACCTAGCTGGCTAATTATTGCCTGAGTAGTTTCCAGTTGCTTGCTGACACTTGCGCCATCGTCCGTGGTGCGCAGCAGCATGTGCAGGTGACGAAGAGCACGTACTATGTCAGATGAAACTGTGAAGTACTCACCTTGGTCGCTAACAAGGCAGCCCTTTTTGTGAATGCGGTCCCTGGCGGCCTGTCAGCTAACACATGCTTGCTCACGGCGGCCGGCAGCAGCCATGTGCTGCGCCAGTGGCGGCACAGCATGACTTCTGCTGCACCTGTACCGCGCTCATTCCCTGCCTTGCTTATTAAAATAACTGCTGCGGATCTCACGGGCGCTGCCGGGCCAAGAAATATGCGGCTCTCGGGAGGCAGGCAAGCAGACAGCGCCCGCAACCCCCCGCCTTGCAGCTGCGCTTAACCGCGTCCATGTTGCAATCGAAAAAGTGCTCAGACGCGAACCCGGCCCGATGGTCACTGTGCAGGTCGCCCACCGTCGGTGCCGCCCGGCAGTGCACCACTCTGTGTGCACGCGGCCCCGGCAGTGCTGCTTCCCGCCCAGCGGGCCTGGAACCAATTGCACTTACAAAATGCAGCAGATTCCAGGAACAGCAGCATGTGGCAGGCCTTGGGCGCTACAGCAGCTCGACATGCACACGGCGGCCAGCTGCAGCAGCGGCAGCAGCCACGGTGGCGGCAGCCAGCGCCAGCAGGAGCAGCAGCGGCAGTGGCCCGTGGGCCAGCCTGGCCAGCCTGGCCAACGCCCTGACCAACTTCTTCCCGGTGTTCGTGCTGGGCGCTGCGGCGCTGGGCCTGGCACGGCCCTCGGCGTACGACTTTTTCAGCCCCGCAGCCATCACGCCCTCACTGGCTGTCACCATGCTGGGCATGGGCCTGACGCTGACCTTTGAGGTGGGACCACTGCCCACAAAGCCTGGCACGTCAGACCTGGCATGGCGGGAGGTGCAGGCGGCCGTGTGGCAGATGCACTGCGCTGCTGCGCGCGCTTCGGCTTGCGGAACGAGCGCCATTGCGCCGTGGCGGGCCAGTTCAAGGGTTGGCCAGGCCCAGCAAGCACCCCTGTTCCTCCCCACCCTGCAGGACTTCAAGCGGGTGCTCACCACGCCCGGCCGCATCTTTGCCGGCTTCGCCCTGCAATACACAATCATGCCGGCGGCGGCCTTTGCAGTGAGCCGCCTGGCGGGGCTGCCGCTGGCCTTCACCATCGGGTGAGGGCGCGTGGGGGGCGCCTGGGCACGGCACCGGCAGCGTGTCGTGCACCCCACGGCTGCGATGCGCTCGCAGTCATGTTGCTGCTGGCATGGCAAGAAGCTGCAAGGGTACGTGTCTTATTGGCAGGTACGAGCACCGATGCCCGCATTCTTTGGAGGCACCCGCGCCTTGCGGCAGCGCTTGCCCCACCCTCCAGCTGCTGCCTCCCGCCCGCAGGCTGTGCATCGTGGGCAGCTGCCCGGGCGGCACCGCCAGCAACGTCGTCACATACCTTGCCAGGGCCGATGTGACCCTCAGCGTGGCCATGACCACAGCCAGCACGGTGAGTGGCCACCACTGGTTGGGGTGCGTCGGCTGCCTGCCTGCACTGGGGAAGGGTCAAAGGTGCCACAGGGGCCGCATCCCTGCTCGACCAGCTCCGCCCCGGCGCTGTCCACCCCGCCCCCTGCAGCTGGGAGCAGTGGTCTTCACTCCCCTGCTGACCCAGGCGCTGCTGGGCACGCTGGTGCCGGTGGATGCCATGGCCCTGCTGGTGTCCACGCTGCAGGTGGGCCAAGCCCTTGCGTGCTGCGCCGCGCAATGCACACAGACGGGGACGGCTGGTCCTGGGTGGTGGTGCGCTGCAGGCAACCATGCCTTGAACGGGGCGCACAAGTGGCACCAGTCCAGCAGGCAAAGCCTGCGCCTTGTTCCGGGCCCGCACCAAGTTGGCATGTGCGATGGGCTATCACACCCAAACGCCACCTGCCCTCATCCACAGGTGGTGCTGCTGCCGATGGTTATGGGGGCAGCAATCAACAGCGCGTTCCCACAGCAGGCAAGTGCCAGCTCGCGCAAGCGGGCCCACACGCAACGCGCAACATGCCTGGCCAGGCAGCCTTTCGGACCCAGCACCTGCTGCTGCCGCTGTGTGCACACTGCTCCCCCCACGTCCCGCCGCAGGTGGCCGCCCTTGCCCCGCTGAGCGCGCTGTCCGCAGTCGTGCTCATCGCGCTCATCTGCGGCCGCGTGGTGGCAGAGAACGCGGCGGCGGTGGTGCAGGCGGGGCCGCAGCTGCTGGCCTCGGTGTTTGCCCTGCACGCATGTGAGGAGGGCTTGTGTGCGCGTTCAATGCGCTGGGCATGCCTGTGCCTTTCGCAGAGCGCGCGTGCGTGCAGTTGCTGCCCTCGCTGCCGCAGCGGCTGCTACATTTGTGACGTCCCTGGCACCGCGTTGCTGTTCTGAGGCGCCTTGGCTCGTCGCCAGCATCGGCAGCTGCTGCAGGCGTGGACGCGGCCGCGACGGCCCTGCCCGAGCGGTGCAGGGTGCTGGCCGCGCCCCGCCCGCCCACCCTGCTCCACCTGTACGCACCCGGTGCACCCACGCCCCTGCCCCGCAGGCGGCTTCTTCTTTGGGTATGCCCTCAGCCGGCTGCTGGGCATCCCTGAGCGGGCCGCCCGCACCAACAGCATTGAGGTGAGGCTGAGGGCGGCGCCGTGCCTTGGCGCGGCAGGGCAGGCATGCGCTGTGTCTGGCCAGGCCCTTTGGCGCTGGCCGCGCTGCAGCCAAGGGGCCAAGCGGCGTACAGAGCGGTGTTGTCGGGAGCCTTCCTGACTGTGTGTGAGGCCTCAGCTGGGTGCTGAGCGACTGAGGCTGGGTTTGCCCGCGTGCGCGCCTGCCTGCGCCTGCCCCGCTCGCAGGTGGGCATGCAGAACAGCGCACTGGGCGCGGTGCTGGCCACTGCCCACTTCCCCGCGCACCCGCTGGCTGCGGTGCCCTGCGCCATCTCGGGTGCGCGCCGCCCTGCCGGCTCAGGGCTGCGTTTCCCAATGATGGGATCAAATGGTCCTTGCCCACGGCCACGCAGACAGCCTCAGGGACGCCTCCTCGTGGTGGCACACTTCCACAGCAGCCTCCCTTGCAAACTCTTCCCCCTGCTTCCTCTCGCCTTGACGCAGCCTGCATGCACTCGGTGATGGGGTCGATGCTGGCAGCCTTCTGGCGGCGGCAGCCAACTGGCGAGGGGGAGGACGGCATTGAGACTGACTAAACCGCCAACCCACCCAAGGCTCCAGCTGCTCTCCGACTGAGGAGACTGAGGCTTGCCGCTATAGACGTGCCATGACGGCGGGCACTGAGGCTGGAACAAAGCTCGACTGCGTTCTGCGTCTTGACCGCATCAACCATGCCATTTTGACCACACTCTGCTCACTGCAAATGCTGAACATGCTTGTCGACGGCACTCAGGGACGCTGCTCAGGCGTGTAATGTCATGAGCGCGCCAGAAACTGGCGGAGGCTTGCGGGAAGCTGCTGGTGATGCGGCAGTCGCGCTGCGCATGCTGAGACAGTCTGTGCTGCTCTTCACGGGCCATGCCTGGCTATCTGCACCATTCGTGTCGATTAATTGCCCCCAATCTCGAGCCTGCAAACAGCTCCGTGAGTCAGCGTACCCAGAGCCACAGTGCTTGCCGCAGTTCTGCCCTCCGACCCCAGCAAGCAGGCGCGCATGTCTAGCCCGGGCACCTGGACCAGCCCGACCCGCAGGGGACATGACAGCGCCTGCTGCATGCCCCGGCGCCTGCGCCCATCTTTTCCCCTCGCTGCTGTGCCGCCGCCGCGTGCGACAGCACGACGCTGCCGACTGGATTCCCCTGCAGCAAGCCTGCCATTTCACAGAGCCTCAGTGTCTGGACCCACACTTATTTGCCCCGTCACCACCACACCAGTGCCCCCGCCGATGCCCCCCTCCCCCGCAGGGCACCCAGGCACCGGCGCAGGATGGTCAACCTGGGAGATAAGGTGCCCGAGTTCTCGGCTGAGACCACAAAGGGCCCGCTCCCCTCCTTCCGCGACTTCTGCCGCGGCAAGTGGACCATGCTGTTCAGGCACGCCCTGGGGGGTGGGGAGGTGGGGGGTTGGGGGGGAGGGGGGCACTCGCATTGAAATGGGCTGAGCGGGGAGGGAGGTATCCTGGGATTGCGCACAGTGCTGCACACCAGCTTGTTCGAGAGCTGGGGGATGTAATCTGAGTGTGCCGGCAGCGTGGGGCGCAGCAGGGCAAGGCCGACTGCACTTCTGCTGCGGCATTGACCGCGGGCCTCCCGTCGCCCGCACCTCCCTCCTCCTTGCAGCCACCCAAGCGACTTTACGCCAGTGAGTGCCTGCTTGATTGCTCCTACTTCCTCGCTCGATGACTGCGACTCCAGTAGTGGCTGGGACGATGCCCGTGCACGTTCACGCTGGGTCAAAGCCGAATCGAAAGGGCCGCGGCAGCATCGCCGTCACTAGGAGCGGGGGCGGCAGCTCCTGGCGCATGGCTGGCCCAGACCCCTCCTGGCTCCTGCCATGACGGCTTCACACCCACTCGCCGCCTGCCTGCCCTCCCCGCCTGAAGGTCTGCACCAGCGAGCTGGGCGCCGCCGCCAAGCTGCAGGGCGAGTTTGCGCGGCGCGGCGTGCAGCTGGCGGCGCTGTCCTGCAACTCCCTGGACTCGCACAAGCAGTGAGGGGCCGGTGCTGCCCGCACAAGCTGCAGTCTGCAGCTCCTTGCTCAGCTGGCGTGCATGAGCAGGGGCGGGGGAGGCTATTCTTGCACCCGCTCTGCTGTACCCGGCTACATCTCAGCACACAATCCTCTGCCTGTTATCCGCTTGTCCTCCTGCTTGCTTTGCACGCCCTGAAACCGCTTTACACATTTACCTCATTGCAGGTGGGTCAAGGACATTGAGGGCAGCATGTCGGAGGGGCAGCACATCGAGTACCCCATCATCGCCGACCCGAAGCGGGAGATTGCCAAGAAGTGGGGTGAGGGCCCGGCCAGGCTGGGCTGGCGCTGCAGGGAGGGTGGTGTGTGGTGTGTGGTGTGTGCGCGCGCGCGTGCCCCCCTGTATATGTGTGTGTTCGCCCCAGCCGCCCGGCGGCGGCGCGAACAGCAGGGCCGCCACCATTCCGGTCGCGTTTTTGTGCTGTGGGGGGGGGGGGGGGGCTGCTTTGATGAGGCTGTGCAACGTGCGGCGCTGCTTTAGCCACGCCTCGTGCTGCGCTGCGCGCGACTGACCTCCGTGGAATAGGGCCCTTTATGCTTGAAGCGCTAGAGAGCAAGCATAAGCAGCCGTTTTCCGCGGAGGTCAGTCGCGCGCAGATGCTGTCAGTGCTGTCTGCTGCTGCTCAAGGAGGCTGCGGTACACTGCAAGACAGCAGCAGTACGCACTGTTCCGTCACGCAGCAATATTCCCCCGCTCCTGCAACTTATGCAGGCATGCTGGACCCAGACGAGAAGGATGACAGCGGCAAGGCCTTTGCTGCACGTTGCGTATTCATCGTCGGGCCGGGTGGGTGCCGCCAGGGGCACCTGAGCCTGCATGCAGCAGGACTGTGCCTGAACATGCAGCACTAGCAGGGGAGGCGGTGTTCGGAGAGCAGCCAGGCTGGAGACTCGGGAGGGCCGCCCCCTTGCGCTCCGCCTGCCTGCGGTACCGACTGGTGTTTGCAACCCCCGTGCCTCTTGAAGTGCTTAGGAAGCCTGAGGCACATGGCGCCGCCTTGATCTGGTGCACCCAACTGCAGATTGCACTCTCAAGCTGTCCATCCTGTACCCCTCCTCCACGGGGCGGAACTTCGATGAGGCAAGGAGGGGGGCCGGGGAGGGGCAGGGTCCAAGGGGAGTTTCAATGAGGGGCCCAGGATAGTGCAACACTGCAGTGTGCAGCAGGCAGTTGAGCCGATTTAAGACCCTGCAGGAACGCGCACCTGCGCATGCCATGCACCCACCCCACAGCACCTGGCGAGGCTTGCTAAAATGGCACCCAGCCAGCTGCACTTAGGCCACGCCAAGCAGCTACATCAAGCCACGTGTTCCACCGCTCTCTCCATGGTTCCAATCTGCCCCTGCCCTGCAGCTGCTGCGCGTGATTGACTCCCTCCAGCTGGCTGCCAAGCTGCCGGTGGCCACCCCCGCCAACTGGCACCAGGGCAAGTTCAAATCACATGCGGGCAGCCTAGAGCGATGGGGGTGCGCTGCATGGCCATCGTGAGCAGCGCAAGAGGCAGAGGTGGGCACCCTTTGCGCTTCCAGGTGGTCTGATTCAGCAGGTGATGCACCCCTGCTGCTAGCTGGCTGGCTCGGCATGGCCACCCACCGGCATCCCTCCTGTCCCCCGCAGGCGAGGAGGTCATGATTGCGCCTCGCGTGTCTGATGAGGAGGCCGACAAGCTGGTGGGTGCTGCACGTGCAAGTGGTGCAGCGTGCACGTCAGCGCCTCGGAAGGGCGGCACACTGCCCGCTCCCCTGCAGCTGCCCCGTACCCCCCGCGCTTTGTCCACCCCACCCCCCCGGCCTGCCCGCAGTTCCCCGGCTACCGCACCATCCAGGTCAAGTCGGGCAAGGCCTACATCCGCAAGACCAAGGTCCCAGAGGGTCAGGGCGCCGGGCCTGCTGCCGTACAGAGCTAAGGCTGCAGAGGCAGGCAGAGGCGTCAGCTGACAACCTGCCGCCAGCGGGGCACAGTGGTGCTGCCAGCTTGCCCATGGAGCTGGCTACTACTGCCAGCAAGCTGGCTCGGCTGGTGTCAAGATGCGCTGACGTGCTGCAAAGCAGCCAGTCAAGAATGCCAAACAGAGCTGCACATGCCTGTGCTTCCTGGCACGCATTCCACTCCCTTCCTCCTGTTGATCCTGGTATCCGCAATGGTTGTACAAGTTGCTGTTGAACATTTTTGTAAAAGAAGGAAGCAGAACTGTGGTCAGCACATGGTTTGCAAGCAGCAATAAACATGGCTGTCGGTCTTCTGGCCCCCCTCCCTCCGCATGTGCCAGTCATCATGATGTCAAAGCTCTCCTGCGAAACAGCACACCAGCTGTGCCACCCACAGGGGGTTGCCATGCCAAGGCTGCATCAGCCCTCATCCCAGCTGCTGCGCGCCAGCCTGGCCTCTGCGGCCTGCAGCACCGCTTCCCACCCCAGCAGCCGGTAGACGCAGCCCTGGCAGATGGCGTTCAGCCTGCGCCAGGCCATTGGCAGCACGATGGCCGGCTTGTTCTCCCAGCGGTCCTCATGCCACACCACCTGAGGGTTGGGCAGGGCAGGATAAGGGCAAGGGTTGCAAGGATTAGGGCAGGGGCCCTGCAGGGAGCGAAACGAGCAGGCGCGGTGGTGCAGGGCTGCCATCGCACGCAAGGGCAGGAGTTGCGTCATGGGCTGGTGAGAGCAGGTGTGAGCCTCAGCTTGCAGAGCAGTCTGGGAGCTCTGCCACAGCCCCCCGGTGCCCACCTGCCCAGTGCGCGGGTCCAGCAGCAGGCGTGTGGTGGTCTCCATGCACGTGCTCTCCGGCAGTATCTGATCCCGGGGTGGGTTAATGGAGGGGTTGGAAGGGGGAAAGGGGGGTTGGCAGGGCATCAATCTCTGCCTATCACCTAGGGCGAGCCTGGCTATAGCGAGAGTGTGGCTAGCTAGGAGCAGCCTCAACGAGCATGAGGGAGGGGTGAACGCGCGGGCATGCTGTGCGCAGCCTGCGCCTGTGCTGTGCCGCAGCGTTGCCTGCCGCCCGCGCTGCGCATGCATGCTCCCTGCTTCAGGCCCCGCTCTGCCTGCTGCGAGATGTGCCTGGTCCGGGCAAACTCCAGCTCCTGCCTGCTGCGCACCAGCACCTGCATTGCAGCGCACACAGAGGAGGTTTCTTTATATGGGGGGCACGGGGGGCGGCATCGCCGAGTTGTTGGCTGAGGCCACCAAAGCCAAGCAGGAAGCTCAGCCTTTACTGCATGTGCACTGCGCTTGCTGCGGACCCCTGCGGGGGCCAATGCCCTGCATGCCTAACAGCCAGCGGGCCGCGCCAGCAGGCTGCCCACGCTGCATACACTGTCCAAGGACCCACCCTAAAAAAACAAAAACAAAAAAAACACTGCGCCTCTCACTCGCCTCCAGCAGCGTCGGCTGCCCAGCCTTCCCATCCGGCGGCACCAGCTGCACCCGCGGCTGGCTGATGTCGCTGATCGCCACGCGGCTGTACAGGCGCTGCAGGGAGTAGAAGGCGAGGGCCACCTCCCGCCGGGGGCGGGCAGCCAGCGTTGGGTCAACAAACGTCGCATCCGCCCTGCAGGGGGGGCCTTGCCAAGTCAAGGGGACAGTGTGAGCAGAGGTGTGGCAGCGGGAGTGTCCAGCAACATCTCAAGGCTGCATGCCTGTTGGGAGACAGCAGCTGGGGGCACATCAACAGCACCCACCAGCAGCTGCACCACGATCAATCTAGGCCCTCGCTCGAGACTAGAGGGCTCGCCCACCTGTAGCGGCGATTCAGTAGGGCCACCAGCTCCTCTGGCGACCGAGCCTGGTAGCAGCGGAACACCTCCGACAGGACGTGCTCCAACGGGCAGGGCAGCGACTCTGCAGCTTCTGGCACCGGCGGCGCCGGCAGGGAGGGGAAGGGGCATGCGTAAGCGGGCGGCGCATGCTCAACGGCGCCTGCCGCCAGCTCAAACTGCTGGCAGGGTGCATGGCAGCGCTGCCAGGCGGTTGTCCTCGACTCCTTCACTGAAATCTGCTGGCTGCTGTAAAGAGGAGCCTCACCGCGCGCGGCCCCTGCTGCCTGGAAGTCTTCCTGTCCATGTATGCCATCCTCGTTCATGGCTTTTCACTCCCCGGGCGACTCACAGCAACAGCTCGGCCTGTGGGGACGCAACGAGGCCACATTGGAGGCATGCTGGCACGCTGCTGCTGCCAGCTGCTGTCCTCTGAATGAAGCGCCGCTAGCAGACAGTGCCCTTGGTGTTTCTCCCTCGTTTGCGTTCTCAGTCATGTCGGCATACAACCAGCGGCATCCTGCGGTCAAGAGAATCGTGCAAGAGCTCAAAGAGCTGCAGCGGGAAGATGACCCCAACATTCTGGCGGAAGCCATCGAGGTGCGTCTGCTCAGAGCCTGAACAACGCGATGTGATCGCATAGACTGGTCCGAGATGGCCAGAGCGGACGGGAGCCGGCTGACCCGCGCTCTTACACGCTGGTGGCCTTCGGGGCTTCTTTGTTCGGCTGCAGGATAACATCTTCGAGTGGCACTTTGCGATTCGAGGAGCCTGGGATTCTGAGTTTGAGGTACGCGGTGCCGAAGGTATTGTGGCTGCAGGTTGCAGCGCACTTGTGTCTGGGCTTTGGCAACCAACCAAATGCCACAGTTCTTTGCGATGGTGGCAGCACTGGGGTCGTGGGAGCTACCAGTGACACCGACCCGCCAGCGGCACCTGAAGCTGCCCACTTCGCTGGACCACTCGTGCCGTGCTGCCTTGCTGCCCCTGCTCTTCATGGTTTGCCTGCAAAGCATCAAGCTTTTGCTGGTCCCAAACGTCCACATGTTGTCCTCGCCATCCAACTTGTGCTGCGGGCCCATCGTGCGCTGCCTGGTGCGCATGGAGCGCTGGCCCAAACCCGGCAGGCGCCGCCAAACCACGCCCCCCGCCCGCCTGCCCGCCCGGCGCGCAGGGTGGCATCTACCACGGCCGCATCCTCATGCCGGCAGAGTACCCGTTCAAGCCGCCGGCGTTTGTGATGCTCACGCCGTCGGGCCGCTTTGAGACGGGCGTCAAGATCTGCCTGTCCATCTCCAGTCACCACCCCGAGTCGTGGCAGCCCTCGTGGAGCGTGCGCTCCGCGCTGGTGGCCCTCATCGCGTTCATGCAGACCCCCGGCAGCGGCGCGCTGGGCAGCTTGGACCACCCGGCAGAGGCGCGGCGCCAGATGGCGGCCGAGGCACGCGCCCGCCCGCCCGCCTACGGCACCCCGGAGCGCCAGCAGCTGATCGACGACATGCACCGCCGCATGCTCGACATGGAGGAGCGTTCGCGCCGTGAGTGCTGCCAGGAACGGGAGCCCGCCGACGCCACTGCCGCTGAGGCGGCGCCGGCACAGCCGCCAGCTGACGAAGCGGCGGTGCAGGAAGCAGAGGCTGCAGCCCCTGCCTCGCCCGCAGCGCAAGCGCCACCGTTGGCAGTCGAGCCGGCAGGTGCGGCGTTCCCAGCCGCAGCAGCAGCCAGCCCGGCAGCAGGAGGGCTGCCAGCGGTGCCGGCGGCAGCGGCCACACCACCAGCGGCAGCGCCAGCCATGCTGTCGCAGCCAGCAGAGCTGCGGCAGCGGCCCGCTGCCGCGGCGGCGGCACAGGCAGCAGCGGCGGGCGGCTCGCCCTGGACGGCGGCGCCGGTGGCGGTGCCGGCGGGCATGCAGCCTGCGCCGGCGCGGCACCACTCCTGGGAGGACCGGGGGCTGACGTACCTGGCGGTGCTGCTGGCGCTGTGCATCGCGGCCCTCGTCATCCGCAAGGTGGGTGCAGACCGCTTGAAGAGAGCTGCCCTGGCCGGCTGCTTGCTGTGCCCTGTGTGCGGCCTGGAGGAGGCTTCTTTTGTGACAATGGCGGCGTGCCCTGACTTGAGCCCAGCGCTGCTGTTGTCTGCTGCTGCTGCTGGGCTGCTGGGAGGCTGGCCACGGCTGCGGTTCCCTTTGCCATCAATCACAGCGACATCCATGCCTTCCTGGGCCTAGTCAAAACATGTGGCGCACCCCCTGCCCGCTGGCTCTGTCACCCACCCTTAGCACCCCGAGCACCCAGCAAACCCTGTGCCGGCCCCTTCCTGCCCTGCAGGTGGTTGTGGCCTTCTCCTTCCGCTCTGACGACCTCTTCACGTTCAACCACGTGGAGGGGGTGGAACTGTGAGTGTCGCCAGGGCTGCACTCGTACCCAGCGAGGGCTGCGTCGCTGGCAGGACACTGCGCCAGCTGGGCGCTCACGGCACGCTAGCCCAGACCCCACCCTGGAGCCACCAAAGCTCTGCGCTCACTCTGGTGGGAGATGCACCAGCAGCCCTCTGGTCGGGGGTGCGCCAGCAGCCCTGGAACCGTACCCCTCTGCTTCACTGTGACCCTGTATACTCTGCCGCTGATGACGCTTGTAAGCCAAGCCGCGCTGTTTGCTGCTTCTTACCCATGCTGCCGCAATGCGGCTTTCGCTAGGTCAACTTGTGCACCTCCCTGTTTCTCCTGCGGAGACCACCGCTCCTCATGTTTGTGCACCATGGGCACACATCTCTCACTGCAACTTCCTGAATGCCTCCTCTTGCTTCATTCCTCTGCTCGACATCCATGTTCCCTAACGGGTCGCTCCATAGCCCCGCCCGTGTGATGGTCTGTACTTGCTCCTGTTGCCCGTGGCCGCTGCATCATGCTGCCCTGCGCAATGTCACTCTGTAACAAGAGGCCGCGTTGAAGAGTCTGGTGCAATCATTTCTCATACACCAATGGTGAGGGTGCGCTAAAATCCTGGATCGACATCACTGCACAGCAGCCTGCAGCTCGCTGGCACCCGCCCGCAGCAGCCATGGCAGCAGCCGCGGCAACACCAAACCGGGCCTTGCTGTTTCCCCTTTGTTGTTTCCTTCCTCAGATTCTTGAAATTGAAGGACATGCTCTCCGTTTTCTCGCGGCCTAGGTCTCTTGGAGAGGAGCCGCTGTCCCCAACCGGTGGGTGGGGGTTTCTGAGTCCTTCAGGCACGAGGTGCATGCATTTTATGGTCACTGAGAGCGCCTGATTGTATCATAGCCTCCCCGGGGCCCCTGGAAACGCTGCGGGCAGAGGGTGTGGACCTGTGGCCCACCCTCACCTCGACACCGCTTGCGGCGCTCTGGGCTGCCTGTCCTCGCATTAGTATACAGGGTCTCGATGGAGCTGTCGAGCGCGCTAGGGCTTCGAGACACGTGTAGGGTGGGCGGCGGTGCCGGCGCTGGCGCCAGCCACTCACGAGACCCGCATCCTTGTCGGCAACTTGCGCTGCTCCCCGGCCCTGCCATGTGTGCCCGGCTCGCAGGCGTGAAGCGGCGGCTCGCCGAGCATGCCTCGCTGAGCCCCGAGGAAGAAGAGTATGTGAGCGGCATCCTGGACGCGCTCTACACACTCGTCCCGCGGCGGCAGCACGCCTATGTGAGCATCTGGTCTGGCGGTACGCAAATTTCGCCCAACAGAGGGAAGTGCGAACATCAGTCCACACACCGATACTGTATCAACATGCCTCTGCGCTGCGCCTGCGTCATGTCTGCATATACAGGTGACAGAGCACTACTTTGGCGGCGGCTGCAACGGCATAGCGTGGCTGGAGAGCATGACGCACGGCCTGGCCTCTGACGGGGACGTCAGCGTCTTCTTCAAGGTGTGCGCACCTCAATGCCCTCGGTCGGCTTAGCAAGAGATGGCTGCCTGATGCGCTGCAGATGCCTGGTGCGATTCGGCACCTGGCCGGCGGCAAACTTACCAACGGGCGTCAGCCAGGGGAGGCGTCGAATTGAGGAGAGCGTGTGCTCGCCAGCGGCTGTCCCGGGACACCCATGCTGGCGCTTAAACACTGCTGCTGGGCGCCCCTGCCCACTTGCCACTGCCCCCACTCTTCCCTGGACTGTTGCAGGGCACCCTGGAGAGTGAGTAGCGGAACGTCGCTGGCTGAGCCTGCACGCTGAACGGTGGCGCTTGCCTGAACAGAGCTGGGCTTTGCTAGCTGGGCCTCTGGGCTGCCGCACGGCTGCGGCCAACAACACTCCCTCGTGCCGTACCTACAGCAGTGAGAGCATAGACAGGATGCTGCGTCCACCACCGCCTGCGTCGTACCTGGCTGCGTGCCTGCCCTTCCAAATCATCTGCAGACAACCCAGCCGACTGCGAGGACGCAGATTACATCCTGCAGCAGTACAAGGAGGAGCAGGGGAGGGGGGCCTTCCAGGAGGGGCCCGCCATGCACGGCCTGGCGCAGGTGTGCGCTGGGCGCGCGTGAGTGCAGCCGGGAGGAAGCAGGCCGACGGTTCTATGCAGGCAACGCGCATGCTTGGAGCAAGCGGCACATCAGATGACCATGTGGGGTTGGGGGTGGGGTGCATGAGTGCACGCTGTGACCGAGGCAGGTTTGCCCAGCGATGAAGTAAAGCATCGTCCTTCGCTCGCTGGGTCCAGCGCGGCCTGGCCTCACTGCGTGCTTGCCCCCCCACCCCTGCAGCTGCGCGGCCCCTGGGCCTTTGTCGCGTACGACCGCGGGCACGGGCGCATCCTGGCGGCCCGCGACCCCGCGGGCGTGGAGCCGCTGTTCTGGGGGAGCACGCTGCTGAGCGAGGGCGTGCTGTTTGCAAGCGAGAAGTGAGCGTAGTGGCCTGGCGGCTGGGGAGGGGGGAGGGAGGAGGAGCTGTGCATGTCAGCGGGCGCGTGGGAAAGAGGGGGCCCGTTGTTGCGCGAGCGTGCCGTTGCTGTATCTGAGAGACAGGCTGCCAGGACTGGCTGCCAGGCCAGCAGGTCCAGCGGCAGCCCAACAATTCTCATTGCAGATAGAGAGGGGTTCTACCCAGCTTCTGTGCCCGGCCATGAGCAAGCAAGCAGGAAGGGACCAGGCAGCCCTGCACGCGTGAACACACCCCCTGCCCTCCCCCCTGGCATGCAGGTCGTTGATCGAGGGCGAGTGCGCAGATGCCGACGCGTTTCCGGCAGGCTGCATCTTTGTGTCAGACGACTTTTCCACGCAGGGCACCCTGTCCAACATTGGTGCGCTCACTGCCCAAGTGCCTGGCTGTCATGCTTTCATGCTGCGCCGGTGCGCCTGTGCTCCCTGATGTGCTCCTGCAGGCCTTGTCTGTCCTGCTCCGCTTTGGCATCGGGCACCATGCAGTGCACACATTAGCTCGGTTTGAGGCGTGCAGATGGTGCGTGAGCCCGTTGAGGCGTGTGCACGCTGCTCCCCCTCTGCTGCTGTGGCTGCCTGCAGCACCGACCCACCAAGGCGACAGCGCCGAGGCTGCAGAGCAGCGGCAGCAGGCCAGCGCGCTGTGCCGCGTGGAGAGCAGCAGCCAGCTGGAGGCGGGAGCCAGCCACAGCGAGGTGTCTGCCAACTGAAGGGTTGATTATTGCTGGGGGGGATCGTGGCAGTGGATTTGCCGCCACCTGTATGATAGCAACCCTGGCTGTGCGCGTGCTTGCAATGCACAAGCATTTTAACTCGCATGTGTATTCCAGACAATAACCACTCAGTAAACATGGGCCTTCCTGCTGACACATGCATGTTGTCCATTGCCCCTTTTGCTGCCGCGGCATGCCGGCACTCTTGCTGCCCTGACCTGTGCTTTGACCACAAAGCATTTTGACTCAGCTGCAATGGTTCGTATCGACTACTGGGCCGCACAAACCAACACCTCCTCCTCTGCTGCCACTTAGCTCCAGAGCATTTGTGACATACGAAAGCAGCGTGCAAGGAGACATGGATTGCACTTGTCAGCGCAGGAAAACGGCAGCTGCGTCTGGAAAAGAGGGAAGGCTAGGAATACATGCAGGTTGAAGACATTGCAGGACATTGGGGGGAGACATTTGATGAGATGAACGGCCAGGGAAAACTGGGCGCACCCTGAACCTGGGCAGGATGTCACGCGACAAAGGAGGATGGAGGCGCAGAAGAAAAGGTCGGCGGGCCTGTGCAAGGCCCTGCAGAGCACTGGCGCGAGTGGTGCGCCTAGCTCACAGCAAGACGCGCTCGGCTGACTTGGCGCTCAGCTTGCCCACAAACATGCCGCCCTCGCAGCGCAGCTCGCGCACCACGTTGCAGCTGAGGCCCGGCACCGCCGCCCGCCACCGCGCCGCCTCCTCGCCGTCCCAGCAACCGCGCTGCCG
>KQ482031.1:132948-147280 GCA_001430745.1 Auxenochlorella pyrenoidosa
CACCTGCCGGCGGCTGCTGCGCCGGCCGCCGCCGGCGCCGGCATCGGCCGGCGCCTCGCCGCCGCTGCCTGGGCACCAGTTGAGCGCCAGGGTGAGCGGGTGGGTGTCGCAGGCCATGCTGAAGCTGCCGTCCTGCGTGACCGCCAGCACGCCGGCCAGGCGGTCCAGCACCCAGGGGGGCAGCGCCGCGCCGCGCAGCTCCAGCCGGTGCTGCGCCCGCCCGGGGTCTCGCGCGTCGCTGGCGCCCAGCACCTGCGTGGCGGCGGGGGCGCAGCGAGGGCAACAGGGCACGGTCGAGCAGGTGCCGGCGGGGGCTGAGCACCCAAAGCCGCCTTGAGGCCCCCAACTGCATGGCGCGGGCAGGCGGCCAGCAGGCGACCCCATGCCTGCCGCAGCGCATGCGGCACGCGTGCTGCCTGCCGCAGCCGCCTCGCCCGCGCGTGCCCCCATCCCTGTCACAGGGCGGCCCCACCTTGTGCTGCACCGCGGTCAGCGAGGCGTGCGCAAACTGGGCGGGGGCCAGCAGCGTGGGCACGTCGCACTCGTCGCCGTGAGTGCGGAACGACTCGTTGAGCAAAAAGTCGAATAGGCCGTGCACCCGCAGCGCGCCCTCAAACACCAGCAGCGACTGCGAGCCGTCCAGCGGCACCGCGGACTGCGGGAAGGGGCCCGGGCAGGGCACGCGCAGGGTGGGTGCGCAGCAGGCGTTGCCAGCACTGGCGGGCTGGTGGCTCGTGGGTGAGCCCGCTCAAAACAGGCAAGCCTAGCATGAACCGCCCTGCACAGCAGCCGCCATCTTCTGCAGCTCGCACGCTCAGCAGTCGCTACCAGCGGCTCCCGCTGCGCCCAGATGCACATGGCCACAGCCCCCAGCCTTCACAGCCCCCCCACCTGGTCCAGCTCCACACGCCGGTCGGCATCCGCGGGCAGCAGCGGCGCCGCAAAGCCCACGCCCTGCCCGCCGCTCAGCAGCGCACGCAGGCCCGCCGTAGAGCGGGTCAGCAGCGCGTGCAGGCGCGGCCGGCCGCCCACGCCCGCCGCACCAAAGAACGCGGCAAAGGGCTTCTTGCTGCCCTGCAGGGGTGGGAGGGGGGGCGGCATGCTGAGGCAGCAGGAGCTGCGGCGCGTTTGAAGAATACTGCAGTCCCTGGCCGCGTGCATGCCGTCTGTGCTGCAGCCCAGGCCTCCTAGCACTGTCGGCCCCAGCAGGCGCAAGGCTGCCCATCCGTCTCCTTCTAGAAACCCGCTCCCCACGGCTTGTCACCTCTGGAGCCAGGTAGTAGAAGGCGTCGCAGGCGCCACTGCGCATCGCATCGTACAGCGAGCAGAAGGCGGCCTGCCAGTCACGGCGGCGAGCCAGCGCCTCTGGCGGCGGGCCACGCAGCTTGGCTGCGCCGCCGGCGCCGCCGGCGGGCCCGGCCCCGGGGTTCTGCGGGAACTGCCAGCTGTGCAGGGCCGCCAGGAAGCGCTGCTGCATGCTCAGCGTGTGCAGCCCGGCCTCGCAGCTGGCGCAGGCGCGCTGCGCTGCCACCACGGCGCCGGCAGGCAGGAAGCCAGCCTCCTCCGCGATGCCAAAGGGCATGGGCGAGGAGAAGCGCGCCGTGGTCTTGAGGCTCCAGTCCACCGGCGCTGCGGGCGCAGAGCGCGGGTGTGGGCGCGGCGCATGGTGTGGGGCACGCAAGGTGGCGGCAGGCCGCTGACTGGCAGCATCGCAGGCACCAGCTTGCCGGCAGAGTGCGCATACAGCTACAATTGCGATGTCCCAGGGCTCACCGGTGCACGAGGCGGGCAGCTGGCGGTCGGCGCCACCCCCGGCGGCTGCCGCGCTGGGATGGTTGGTGGCATCCGGGTGCAGCGGCAGCGCGTCGGGCAGCCAGTTGCCGCCAGGCAAGAGGTCTCCCAGCACCTGCCGGCTCTGCCGGGCCCCTGCCAGGTCCTCGAAAGTGCGTGCCGCTCGCGCCGGCTGCTGAGCTTGCAGCTGCATGCCGCCGCCGCCACCGCCCAGTGCTGCCTGCTGCTGGCCCGCTCTGGGGAAGAGCCCGCTAAAGTCGGTGGGCCTGCAAAGGGTGCAGACATTGGTGATCATGAGCAAGCCTGCAGCGCAGCTCAGCTCCAAGCCCTGGCAGGTAGGCACGCTGGCTGCGCGCACCCTGATTGCGGCGCGTATTGTGGCTGCGCTGTGCCGCACTGCCGCGTCTCGCGCTCCAGCATCTCGTCAATGACAGCATCCGCTTGCACATTCTCGTCTGGTCGTACTCGCTTGGACGGCCCTGCCTTGGCCTGCAAAGGGTTAGCGAGCAGCGACGCTTGCTGGCAAGCCAGGAGCAGCAGCGGCGGCGGTGCAAGTTCAAAGCAGCAGCTCTCGCCAGCCGCCTGGCGAGGCTCCGCACCTGCAGCGAGTCCAGCGTCTTGCGCTTGGCATACTCTGCCTCGCTCTTCACCACCACGCCAAAGGGTGGCCGGCCCAGTGCGGCCATTCTGTCTGGCCGCCTGGCGGGGCCGTGGCAACACAATCTGCCTTTGCAACACAAGCGTCTAGCGGCTGCACGGGTCCCGCAGGACGTGGGCTGCAGGGGAAGAGCGGTTTACAGGTGGCCCGGCAGGTGGCGACAGAAGGCGGCAGCCCAAACAGAGGCAGCGCGAAGCGGATCAAGCAGCTGCCCCTCCAGCATGTTGGTTGCAGCGGCTTGGGCATGCTGCGCGACTTGGCGCAGCACAGGCTGACCATCGTCAGCGATGGCAGGAAACCCCTCAATCAGCAGTCGGAGCAACCCAACAATCATGCGGCCGGGCTATTCGCCGGACAAGTACTTGGCCTCCCGGGCTGCGAACGGGTGAGGCTTTGAAAGCGGGTGAACACCCTGCTCCCACTTGGCTGTCTGCTGTCTCGTTGCAACTCTCTCTAACCGGTGCCGCTCGACATTCTCCGCAGGGCAGCCCCCGCCGGCGCCCCCGCTGCCGCCTCAGCCGCCGGCGCCTCAGGGAGCACACCCGACTTCACCTGACAGCCTGCTGCTCGCCCCGCCATGGGCTTCAAGCGTGCCGACCGGCTAACGGCTGCAGCTGATCTGGCACGGCGCTGTGTGGAGTTGGGGGTGCAGCCGCCAACCCGGCCAGCGCCTGCCAGCGCGCCGGCGCCGGAGCAGCAGGCACCGCCACCAGCAGCACTCCATTCTGCAGCCTCAAGTTCCCAGACTGGTCGCCTCGAGGCGCTGGTGGAGCAGGCGCAGCGGGCCAGCAGTGCTCTTGCAAGCGCAGTGCAGGGACAGTCCCAGCAGCTGGCGGTGCAGCAGCAGCTGCTGACAGATGTGGTTCAGGGGCTGCTCTTTGTGGGTGCTAAGGCAGGCAGTGGTGGCAGGGCATCGGCAGGGGCAGCAGACGGCGGGCAAGCCCGTCCTGACGCAGCACCACCAGTCAGGACAGCAGCAGGCAACAGACTGCTGACACCGCGGCACACACCAGCAGCGATGCAGCGGGTGGCAGCCAAGCCCCAGTCCTTGCCAGGGCGCGACGGCGGGCGGAGAGGCAGCAGCGACGACGCGGCGCCTTGGGCAGGGCCGGGCTCGCCACCAGCCCAGAATGATACCGGGGGCACCGCTGTTTCCGCCTCCCCGCCATGCGGCATGCTGCGGGTGCCTGTGCTCTCGGCAGCGGCCGGGCGGGCCAGTGCTCGCCTGAGCAGCAGCCTGTCGCACCATGAGCAGGGGAGTCCAGCAGACACCCAGCGCCTGCACGCAGCAGCACAAGGCCCCCACTCGCCATGGCCCGCAGATGACAGGAGCGCAGCCGTGGAAGCGCTGCTGAGAAGCAGGCTCGGCGGCATGGGCGGTGCTGGGCGCAGCAGCGGCAGCAGCCATGAGCGGCAGCCACACAGTCGGCCAGCCTGGAACGACTCTACTGTCGTTCCAGCAAAGCCACAGCTCAGGCACGCACAAAAGCTGGCTGCGCATCTGCCCGGGCGCCGGCTGGTTGGTGGCTTGGGGCCGCAGCTGCTGCTTCAGGAGCTCAGGCGCCTGCAGCGGCGACGCACCGTTGCCGGCAGTGGCGGCTCCCGACAAGGGACGCAACAGGCGCCACGCCCGCTCACAGCACCTGCTGCAGCTGGCACAGCTGGCAGGGCGGCAGCTGCTGGCGCCTCTGGAAGGGAGCGTCAGCTGCGTGCCAAGCACTCGGCGGCAGGAGGCGGGCGAGCGCGGGCAAGGGCGGCGGCGCCTGCCAGGCCTTTGCCACTGCCAGGTCCAATGCAGTTGCAAGCCTGCCACCGCGCTGCGGCTGCCAGCCGAGCAGCTGAACGGTGCGAGATGTCTGCAGCAGTGCCAGCCGCATCCAGAGGGCACAGCAGCAAGCAGCAGCTGCAGGCGCAGCCGCAGCAGGGGCATGGCAGCGGTGCAGAATCGATGGGGGAGCATGCACTGGCATGGGAAGGATTGACTGAAGAAGACATCAATGCAGCGTGCGAAAGCATCTGCCGCCAGCTGTTGCTGCATGAGTGCGCACCCTGCATCGCTGCGGTGCCTGGCTGATAGCGCTGCCCATGCTCACATCCGAGAGGCCTGCAGAACTCCAATTTCATCAGACATCAGTGCAAAACAAAAACATTTTCCAGCAGCCTGAGCAGGGCACACAGCAAGGGACAAGCATGGGTGCAAGGTCGAGCAGGCAAGGGGTTCTGGCAGAAAACAAGGGTGGCGAAACGGGCCGTTGCCGACGCGCTGATCACGACCGGCCAGGGGCAGCGCTGGCTTGCGGCTCCCGCAGGTACGGCAGCCAGCGCTCCTGCACCGCGGCATCCCCGTACCACAGCTGTCCCCTGCCCCGCGGCACGTGCCACACGCCCGGCAGTAGCAGCTCATCTGCGCCCGGCAGTTGGGAGATGCAGAGGGGCGTGACCCCGTCGCCATCCACATCTCCACGGCCGCAGCCGCTCTGCAGGCAGCACGGGGGCGGCGGCGGGCGCGCAAACCGGTGACTCGCCAGGTGGCCTGGAGCAGGGAGCGGTGCACAGGCAGAGGAGGGGGAAGCACGCGCTCTGTCTGCTCTGGACCCTCCCCCACAAGGGCAAGCCTCGCCTTGTAGCTTTCGTATGCAACATACGCGTCCCAGCGGCTGCCGCCGCGGGTCTGCAGCCCTCGCCCAAAGTCGCTGCCCTCGTCCAGGCTGCCAGAAGCGAGTGAGGGGCTCCGGCCGCTGCCGCCGGCGCCGCCATGGTCGCTGCCGCCGGCGCTGCCGCTGGGGCCCCACAGTGTGCGGCCACGGATGACGTCGCCGCACGCGCAGACAACGCGCACGCCGCCAAGCGCGGCGGCATGCGGGTAAAAGTGGTTGGCAAACTGCAGGCTGCTGCCGCGCACGCCGGGCGGCGCGGCCTCGACGTTGGGCCCCACCAGCGACTCCTGCTCGGGCATGCAGGCCAGGGTGCGACAGGCCGTGAGCTGGGGGAGCCACAGAGTGCAGGGCTGGCCGAGTGTGGAGCCGTGCCCGACCCTGCTGGTGGGGCCTTGCCTGCGCTGCTACGCGCGCCGCCATGCGGCATCCTTTAGGCTGGCTGCCTGGCTCACCTCTGCCCGCCCAAAGGGGTAGTTCTCGATGCTCTGGTGGGGGCTGCCCAGCGTGAGCAGCGTGTGCACCCACCCGCTGCGGCCGTAGCGCACCCCTGCGGGGCAGCAGGACGGGGCCCATGAATTAGGGCCGCAAGCCCACTGGACACTTGGGCAGCAGTGTCAACCAACCAGTGTTGAACGGCACTATTGGTGAGTGGCACCAAGCTGCACAGGCTGAGAATGGCGGCGGGTGCGCCCCAACAGGCGAGGCTTGCCCCCCACCCCCACCCACACATGCACACACACACACACACGCCGGCCACCCAGACGCACCCTGGTACCGCTCCCCTCCCAGCACAATGCGCGCCAGCCAGCCGCCGGCACTGTGGCCGACTAGCGCCACACGGCCGTGCCTGCATGGCACAAGCGCACAGCTGCCTCTGCCACTCTGCGGCTGAGCGCAGATGACAAGGCACGCCCACTCAAGAGGCAGAGAGGCACAAGGCCAAGGGCGTGCTGGCTGCATGGCTCGCCGGCTGGCCATGGACCCTGCTCTCGGTGCTGTCTATCGGCAGGGGGACACACCTGGCGTGCATGCCCTGCAGCAGCGCATCCATGCGCTTCAGGTACCACTCAAAAGAGGCGCCGTAGATCACAGGAAACCAATCAGACATGGCTGTGGGCACCACGTCTGCAGGGCAGCATTGAGAAGAGGGCGCCAGGTGATGCGGGCACACTGAGCACATGGGCAATGCATTCTGGGCGCATATCGGCTTCCCAGGGCAGGACTCAGCGCTGCTCGCCTGCGTCGTAGCCCCTGGCCTTCAGGTCTGCCACAAGTGAGGCATACTGCCGTGAGCTGAAGAGGAAGCCAGGCAGCACGAGCACGCCGCCCAGAGTGCTGCCGCTGCCACTGCCGGCGCTGGCGGTGTAGCTGTTTCCCCGCGTGGATTGTAGTCGTAATCGGGGTGCGGCTGCATGGCTCAATCTTGGAGGTCGCCGAGGTGTCCACAAGCTGCTGGCCGGCCCACTGGGGCAGCGCTGGAGAGGCGCCGATTTGCTAATGATCATCGTGCAAGTGGCAGCAGCCTGTTCTAGGAAACAAACACAGCAGCGGCGATCAAGAGGCGGGTTCTTGCGGCAGAAGGGCGGAAGCCTCTTCATATGGCCTGCTCTGTCTCCCGCCCAGTGCCCAGCGGGCCAGATGCGCGCAAGCAGCGGCGATGCTGCAGGGTCGGCACAAAGCCATCCTAAGCCACCCCTTCTCACAATAGGAGGCTCTGATATTTTACAACGCATACACAGCTTTTCAGCGCCGGTGGGAAGAAGGAATGCAGCAAACAAGTCACAGGTCTGAAGCTGGGCAGCTGCAGGAGATCCCGGCCCCACGTGTCACAAGGCAAGGATTGTAAACAAGGCTGCCGTGACCGGCGTCATCCCAGCAGGAGGAAGATGAGGATGATGAGTGTGAGGATAAGGAAGCCGATGATGGCCAACTGCCCCTTGGCCCCCGCCTTCTTCAGCACGTAGTCGATCTTCTTCTGCGGCAGGGACAGCGAAGCAAGAGGCAGGGGTGAGTGGGTGGGGAGCATGACGGGCCGGCTTCACAGACCAACAGTCAATGCACACATGACCTTTTTGCGCAGCATTCTGATGCAGACAAGATGCAGGAGAGGGTTGAACAGGGCAGGAGGGCATGCACCAAATGCACCCCGGAGCCATGTCAGCGACCAACGGCGGGCAGACGGTGCAGACCTGGCCAGTGAACAGTGGCTGCGATCACATGCTGGGGCAGTTGCTGATGCCTGCAGCAGCGCATGCCGCCGCCCAGAGGTCCGCACCTGCGCCGCTTGCAGACGCGTGGACGTCCCCTCAATCTCCGTGTCCAGCTCATCAAGCAGCTGGCCCTGCATGAGGCAGGGCCCACCATCAACAGCAGAGGGCACCGGCAAATGCGACTGCCGCTATCATGCGCACACAGCATGTGGGTCCCGCACTGCCCGCGGCAGCTGCGGCAGGCACGCCCCAGGGCCGCCGCCTGCGCTGGCCCCTCCTTTGGGGACCGCCAGTGTAGCCACAAGTGCCCGCCGTGCGTCCCCAGGCCGGCTTGCCTGCAGGTGCAGCTCCTGCCCCATCTCCTTGCCCAGCTCCCCGATGCGGACCACGTGGTGGCTCAGCTGGTCCAGGTCCTCGTCCTGCCGCCTGCACGGGGAAGCACCCCAGGGAGGGCAGGGGTCACTCCACCGGGCAGCGTCCAGCATACAACCGGGCTTTCTCCACAGGGCAGGCAGCCAGCACACAACCGGGGTTAACTCCACGGGACCGGGGCCAGCACACAACTGGGTGTTCTCCAAAGGGCAGCGCCCAGAACACAACGGGGTCGCTCCAAAGGGCAGCGTCCAGCATTCAACCGGGTTGCTCCATGGGAAGTGGCCAGCATGAGGTTGGGTGGGTCCACCCGGCACCCATGCGGCACCAGCAGCCTGGCACGTCACCCCAGGCGCCGCGCGGTCGGAGAGGCAGCCCAGGTGCCTCGGGCTGAGGCGCCCACCCTCACCGCATGAGCAGCTGCTGCCGGTCGCCCTCTGACTGGATGAACCGCTCGTTCTCGTCGTGCACCGCCGCCGCCAGCCGCCCCGCCGGGCCGTCGGGCCCGCCGCCGCCGCCGCTGCTGGCCCCTGCCGACAGGCCGCTGCTGATGCTGCACAGGGGCAGGGGGTGGGGCTGGGGGGTGAGGCATGGCTCTAGACTGGCAGCTTTTCACATGCCTGACTGCCTCCTGCAACAGCAGCAGGCTGTCGCTAGGACCCCGCAGGCAGGTGCGCGCACACAGCCGAGCGGTTTTGCTGCGTGGCGTGAATCACTCAGCGTGGCGGCCCGCTCGCCTGCTGAGCTGGCGCCGCACGGACATGACCCAGCGACGCCGGTCCGACACCTCTGCCTGGCCCAGGTTGAAGCGCTGCGGGTTGCGCTCCGCCGCGTCGATCGACTTGTCAATCTCGGCCACCATGTACCCCAGGCTGGAGCAGTCCTCCTCCAGCTGCGGCGGCCACAAGCAGAGCGGGATCCAGGCTCTGGAGCCGGCAGTCCGGGCCAAGGATGCCGGCTTCGCAGCGGCCGTTGCAGAGGTGTGCGAACCAAAGCACGCGGGAAGTGATTGTACAGATCCGAAGCGGCCAGCAACAAGGCAAACGGCTGCCATGCACCGGCGCAGCAGCAGAGCAGCTCGGTTGGCGCAAGAGACAATGCGCCGGCAATGCAGGCAGCGGCAAGGCGACTGACTTGTGCTCCAGCATGCGCGAGGCCCCACCTCTGCCGTCAGCGCCCGCTTGTCTGGACCACCTCGTGGCAAGCTCTGCCATCTGCTGAACTTGTCTTGCACGCCGCGTAGCTGCAAATGGAGAACGACCGGCTATAACATGTGCTGGCGGGCAAACGGCGTTCGAGGCCCAGAAGGGCAACCTGCGCCAGCAGGCGGTAGCGGCAGCGGCGGCAGCAACAGAGAGCGGCGCGCACCGTCTCAGCCACCTCGTCCTTAACAATGTAGTATGGGTCCCTTTGAGCCATGTCTGCGGGCCTCTGGGGGACGCTGCGGCTTTGCGCTCTTTGACTCTGCGGTGTGGGGCCTCGTCTGGTGGTTCAGAGCGCAGATCCGAGCTATGTAAACTGCATGTGAGCAGCAGGCCCCCGCGCGTTACAGCCGCAGCAGGCAGTGCAGCTGGGCGCCAAGCTACGAACAAAAGCAGGCCATTACCCACTGCAACTGCACGGCAGTCGTCGCGATCGATGTCGGACGTGAATCGCAAGGACAGCATCCATTGCTCAGAGAGCAGCCGTCGTCAATGTGGGGGCGGGGTGCCGGCGGGAACGGTGGCCGGCCGTTTGTTCACTGCTCGTGCTTGCTCCTCAGAGCGCAGTTTGCGGTAAGGATTGAACGGATTCTTCAAAAATGATACGATGCACAAAAGAAGGCATTTGATATGCTCATCACGAAGAAACAGGCGAGCGCAAGACACGTGGATGGGCCCAGCACCCACCAATTCGGCAAGAGACCACAGTCACGCAGACCCACGATGTTGCTGCAACGCATGCCATACGCTCTTCCTTTCCACAGTGAGCATTGCTTGCTGTTGAGCGAGCTCTCAACAAGGAGCAGGCGCACGCTGGCGCCGGGACTTCATGCGTTGAGTTGGGTTGTGGGGGCTAAGAGTGTGGTGCGGGGAGGCGTGAGCGGGTCCAGAGCACAAACAGGGAAAATCGTTGACCAGAAAAGGCGGTGCCTGGAATGAAATGTGTGCCAGCGGAAAGAGGTATAGAGGGTGGGGGAAAGCTGAGAGCCAGGGGCGAGGCATGCACAGGCCGCTCTGGCGGGGGCCGGCGCCAGGCTGCAGCGACATGGCACAGCACCACGCCCCGCTCAGCGGCAACTGGGATGAAGTGCCTAGACAGAGGAAAGCTGGGACGGAAGCAAAAACAGATGCAAGGGCTGCATGCCAACCAATGGGGGCAGTGCGGCGGAGGAAAACGGGTGGGTAAAGGGAAGGTTTTGTGTGTCCAAGCTGCTGACTTTCTTAGAAAGGCGGGTTTGGAGGGGAGTTCCTACTGGGGTTCGAGGCTGCTGGCTGCTGGATGCAAGGCTGCTGGCTGCTTATGCATAGAAATGAAGCAGCGGGCCGCGGTGGGGTGGACAATGGCGCCGGCATGGCCTCGGAAACACCCGCTGGATCGGCCCGACAAAGCACAACCTCACTGACGGTGGCTGGCCACCTGGCCAGCCAATCACCACAGGGAGCGCAGGGCGGAGAAGCTGGAGGCAGCAGCGCCAGGTGCGGGGCTGCTCGAGGTGACCGGGGCAGCGGGCGAGCCAAACAGGGAGGCCGCGCCGGCGTCGCCCAGGCCGAGCACGCCGCCGCTGCTGGCGCTGGGGCCGCTGGGCGGAGGCGGCACGCCGTCAATCTCGCCCAGCAGGTCGCGCGAGAGGAGCTCGGCGCCCGCGTCAAGGGGCTCCTGCGGCACAGCAGCGGCGCCTGCCGCCGAGGCCGCGGGGTGCGACAGCAGGCCGACGCCGCCGGGGGCAAACGCGGCGGCGGCGGCCGACAGGTCTTGCGACAACAGGCCCTCGCCGCCGGCGGCAAAGCTCTCATAGCCCGCCTTTTGCAGCTCCCCGATGTCCAGGTCGGCAAACTGGGATGCCAGGCTGGCGCCAGCGCTGCCGACAGCTGGCGGTGGCGCGCCGCCGGCCCCATGCGCGCTGAAGGCGGCTAGGGATGCAAAGGCCGGCTGGTGCAGGGCCATGGCCCGGGCCTCGGGCTGCACGGCAAAGAGGCTGCCGCCTGCGCTGGCCCCTGCCGCCGGCGGGGCGGCGGGCGGTGCAAAGAGGCTCGTCCCGGGGGCTGCCGTGGACAGCAGCGGGGGCTGGGGCTGCACCGCGGGGGCTGCCGCTGCTGGGCTGTGTGTGGGTGCGGCAAACAGGGAGGTCGAAGCCGTGGGCAGAGGGCCACCCGGCAGGGTGGCGAACAGCGAGCCGCCGCCGCCGAACTGCTGTGCCTGCAGAGCCGCCGAGGCCGGCGGTGCCGGCGCCGGCTGGCCCCAGGCGGGGCGGGGCAGCGCCGCCTGCTGCGCCGCGGTCGCTGCCGCTGCAGGCTGCTTGCGCTGCTGCTGCTGTGCCGCAGCCAGCGGGTTGTACGCCGGCTTGGCTGGAGACGGCTGCGCCCTGCCCTGCTGCTGCGGCTGCTGGGCAGGTACAAATCCGGGGGGTGGCGGCCGGGCGGTGGCCGCTGCCGAGGCAGGTGGCTTGAGCGCTGGTGGAGCATACTTTGGCTTGGCAGGGGAGTTGGGGGCTGCTGCGGGGGAGTACCCGCCCGCCGCATGCCCGTTCTGCTGCTGGTGCTGCTGCTGCTGCGCCTGCCGCTCCTGCTGCGCCCCTGCCACCGCCTTTGCAGCTGCAGCTGCTGGGGCAGCGGCGGCGGCGGCGGCCTCTGCTGCCGCGGCGGCCGCGGCGGCCGCGGCCGCGCTCTCCGGTGGCTCGATGCCGCGCAGCTCGTTCAGGTGCTGCTGCGCCTTCTTCCGCACCTTCTTGCCGTACTTGGCCGACACGCCTCCGGCGCAGGCGCGCTCGATCGCATCGTCCAGCACCTGCAGCCCCGGGCAGCCACGCGGCACGACTCGTCTCGGCTCGCACGCAGCAGCACAACTCGGGGCGGGTGCGCGCCGGCGGCTGGTCGGCAGGCATCCCCTGCGCGCCCTCTTTCCGCCGGCCCTCGCACGATGTGCGCCCACCGCATCCGCACGCGGCGCAGCGCGCCACCTTTGGGCCACCCCACCCCGGCCACCCCACCTGAAGCGCCGCCTCCAGCTGTGCCTCGCCGCGCTCGCCCCGGGGGTCTGCAGCCAGCAGCCTGGCGGCGGCCTCTGCCGCGTCCTCCAGCTGCTGCCGCAGCACCTCGTGCTCTGCGGGCACGCAGGAAGCAAGGGGCCAGCCTGGTCGCAGGTGAACCGACCCAATGGCCAGCCCAGCTGCAGGTGAACCGACCCAATGGCCAGCCCGGCTTGCAGGTGAACCGACCCAATGGCCACAACCCAGCTGGAGGTGAACCGACCCAAGCAGCGGCAGCGGCGGTGGCTGGGCAGGGCGGCGGCGCAATGTCACCGGCAAGCACAGGCGGCAGGGAGCAGAGACAGGCAGCAGGGCCGGCGGGCCGAGGCTGAGAGCAAGCGCGGCGGGACTTGCCTGAGGCCACGCTCAGCGTCTCGGCAGCGCTGTCGGCACGGCTGCTTGCGATCGACAGCTCCGCTGCAGCTGGGGCCGGCAGCTGCGCAGTCGCTGCCTTGCCAGCCACGGCCTCTGCGGCCTCGGCCTGCTGCACCGGTGCCGGCGGCAGCTTCGCGGTGGAAGGCTTGGCTTTCGCCCCCTGCTGCGCCTGCTGCTGGGCCTCCTGAGGGGCGGCTGCCGGCTCGACGCCACCCGGCTGCTGCGCAGAGTCCTCTGCGGCAGCAGGCGGCGGCGCTGCGCCGGGCTCGCCGTCTGCGGGCGCGGCCTGGGAGGGGGGCCCCGCCGCAGGGTGCGCCTCTGCTGCCTCTGCCTTGGCCTTGGCCTTGGCTTTCGCTTTCTGCTTCTTCTTCTTGCTGGACCCGCCGCTGGACTTCTGCCGAGCCAGGCTCTCCTGCTCGCTGCAGCACGCAAGGGAGAACAGCAAGAGGGGCACCTCGGAGCACTGTTGACAGGGCTGCCGCGACTCTGGCACGTTGGCAGCAGAGCAGGCAGCAGCGTCGGCAGCGGGTCGACGGCGCGCAGGGCTTGCCGAGGCACGTCACTGAGTGCAGCATGCTGCCCGCAATGGTCTAGCCGTTAGTATTTAGCCTGCGCCCCTGGCCCATGCTCACGTCTCCTCCTCCTCCAGCAGTGCCGCCATAGCGGCATCGGCCAGCGCCTGCTCCGCCTCCAGGTCGGCTGCAGGGCAGAAAGAACGTAAGAAAGAAAGAACGTAAGAAAGAAACGCGGCAGGCGGGCAGCCGCTCAGGCGCGCCACACTCCCTGCTGCCCTCTCTGCCCAGCTCTGTGCAGGCTGCGTGCGTTGCACGCCGCGCAAGCCACTGCCCCGATACTCCACGACAGCAGCTCGTGCACACCCATCCGGTCGTGTCCCTGCTTGTGCCCTACAAGCGCCGCAGCCCCCCCCCCGCCCCCCCCCACGCCCTCTTCACCAGTGGCGTCATCCCTGTCGTCATCCTTTGCGTCTGCAAGGGGGTTGCGCCCCGCCGCGCGCGCACTCGCGCCCTCAGTGGCCACCCGCTTGAGCTTGGCATCCAGCAGCTTCTGCTGCCGGCTCGTCTTGCCGTGCTGGCCGCACAGCACGAAGGTGGCGGTGGCGCCGTCGATTCCGTCGGCGCGCGCGCGCCAGTCGCAGCCCAGCCGCGCCAGCGCAAACATCATGTCCTTCTTGTTGGCCATGGCGGCGTGGTGCATCGCAGTGCCTGCAGCGGGAGGATGGGCGGGGGGGTGAGGAGGGGGGCATCGACGCCACGACGGCGTGAAACGACAGGCAGCAGGGCGCAGCAGGTCGAGAGGAGTTTGCAGGTGTGTAACAGAGGGGTGTGCGCCGCAGCGCATCGTTTCCAAACACACGTCCGGCGCGGCTTTGTGCGGCCCCAGCACGCATGCCAGGGCGGGCAGGGCAGGCAGCGCTGGCTCCGACGTTGGCTCCGACGCCGGGCCTCACCTCCCACCGAGTCCTTGCAGTTGACGTCTGTGCCAAGCTCCACCAGCTTCAAGGCCATGCCCTTGTCGCCGCAGCCAGCGGCTGCACAGCAGTATCCGGGGCGCACGCCAGTCAGCCAGCGCAGCAGGGCAAGCCGGCCATCCTCGCACCGCTGCAACAATTGCTGCAACCGGGCCAGTTGACACCCTGCTGCCGCGCACAACGACGAGGTGCCCCGCGTGCTAGGCAGGCAGGCGGCATTAGAGCGACAGCCACAGAGCGGCAGCAGGCAGGGCCGGCCGGGGGCTGAGCGGCGCACCCAGGTGCAGGGCGGTGCGCCCCTCGTTGTCTGTCAGATGCAGGTCGGCGCCCAGCTCGACGAGCCGCTCCACCACCTGCCGGCAGCCAGGGTGGCAGGCGGAAGGGCAAGGAGGCGAGGCGGCAGGAGGCGGCACATGCGCGTCAGCTGGGTTAGAAGCACGCTGCAGACGCAGGGGCTTGACATTCTGGCCATTGCAGATGTAGCGAGCGCTCAGGCCAGAGGCGGGAGGCGCGCCTCCTGAACTAGCTAGCTGGCAGCGCCCCCCCCCCCCC
>KQ482032.1:0-18773 GCA_001430745.1 Auxenochlorella pyrenoidosa
TGTATGAGCCTCGCTGGCTCCGAATCCACTCTGTAAGTCAAGTCAAGATTTACTAGCTTGCTTCTGTGCTTGATCGTGCCTTTTCAATTGTTGCAGTGCGTGTTGCAGTACATGGTTCGTCAGAGGCTGTTGGGGGGTGGGGATGTCAGAATTCCGGCAAGTGAACTGTGAACATGCCTGCAAGCTCTGGCACTCGAGCCTCCGCCATGTGCAATGCATGTGTGACCCTGCTGCCCTGTAGCAAAACCTCGTAGAGCACGTCAAAGAACGGGCCGCAATCGCTCCCCGAAGGCTGCAATGCTGCCTTGCTGCTGGCGCGACAAATCACGCCGCTGGCGCCAGCCGCAAGAAGTGCCGCTACGAATTCAGGCGAGAGCGCAGCAGTCGCCACAACAAGCCTGCCACGGAGCAGCCAGGTGAGCGTTGCGATGCCCGGGGCAGGCAGCAACAGCACAGGGCTGGAAGCCGACAGCAGAAACGATGACAACGGTCCACCCTCGGCCCACTGAGTCTGACTGCTGAGCGCTGTGACCGTGCGCGCCCCAGGCAGCTCCAAGGTGGGCTGCCTGGAGAACACATCCACCAGTCGCGTTGCTGCGGGGTCCAGCCCGGCTTCTTCAAGCAAAGCAGTTGCTTGCGAGCCTGCGCAAGTGAACATTCAGGAAATGCCTGGACTTGGCCTTTGCAGACTTTGGAACCAGCCAGGCTCAGACGCGGAAATTGGTCAGAACAAAGCAGGCCTGGAAGAGCTGCCAAAGGCAAGAACGACAACTAACAGACAGGCAACATGCAGCTGGGGCAAGACCACTGCTAAGCACTGACAAGCACGGGTCTTTAAACACAACATGTCCAGACACTCACTGGGCTCGACGACGACTTGGAGACGTTGTCGCCAGCGCAGAACAAAACTGCCAGCAGCCTGCGAACAGCCCAGGTGTACCACGCCAACGGATGGCAGCAGCGATGCTAGCCGCTCCTCAAGCTCACCAACCAGCCCTCTCAAGCCATCGCTAGCAGCAGCCCCTTCAGCCGCACTCTGTGTTCCTCCTGGGGCTGCCATTGCCGCAGCAGGGGCTGAAGCCGGGGCGCCCTGCCGCCGAGGGGAGGCAGCTCCGAGGCTGCGGCTGCCTGCTGCCTGTGCCTGCAGGGCAGGGCTGTGTATGCGTGGCATCGTGCTGCCAGACCCCACTGCTGACACAGCTGCTGCAAGGCTCAATTCTGCTGGAGAAGGGACAGGTTATCCGGGCTTGGATGGGCTGCCAAACCAGCTGCTCAGGTAGGCTGACAGGCCGCCCATGTCGGATTGCTCCACCTGCTGTGCGCTGCCTGGCGGTTGGGCGCTGCTTCTTGCCGCCTCGTCGGCAACCGCTTCCCCAGGCTGCGCAGGATTGTGCCCAGCCGCGAGTGCTGGCTGCGCGGCCGAGGCTGGTGCTCCCAGCAGCACGCCTTCTTCCTGCTCCCATGGCGCTGTACCGGTAGGACCCGCCAGCGATTGCAAGTTGATAGCTGCGGCGCAAGCTGGCAGCAGCGACAGGGAGGCAGCCACCGCATCATCCAGTCCCGCCTGCTGCGCGCTGCCCACGCGCGGACAGCGTAGCACCACCAGCCGGCGCCGTGCGCCCAGGCTTGGGGCTGTCCCTGACTGCGTGAGAGCTGCAAAGTTGCTCTGCACAGGATGGCATGCAAGGTGGAAATGGTTGCCCATTTTGTAGCAAGCCAAGGAGGGTTTAGTGCACTGGTGGTGGCTGCCCACCCGGTCTGCATCCTGCCATGCATGCTGGCTACACACCCCATTCCTCCTCGCACTCCCTTCTGCCGAACCCCTACGCACCTGCCCCAGCGCAGCTGCTGCACTGGCAAACTGCTGCTGAGTGGCCGGCAGCGCGATATAATCATCGGTGGCTGCCTCCAGCGCCGCCCAGCGCGCCGGGTCGATCTCGTCAAGCTCCATGGCGCAGCGCGGGTCGCTGGCGCGAAACCTGGGGCAGGAACAGCAGGCGAGGATGGCACCTCTTTCACTGATTTGCTCTGGCTGGACGAGGAGGGCCGGCTTGCGCAGAGGCTGGCACGCAAGGAGGCCTGCAACAGGGCCATGTCGACAGAGCACAGCAAAGTGGCATGCCTGCAGAGCGAGAGCGCAGAGCATCGCTCGCACCGGAAATACTTGACACCAGGCACCAGCGGTAGTAGCGTGGCCAGTGCCTCCTCGGCCCGTTGCACATCAGTGCTGCAGCAGGGATGAGGGGCCGCGCCCAAAAGTGAGTGGCCCCCCAAAGGTGTCGTTCCCTTTCATGCGCGCCCCCTCGCCCTTCATGGCATGCGCAGCTCTGTCCAGAACCGCCAACCCATGCCTCTACAAAACAAAGAACTCGGTGTGCTAAGCTTCTTTGCGGATGACGGCAGGTCCTGCGCACCCGCGCTGTGCCACCCACCTGCTCTCTATGAGGATGGATCCGGTCTCCATGAAGGAGGATAGGCCCTTCTCGCGGCGGGCCGGGGGCGCCTGCCCCACGCCCAGGCTGACCATCACCTCAACCTGCGCCCAGGGCAGCCGCGCAGAGGGGGCTGGGTGCCATCCGCCCGACCTGCCTCCATCCAGCTGCCTCCTAGGAGGCAGCTCCCAAAACTTATGGCAATCTGGCGCCGCTTCGACAATCAGCGTTGCAGCGGGCGCAGAGCAGGCGGCGCTGTGGGCCAGCCTGCAGGCAGGCCGGGCCGCGCCCTCACCAGGTGGTCTGGCCACAGCAGGCGTGCCTCCTGCAGCGCGATGATTGATGGGTTGTTGGCGGTGACAGCGCCGTCCTGGAACTTGTCGCCGCCGCAGCTGCAGGCCGGGGAGGGGGGGGGGGGATCCTGTGCAGGTGGGCTGTCCGGGATGCAGGGCGTAGCATGGCGACACTACTGGACATCGGGAGCATACTCTGGGAGTCCTCCATCATGCCCCTGCAGCCCTGCCCGCTGTCCGCACCCACCTGAAGTCCTCGAGGTAGAAAGAGGCGGCGGAGGAGGCGCGCACGGCCTGCCACACAGGGTGCTTGCATGACCCTCCATGCGCGCCCATCTGATCTGCCAGTGCCTCCGACCCTGGCGGCGGCTGGTAGGAGCGGAACACAAAGGGCGGGGCGGGGGTGACAGAGGCCAGCGTGCTGACCAGCGCCACAGCAGGCGCGCCCAGGCCCATCGTGTCTGCAGGTTTGCGTTGGGAAGGGGCCACGGAGTGGCATTTGAACACAACCAACCGCCATGCAGGAGCAGGGCAGGCCATCAGAACCGCCACATGGAAGGGCACACCAGCGTCCCGGAGAAGGGCGAGGGCCCTCAGTGCGCCAGTGTTGGCAGCCGCAGCCTGCATAGCACCACCTTAGCAACACCCGCAGCTCACCGATCATCGAATCACCGATGCAGGCCTCGTGCGAGCCAAAGTCGCAGTACTCGCGCAGCAGGGCCTCTGCAACCACCAGGCGAATAGGGAGAACTCAAAAGTCGGTAAACCTGGCAACTGGCAATAAGGCAACCATGGGTGTAATGCCCCAGGTTGACGGGCTTTGCAGCAGGCATGATCGGTCTGTGAGCCAGCAGGCAGCGCATAGTTTTGGGCTGATATCACGCTACTGTTGCATCAGGTGGCGCCAGGGAGCTCAGCAGCGCACCGTACACTGCTGCGTCATGCTTGTAGCCCACCACCACGGCCCGCACATGGGAGGTCTTGTCGCGAAAGGTGCGGTAAAAGGACTGGAGGGCAGCGGCAGCACGAGGAGATGCAGGAAGAGGTTTGGAGCTTGAAAATCCACTGGCCGCCTGAACGGATCAGCACGGCAAGGTGCATGCCAGATTTGACTGCCCCGTGCCTGACTAAGCCTTCCTTTGCATGCCACCTTGGCAGCCGCAGCAGCATGCAGAGCGAACAAGCAGCCAGGCCGCCCAGGGGCCCACCTCCATCCAGCTCTCCTCCTTGGACTCTTTGGTGGCAACAATGCGGGAGAAGACGCGGCGCCCCAGCACCTGCTCGCTAGGGTGGCAGGGCAGGCACCACCCAGCCTTGTGATGGGGGTTGGTGGAGTTTACTTACTTTGAACAGCGACCACCATGCATCCGGCGTACAGCCCCAGCATGGCTGCCTTACCCGCTGCTGTCCCCCCACATGAACTGCCACCAGCTCGTGCGCACCGCGCAGCCCGTGCCCACCTTGTATATGTGCTCGCACTCATCCAGTGACATCTTGCGCAGCCCCAGCGCCACCGCCAGCAACCCGCCGGTGCTGGTTCCCACTGCCCAGCGAGCAGCACGCAGGGAATACTCAGTTGGGCGGGCTGGAAGGCTCGCAACAGGACATGCCAGCATGGAGGAAAGCAGGCATGCATGCCTGGCGCGTACTCAGCTGTGCTCATCGGCAGGCAGCGGGAGCTTTGCTGGGGTAAGCAAGGAGATCTCACCGATGAGGTCGAACAGCTCATGTATGCGCCTGCCCGTGTGCCGCTCCAGCTCCTTGAGCAGCCGCACCGTGGCCATGCCCTTCATGCCCCCACCGTCTGCAGACAGGCTGGCGGCCAGCTGGTGAGGGCAGAGGTGCACAGCCCGCCACAGGCGCCAGGGGCAAAGGGCCCTTGTGCCCCGGGGGGCACTGCACACGGCGCGCCCACCCAGCGCGCCTGCCATGCACCCAGCAGCCTGCCTCAGGCGCTGGCACCTCACCCATGGACAGGATGCGCACACCGCGCCCCTGGATGGGCGGCCGCCCCACTGCGCGCCACACCAGCTCGTTCTCCCCCAGCACCGCAAGCACGCGCAGAGCCGCCACCTGCGGGACGACAGCAGACATGGCAAGCCTGGGCCAGGCTGGCTGCCCAGCTCAACAAGTGCACAGAAACAAGCGGCTGATGGTCATCAGTCGAATTCACATCCGCAGCCCACCTGCATGCGTGGCGGTCCCTCGTGACGCAGCGCCAGCGCCGACAGCCGCGCCATGAGCTCTGGGGTGCGTGACAGGCGGCGTCGGTTGTCGGGGCAGAAGGCCAGGTTGCCCAGGGCCTTGAGGGCCGCGGTGCGCACCTCCTCCCCCGGCTCTGCTGGCACCGCTGCTGCACCGCCCCTGCCAGGCCTGGCCCCTGCCGCTGGTGGGCTGCTGCCCACATTGGCGGGGGCCCCGCTGCCGCTCTCACTGCTCGCCCCGACCCCCACCAGATGCTGAAGAGCGGCTAGCAGCTGCGGCGTTGCGATGCGTGCCGACGCAGCGGGGGAGGAGTAGGCAATGGCTGCCAGCAGGCTCAGCGAGCTGAGCTGGCGCGCCTCATCGGCGGCGGGCAGCAGGCGCATGATGGCGTCGGCATCGTTCTCCACCACAGCGTCGGCCAGCGCGGGGCTGTGCTCCGCCAGCAGCGTCAGCGTGCGGCACGTCTCGCCCACCACTGTGGGGTTGTCCGACAGCGCCATGAGCACCTGGGCGTGGGGTGAGTGGGGCAGAGGGGCGGCGCAGGTGCTGGGCGTTCAGAGGCGCGTGCGCATGATAAATGTGTGTGCTGATTTGGCCGCACTTTCACGCTTGCCAGCACAGCAACCTCTCACCAGCTGTTGCAGCCCGTTCTCCTGCTTGGCCATCAGCTCGCGGTTCTTGGGGTCCTCCTCTGCCAGCACGCCTGCGAGGCAGACGGGGCAGTCGAGCAGGGTGCCGTGCTGGGTTGCCGCCCGCCGAGGGACTCCAGGAAAACCTCGGGCCCTTGCTTTACTGCCCAGCACAATGCATGGGGGTGCACCACGCAGATGCGCCCTCGCAATGGCCAGCTCGACTACGCAGCCAGCACTCACGCAGCGCGCCAGCAAGTAGTGGGTGGTGCCCGCTGCTGCGCCGCAGCATGAGCGAGAAGATGGGGCGCAGCTTGTCGGCCTGCACGGGCAGCAGGTGGGTGGAAGGGGGATGGGGCACGGCTAGGGCTGCACTTTACAAGGTACGAGCATGAACAGGGCAGGTGATGCCCTCCCAGGGCTCCTTGGTCCGCCGCCCTGCTCCAAGCACGCCCCCTCCGCTTGGCCCGCCGCCGCCCCCGCCCGCCGCCACGCACCTGCTTGCTGTCCCAGAGGGAGATGGAGGCCAGGGAGGAGGAGGAGCCCCCTGGGGGCGGCGGCAGCACTTGCACCTTGAACTCGCGGTGGGCGGGGTCAGAGGTGACGCACAGGTTGGCCACCTGGGCAGCGGGGAGGGCGGCGCGCCGGGCCAGGCAGGCAAAGAGATTACACAGGCAGGGCTGAAAGGCACGAGAGGGCTAAGGATGTCGGCATGGCTAAGCAGGGGCGTACGTCCTGGTACCCGTCAGCAGGTTGCAGGCTCGCCTCCCTCTCGCCCAGCGCTCACCGTCAGGTGCTGCAGCCGGCTGCATGGCGAGATCTCGGGCAGGAACTCCAGCGGGTTGTCGTACAGGTGCAGCACGCTGCAGGGCGGGCCAGGTCGTGGGGCGGAGCAGGGCAGCATGAGGCAACTGTGGGGCCGGCGCCGGAACAGGGCAGGGCAGGGCGGGGCAGGGCAGGGCAGGGGAAGGCGCTCAGGGCAGAAGCGTCAGAGCAGGGCGGGGCAGGGGAAGAAGCTCAGGGCAGAAGCGCCAGAGCAGGACAGGGCAGGGGAAGGCTTTTAGGGCGCAGCCCCTGAAGCGTATTGCGGCTGGGCGTACAGCGGCTGTGTGCAATGAAGATGGCGCTCCCTGCTGCCATTGGTGCCAGTGCCACACACCTGAGGTTGCGCAGCGAAGCAAAGCTGAGCAGCACGGAGGTGAGGCTGCAGGGCATGCCGCCAGCAAGAGCGAGCTGAGTTGAGGGGCCGTGGCAAAGCCATGCATGCGTGAGCCGGCTTTATCAAGAGCAATGCAGCAGCGCTGCTCTAGAGCCTGCGCTTCATGTTTGTATCCAAGCGCCCTCCCTCGCTCACCGGTTGTGCTCCAGCGTCAGCTCCTCCAGCAGAGTGCACTGCCGCAACTCGCCTGCAGGACAGGCCGCAGGCAGCCAGGGGGGTGATGCCATGAATGCTTGCACAGCAGCAGGCGGGAGGCAGGCTTTTTGCAGATGGGCACACAGTGTGTGCATGCACAACTGTGCCATGAGGGTCACTGCTGCACAGTTGCATGTGCACTCGGGCTGATGTGCATAGGCACCCCACCCGGCAGGATGGTGAGCTGGTTGGAGTCTGCCGCCAGCACCCGCAGCTTGGTGAGCTTGCCAATGTCTGGGGGCAGGATGCGCAGGGCATTGCCCACAACGCGCAGCTCCTGGGGTGGAGGGTCAGGGCAGCGGACACGGGTGAGAGAGCTTGGCAGACAGGCTGCCAGTAAGTCCTGCCTTGTTCAAAAAACAGCAGGTGGTGTCCGCACTGCAGCGGGAACGGCAGCACACAGCTGAAGCGCATCACGCAGCCGACACCCCCACCAACACATGGGGCTCTTCCCCGACACCTGCAGCTCGGTGAGCAGGCCGATGCAGGCGGGCAGCGCCGACAGCCCCGCGTGGCTGAGGTCCAGGCAGCGCAGCGAGGTGAAGCGCGCCAGCACGCGCGCGTCGGCCAGGGCCGCCACCGCCCCGGCATCCGCCACCCGCAGCTTGGCGACGGCTGCCACCTCCAGGGCGCTCCACACCTCGAGCGCCAGCGAGGTGCCCAGGGGTGCGCTGCCGCCGGCGCGGCCCAGCTCCACCTCGCTCAGGGCGGCGCGAGTGGCCTGCACGGTGAGGGCCAGGCGCACCGGCCCGGCGCCGCGACCAAATGCTGCAGCCGCCACCACGCCCAGCAGCGGTGGGTGGGCGGGCGTGGCCGCGCTGAGCTGCACCCGCACATGCTCTTGGACCAGGGAGGGGCTGGCCAGCGCGTCGTGCAGCGCGCCCAGCACGCCCGCCTCGCTCTCGCCACCCGCCCAGCTCAGCTCCTGGCGCTGCGGTGCGTCGGCCTCGCCTTCATGACTTCAGGGAGGAGAAGTGTTTGTAGGCAATTGCAGGGCAGTTGAATCACGGTGACGGTAAAGGAACGCTCATCCTGGCGGCGGCGGCAGCGGCGGCGACGGTTGGCAGGAGCAGCCACCAGCAGGTCCAAGATCGCGCAACCAAGATTGATCAACCCAGCGGAGGTTTCGAAAGAAGGGAACCGACCTGAAGCCCAGGGAGAGCCTCCAAACGTCGGGTTCCTTCTTCCTGAAGGAGAACATGGCGCGCCTGGGCGAACATACCCCGAGCTCCAATGTTACGAGGGGCACAGGGCTCGCACCTCCAGGCTCCCCCTGAAAATTTCCGCCGGCTGCTTTGCCGTGCTGAGCTCTTCTAGCAGAATTCCGCATCCTGCGGTGCCAGTCCAGGAGAGCATCGCCTGGTGCGTCGTTCGCCCACAGCCGATCGCCGGCCGATGCCCTGCTCGTGAAGCCAAAGTGATCAAGTCCTCTGCCCCCAGGCTCCTGCACACCTGCCCACGCAGCCATGGCAGGCGCTGCAATTGCATGGTCCCAGCTGCAGCAGGTCTCCACCGCGCAGCTTGCCAGCGGCGGCGGCGGCGGCGGCGGCGGCGGCGGTCTGGTGGCCGAGGCAGTGGACGCGGCAGCGGCGCAGGGCCTGGCCTCCCTGGTGCCTGCGCAGCTGCTTGGTGCCGCCTCTGCCGCGTTGCAGGTGCGCCTGTCTCAGCTGCGCAGCATGCTCTCCGCCGTGCACGACGGCCTAGCAGCGGCCAACATGGGCGAGGACATCAATGATGATGGCGAGGCTGAGGGGCAGCCCGGCCTGCCGGAGGAGGTGGAAGCCATGCTGGTCAAGGTGCTGCGGGTGAGTCCTGAACTGCAAGGCTCACAGCTGCTGTGCCCTTCTTGGTGGGGCCCAGCCTGCCAGCCCTTCATGCCATGCCGCTGCATGGAAGCAAGCCTGCCGTGCCGCTGTGTGCAGAGCATCCTGCCAGCCCGCAAGCGTGCCGGCTCCCTCACATGCAGGAGCTGTGCGTGGCCGTGGAGTCGGCTGCAGAGCTGCTGTCCCAGCTGTGCGACCGCGCCCTGCGTGCCCAACCGGCGCTGGGTCCGGGTGATCGCGCGGCGCTTCTGTCGGCAGGGGCATGCTTCCGGCGGCAGGCGGCCGCTGCAATTGTGGGGGGACAGGGCGGCCCTGACTGGGCGGGTGAGCAAGCGGGCCGGTATGCCGGCAGGTCGGGGCAGGGGATTCTGTGCACTGTGCATCAGGTGGCACCGGTGATACCTGCTCTTGCGTCTGTCGACATCAACTCAAGGGCTGGGCATTTCTGCGGGCACTGGCAGCACAACTCTGAGCGGGCATTGGCAGCACAAGTCTGCAAAGGCAGAGCCAGCAGCAGTGTCCGCATCACTGCCCCCGCCGTGCAGGCCTGCTGTACCGGTATTACTGGCACAAGCTGCAGGAGCTCAGCCATGCGGCAGAGATGCAGCAGGAGGCGGAGGAGGAGGGCGGCATGACAAAGGATGCACCCGACATGGACGGCCCGGCCATGCCCCCGAGCTGGGCGCGGCAGCTGCAGGAGGTGGCCGCTTACTCCCGCAAGCTGGGCCTCGAGGTGGGGCGGGATGAACAGCTGCGAACTGGAAGGAGGGCTGGGCTGTGAGATGGGAGCCCGGTCTGGATGCGGTGTGGCGCTGGGCGCTCACCACGTCAGATTATGGACACTGCTGCCGTTCCGGCCCGTGTGCCAACTGCTGTCGACCCCTTGTCTGGCAGGCGGTGAGCGAGGAGGCGTACGCCGCGGTGGTGTGCCGCCACCTGCGCGGGCGGCTGGTCAACCACTCCGCGCGCGCATTTGACCGTCGCATGCTGGAGCCCGCCCTGCGCTACTCGGCCTCCACCCCCGTCGCCTTCCTGCGCCTGGTGCTGCCCGAGGGGGTGAGTGGCCACGGGTCGACACACCGCGGGTGTGCAGGTTGCGTTGCGAGTGACGCAAGTGGTGTGGAGGATGCACTGTCTGCTGAGTGAGCTCCAAGACCTCCCACTCCCGGGGCCAGCCTCCCTCCTCTGCGCTCCCAACTGCTGCTCTCAGCGTGGGCTTGATATTGAGCACCGGCAACCTCCTTGCGCTGAACCGGGCCCCCTCCCCAGCAGAGGGCCAGCGAGGCTGCCCTGGAGCACTGGGGCCAGCGGCTGAGCTACTACGTGTACGAGACAGTGGGCAGCCTGCGCATCGGCGACATGTTTGACATTGTGGTGGACTACCCAGACAGGTGGGGTAGGGGCCTTGTACGAGGGTGGGGTGGCCCGGCATGCTTGTGGTGCCGGGGCCGGCTGCACAGCTGTGGAGGGGGGCAGCCTGGGTGGAGGGGGGCGCAGGATCAAGGGTGGCGAGTTTTTGGCGCGCGTGCTTCGTGCCTAAGCAAAAAATGGGAATCGTCTGGGGTTTTGAAGGAACCCAACTCTCCCCTCCTGCGCCGCCCCGCCCCGCCGCAGCCTGCCGGCCATTGAGGACATCCGGCACTGCCTGCAGAACACCAACCTGCACCGAAAGTTTGTGGCGGTGTTCCGCAGGGCGCTGCAGGACCGGCTGCTGCACCCGGGTGGGGAGGGGGCCTGCTGCTCAGGGCGTGGCAGCATGGTGGCCGAGCAAGCTGCACTTAGCGCGGCAGGGCGCAGGGAGGGCTGGCTGCCGACAAGGATGCAGGGCACAATGGACAGAGCGCTTTCTCCTGCTCATGCCCGCAAGCAGTGGCTGTTTCAACCCTCTGCACGCTCCGCCCTCTGCGCCCCAACCCCACCTGCAGGCGCCGCCACCAGCGACATCATCCAGCAGTACGTGTCGACCATCAAGGCCCTGGCGCACATCGACCCCGCCGGCGCCATCCTGGCGGCCGTGGGCGGCCCCATCCGCGCCTACCTGCGCCAGCGCCGCGACACCATCCGCTGCGTGGTCACCATGCTGACGGCGGACGAGGAGGACGCGGCGGCCGCCTCGCTGCACGCCGAGCTGGGCAACGCAGAGGCGGCGCCAGAGGTGGGCCCGAGGGGGGGGGCACCGTTTGGGGCCAGAAGCCTGCTGCGGGGGCGGCAAATGCGGCAGGGTCGCAAGATTGGGCCACCCAGGGGGGAGATGCCCGTCCTCTGCGCCGTGCTTGCCCCCATGGCGTGTGGGCCCGGCCCACGACATGCCCATCCCCGCCGCCTGCAGGACTGCGACAGCGACTTTGAGGGCGGCGAGGCGGATGCCGCGGCGCTCCGCGAGGCAGACCGCTGGGAGCCAGACCCCGGTGTGTGGCGGGCCAGGCTGGCCAAGAGCTGCGCTGGGCCGGCAGCTGCTCAAATGCAGCTCGCATCACACCCTGGGTCAACCCTCCCTGCCCATCTCTGCTCCAGCGCGCCCCCACCACCACCACCACCACCACCACCACCACACACACACACACACACACAACCACCACCTCCACCACCACCACCACCCGCAGTGGACGCCGACCCGTCGCGCGCCTCCAGCGCCGCCCAGGCCGGCGACGTCATCTCCAAGCTGGTGGGCATCTACGGCAGCAAGGAGCTGTTCATCAGCGAGTACAGGTGCGGGGTGTGGGGCGCCAGGGAGGGAGGGGTGGCGCAGCGGGCCACCGATGGCGGAGCGGGCCACCGAGCTGCACGGGTCTCTTGCACACCCGGGACAGGAGGGCCTGGACTCGATGGAGACAATTATGCGGCGCTTGAGGAGCCTGCCGTTGCACACACACGCGCGCACGTGCGCGCCCACAGGTCCATGCTGGCCGACCGCCTGCTGGCCAAGTCGGACTACGACTGCGACCGCGAGCTGCGCACCCTGGAGCTGCTCAAGGTGGCTGCGGGGGGCAAGGGCGCAGTGCAGGGGAAGGGCTGCAGTTTCGGCAGCGGGGCAAGGGGGGTAGGGGGGCTGGGGGGCCAGGCTCGAGTGTCTGCCGGCTGGCTTATGCTGGCAGCAACTCTGCTTGCATGTCTTGACGGCCCTGGCTGCAGGTGCGTTTTGGCGAGGGCAATCTGCATAACGCCGAGGTCATGCTCAAGGTGAGGAGCTTGGGGAGCAGGGGTGCGGTCCGCTGGCCTCACCTGCGTGGCCTGCCAGCGCCCTCGTCACCCACTTTCCCGTTGCCTTGGCCATTACCTTAATGATTGCCGCCCTTGCGCCCGGGCCCCCACCCCCACTCGCCCCACAGGACCTGGCCGACAGCAAGCGCATCAACGCCAACGTGAAGAGCGTGCCCAACACCGCCACGCCGCTGCGCCGCCGCCGCAGCCTGGTGAGCTGTGCCGCCCGACGCAGCAGGACCGGCTGCACCACACGTGGAACTCACATGCCCGCTGCGCTGGTGCCATCTTCTATAGGAGGATTGGGCCGCCATGAGTGACGCCTTCCCCTTCATTACTGCCTACAGGTGGACATTGATGGGCTCTCCGCCACCATCGTCTCCCAGCTCTTCTGGCCACAGCTGCCCACCGAGGAGTTCAACCTGCCGCCAGCGGTGGGTTGGGTTTGAGGTTGGGAGTGCCCTATCTGCCATTGGCGGACTGAAGAGCCTTTGGGCTTGCACTCCTGTCCCTGCTTGCCCCCTGACAAGGCCTGGGCCCCGGCCCCCACCCACAGGTGTTTGCCATGCTGGCCACGTACGGCGCCAAGTACCGCTCGCTCAAGGCCCCGCGCAAGCTGCAGTGGAAGCCCAGCCTGGGCAGCGTGCAGCTGGAGCTGACCATCGGGGACCAGACGCTCGAGTTCAACGTGAGGGCGCGTCGCCGCAGGCGCAGGCAGACAAGGGCACGCCTGGGTGCAGGGTGCAACTTGGAATCGGGTTGCTGACCTGGCAGTCGTGCAGGGCGACGGCCCTGTCGCGCCCCAACCGCCCTCCTCCCAGCTCCCCCTGCCGCCACCGCCTCACGCAGGTCTCCCCCTTCCACGCCTCGGTGCTCATGCACTTCCACACCCGCCCAGAGTGGCCCGCGGCGGAGCTGGCGGAGCGCATGGGCGTGGCGCCCGACCTGCTGCGCCGCAAGGTGGTCTTCTGGATCAACCAGGGTGGGCAGCGCAGGGGCAGAGGGGAGTGGGGGTGGGGGGCGGAGCGGTGTGGGCCTGCGCAGCTGTGCCGCTGTGAGCAGGAGGCGGGCCCGTGTTGGAAGGATGGAGAGGGGATGGCCCAAGGGCAACCCTGTGAATGGCATGCAAGGCCCTGTGCACCGATTTGTGCTAGGGCAGGTCCTTGCCCAGCGATCAGCTTGCCAGCCCGCCCACCTTCTTGCAGGCGTGCTGAGCGAGAGCCGTGCTCCCGGCCAGGCGCTGCCGGTGTACCGCCGCAACGAGCAGCTGCAGTCGGGGCCCACGCTGGGCGGCGACCAGCAGGAGGGCATGGAGCTGGAGGAGGGCGGGGCAGACCAGGAGCACCAGGTGTGTGGGGGCTGAAAGCGGGCAGCAGCGGGGAGGTGGAGAGTGGTTCAGGGCGTGCGTCAGCTCTCCTGGAGTTGGCTAGGCAGCAGGTCACCGTGACTGGGGTAAGCAGGGGAGCTGCGTGACAGCTGGAGCATGAGAGCAAGCACGCGGCGCATCGCTCCTCCTGCTGCTGCGCACCCGCGAGCCCCTGCTGTGCGCGTCCCCGGCCCCGCAGGAGATGGCCGCCTACGAGCCCTTCATCATGGGGATGCTCACCAACTTTGACGCGCTGCCGCTGGACCGCGTGCACAACATGCTCAAGATGTTTGTGAGCGACCCTCCGTACGACAAGAGCCTGGAGCAGCTGGGCGCCTACATGGCCCGCCTGGTGGCTGAGGAGAAGCTCAGTCTGGAGGGCGGGCAGTATCGCAAGCGCGGCTAAGCGCGTGTGCCCCTCCCTACCCTTCACCTCCCTCTGGACCTGCTCCCGGGCTGCCGCCAGATGGCCGGCAACGATTGTAAAGCACTCAAATCGTCTGTATACCTTCCTGAGTTCACAGTTGCCTGTGTTGAGAAGATTGTCCAGACAGAGTCAATCATGCTCTGACCTAGTGTTGGTTTTCAGTGAGCGCTCGCCCAAGCGCTCGCCAACCCAGCGCCACCACGACATGCTGCGTGCTGTGCCTGGCACCTGCAGAGCTCACAACGGTCTCTGCCAGTTTGATCAGTGCCCCGTTAATTAAGCCAAGCTCAATATGAGGTCTGCAGCTTCCCGCCTGGCTCCGACGGTGGCGGGGCTTGGGCTGCCGGCCCGCTCGCTCCACGCCTCGCCTGTTGCGGCAACGCCCATGATCATGAAAGGTGGGGTCTTGCTGGGGACGCCGGACAGCGCCAACGGGGGGCTAGGGTGGGGGTCCAAGGTTGCGCGTCGGCAGGGTGCCCGGCGTTCCCCTCTTGGGGAGTACCACACCCCTTCCTCCCAAAAACGTCAGTTGCACCCTCTGGCACTTGCTGATCACAGAGCCAGGAAACTATATCGGTTGCATGCTGCCAACAGAAGTGTCTGCAGCTCCCTGACGGCAGCGGTCGCCGGGGCAGCCGGCCAAGTCAGCACGGTGCCTCCCTCGCCTGCCCCCGCAGCGACGATTGAGGGGTATGGGGAGGGCGCATCCACGCTGGTTAGCAAGGACCAGTTCCGCTTCCTGGTGGACGAACCGGTCAAGCTGGGGGGGCTGGGCAAAGGTGCGGGCTTGGTGGGCTCTTGGGGACCCATGCCTCGCATGAGGTGTGAAGAACTGTGCAACCACACACTGGTCTGCCGCACGCTCTTTCTTGATGTGTGCATGAGTTTCACGGGCCAGCCTCAGCCCTGCCCCTGCTGCTGCAGGGCCGAACCCGCTCACCACCCTGCTGGGCTCCCTGGTGGGCTGCACCCAGTACACAGCCTCCATGGTGGCCCAGGAGATGAAGCTGGACCCGGGGGCTGTGGCCTGGCAGGCGGCAGGTGAGTGAGGGGGAAGGCAGGAAGGGGATGCGATCGGTCCAGTCTTGCGCGTGGCCTGGCTCCTGCCCGAGTCCTGCAGGACGCGTCCAGCAGCAGCAGGCAACCAGCGTGCGTGAGGCGCCGCCTTTTTGCTTGCTAGCTCGCCTGCACATGTTTCCACCCGCTGGGAGCTCAGAACCAGCTCCCGGCCTGGTCATTGAGCCCACTTTTCACCCTGGCATTGCACGCCTTTCCCCGGCCCCCAGGCGAGTACGACCTGCGCGGCGTGCGCGGCAACGAGCCCGGGGTGGACGCCCGCTTCCGCAGGATCACCCTGTCTGGCACCTTTGATGGCCCGCTGAGCCAGGAGGAGCTGGACTGCATTGCGCAGCAGGCTAGTCTGAGCGGCCAGGGCCGCAGGGGAACTTGGCAGTCTCTGCAGCTTCACATGCTCTTGCGGCTGTTGGATGACCACGCAGCCTTGCCATTGACCAGCGCGCCCACCCTGCCTTTTGTAGGTTGAGCGTCGCTGCATCGTGGCTGCCACGCTGAAGGCATCCGGTGGGGGTGGGGGACGGGGTGCGGTTTGAGGTCGGCAGCCTTGTGCCAGCTAGCCGTGCACATGGACCTTCAACAGCAGGAGGGTCTGCCTCAGCTCGTCCCGGGCGCCCTGATCCTGCAGGCCTGGACATGCAGCTGAACATGAAGAAGGGCGCCGTGGACCACGAGTGCGAGCCCGCCTGCGCTCTGCACGAGATGGGGGCCCAGCCCGCAGAGGGTGCCAGCACAGGCAAGGAGGGCAGGAGCGGCAGGCAACAGATCAGCAGAGCTTGGGTCTGTCCCTGCCATCGGGAAGGGACCCATGAAGCGACATCGATCAGCTTTGCAGCCAGGCGTGCGCTTTGGCATGTAGCAGACACACATCCACCGCCATGCTGACGCGCAGGCCAGGTCAAGGGCCGGGCGAGCCGCGAGGCTGATGCGCCCCACTTTGCCGGCACTGGAGGGCGCGCCCGTGCCAGCGCACGAGGCTACACCACCATGGCTGGGCTTGCCCGCCGCCTTTTCACGTCCACTGCCACCGCCCAGGGCAAGGGTAAGGAGGGAGGGAGCCGGCCCGGCATGCCCTGGCTGTTGCTGCCCCTCCCGCGCACGCCGCCGGTGTCAATGGTGACACGCACACCACTTCTGCTGTGGCTGCTGCCGCTGCCACACGGCCAACCTGGGCGGCAAGTGGGGCAAAGAGCCCTCAGACACAACTTTAGAGTTTAAACGCCGTTGCCCTCCACAACTGGCGCAGACGGCGAGGACGTGGCACGGGAGCACCTGAAGGGCACCGAGTACACCCCCCAGCTGAAGAAGGAGACCAGCCAGGAGGCCGGGGCGGCCACCACTGCGGGCGGCGCCTACGCCAGGTGCGCAGAGTGGGATGCTGCTTCAGAGCCTGCCAAAAGAAATAAGAGCAGCGACAGCTCCAGGAAAGACCAGACCTAGGGCCCAGCTTGCTCTTCCACCCGTTACTCGGCCAAGCATCTGCCCCGAAGAAACTCAGGCCAATGCTCCCCTTTTTACACTGTGCAGCCGCGATGATCCTGCCTCCCAGGCCAGCCAGCCCACAAAGGGCAAATCACAGGAGCAGATTGTGCAGGTGCTGGGCAGCGTGGGGAGCCAGGGCGCGCAGGCTGCACCAGGAGTTGCTGCAGCAGCCAAAGACTGGCGGGACACATGGCATGGCTGGCATAGCCACCCAGCCTTGGATGTCCCTTCCACCCCTCCACTGTAAAGCAGGAGCAGGGCGCCGGCGCCACAGTGCACCCGCAAAGCGCGGGCAATGCTGAGGGGGGCGCTCCCCTGAGGCACAAGGGCGCACGCTCGCCCAAGTATACAGGTGGGGGGTGAGGCGCTGGCCTGGGGCCGGCAGCGCTGCAGGCAGGTGCCCGCCTGCATGTCGTGCTTGAAGCTCTGCAAGCATTACTGCTTGGTCATGGAGCGCTCTGTGCCGCATGCTGGGTCGGCCTCCGGCATGCCTGCCTGCAGCAGGTGGTGCGCAGGCCGCCCCTGGCTGACAACCCCAGGGGCGGTGCCGCGCCACCTGCTGCAGGCAGCGAGGCGGCAGAAGCGGCAGAGGACGACCGCGAGGAGGAGGCGTTGGGGCGGGACATCAACAGAGCAGACTTTGAGCCGTGGAAGGAGTGATGCGCTGTAATGCAACAGCAGCTCTGCCTGCGCTGGCCCCACTCTTTGTGCTGCAGACCGTGCAGTGCATGCCGAGGAGGGCCGGTCGCCACTTGGTGACACGCCGGCAGGTGGCGAGTGAGCCGATCGATGCCTCCCATGCGTGCCTGTTCATGCCGCAATGGTTGCAGCCAATGCCGACAATGCGTGGAAGTCTGTACGCTTTGACATGTACAATATTTTTGGAGCCATGGAACAGGGCAAGAGCCATTGAACAGCCATGTAACGGCGCAGCGGTGCAATAGCACAGCGCGGCACTGCTCTGTGCCTGTCCAACAGCGTCGATCAGGGCGTGCCGTTTCGTGCGACTTCTGCAGCTCGTTTTTGCGGTCGTGTGAGCCATTGCTGGGCGCTGTCGCTCTGGGTTTAGCAACTTTCGCAGCCGCTTCGGCGCCAGAAGCGGCAGAGACAGCCATTTGATGCGCAGAGCCGCAATGTCAGTCGCACGTGGGCTGCTGGGTGCCACGGGACCTATCGAGGCAGCAGGAACACAAGTGCCAGCAGCGGCGGCAGCGGCAGCGGCGGCAACAACATATGTTGAAGGCCTGCTTTTGCAGCAGCACTTGGCCCTGCCACTGCTGCTGCAGCGAGCGTATACATTGGGGTATGAGAGCTTGGGCAAGGCCGCGACTGCCAGCCTCAAGGGCCACACAGTTTTGGTCACAGGATCCACCGAGTGAGGCTGGCCAGGAATCCTGCGCACACAGCACGCTTGTGCATGCTTGCTGCCCTTGCAGCCATTCTTTCTTCGGAAGAACCAGTCACCATTCTTTGTACATGCCACTCACAGGTCTTCCACCTAACCTGCCCCCTCGGTTCCGCTCTGCAGCGGCATTGGCAAGCATACCGCTGCGCTGCTAGCGCAGCAGGGCGCCACGGTGTTGGTGCATGGTGAGGGCAGGTGGGGGATGTGCGTGGCGTGCAGCACTGCATGAGAGCAGGCCACACGGTTGCGCGAGCTGGTCTAGGACACGACTGCCAGGCACGCCCTCGCCTCGCCGGCCCCCTGCAGGCCGGGCACGCAGCAAGGTGCAGCGCACGCTGCGCGAGCTGCGCAGCCACACGGGCAACCCGGCGGTGTTTGGCTACTGCTACGACATGGCCTCCCTGGGCCAGACGCGGGCTTTCGGGGAGCACCTGCGCCGCGACCTGCAGCGCCACTTTGACGGCAGGTGCGCAGCAGGGCAACGCAGGGTGCGCCAACCAGGGCTGCCCCGCAAGCCTGCTCAGCCGCCGCTCGCTGCGCCCCGCTGCTGACCTTGCCGCGCTCCCCCCCACCTGCAGGCTGCACTGCCTGATCAACAATGCGGGGGTGTTCAACGAGGAGCTGGTCATGACAGAGGTGCCCCGCCTGCTCCAGGAGACTGCAAGCAGCAACTCTTGCTCTGCGTGTGTGACGGCAGCAGTTGAGTCCAGTCACAGCCCAGCTTCATCACAGCTGACCCCCGATGCAATGTGGCCCGGGGCCCTCACGCCTTCCTGCCCTGCCTTTGCCCTGCCGGCTGCAGGATGGGCTGGAGGAGACGTGGGCGGTGAACGTGGCGTCGCCCTTCCTGCTCACCTCCCTGCTCATAGACCTCATCACGTGCGCAGAGGGAGTCCGTGTTCTCGCAAACTACCAGCCCCGCAGCATTCCCTGAGCGGGGCTGGTCCATGCCGCCGGCAGCGCTGCTGCGAATGCTTCCCGGGTGGTCGGGTGGTCGGGCCGTGAGCAGCCGTCGCGCGCCC
>KQ482032.1:28463-52076 GCA_001430745.1 Auxenochlorella pyrenoidosa
ACCCACCACACACACACAGACACATGTTTCCAGGGCGGCGGGCGCACCTGCGGCACCGGGCGCGTGCCGTCGTGGCAGGCGCGGCGGCGCAGCATGAGACCCAGGCACACACGGGCGGTGGGGTTGGTGGGGAACTGGTGCACCATCCGCCGCGCAAAGTTCTCAAAAGCAAACAGCACAGCCTGCGGGGTGGGGCCGGGAAGCAGAGCTTGGCGGGGGCACAGACTCAACTCGGCACCATGCGCAGGGATGGCTCCACAACACAGGGTGCACTGGCTGCCCATGCATGCAAGCTGCCTCGCCCACCTGCTGCCCGCCGCCCAGGTGCCCCTCGCCACCCTCCTGCACGCCACCAGCCAGCGCGCACGAGCTGCCCACCATCTGTTGGCAGGCAGTACCGGCACACAGAGGCGAGTGTAGTGGGCAGGCAGGACCGGCACACAGAGGCGAGTGGGCCAGCTGGGCAACTACCAGCAAAGACAAGGAAGGAGGAGGGCACAGGCGCGACGCAGGCAGGCAGGCGCGCCCTGCAGGGTGCAGCATGGCTTGCCTGGCCGCCCACGTGGACATGCCCCCCCTTGATCTCCTCCTCCTCCTCAAGCAGCCACACAGCTGTGGGCAGGCAGCAGTGGGAGCAGGCAGGCAGGGTTGGTGCAGGGCAGAGGAGCGCTTCAGCGGCGAGTGCCAGCCTGCGCTGCAGGCCGGACAAGATGCCTGCACGCACGCCGCATGTGGGAAACTTTGCCGTGCCCAGCCCTGTCCAGCAGAGGTGCTTGCCTGCCTCGTAGGGTAGCGCACTGGTGCCCGCCTTCCACATGCACGTGTGGCACTCGCGCAGCGCTGCCAGGCGGAAATGCTGGCGCTCCACTGCGGGTGGACGGATGGGGGGGCGGGGGGGGGCAAGGGGCGGGGTTCACGAGCGCTGGCACACTGCACAGCCAGCTGTCAGTGGTGGGCCAGTGTTTTGGTGGCTGCAGTGCGGGAGCTTCCCTGGACCCGCGACCTCGCCGGCCCCACCCACCCGATCGCGGCGGCGCTGAGAAAATCTTCAGCAGGCAGCGCTTGAGCCACTCCTCGTGGTACTTGACGTAACGCTCGGCCAGCGGGGCGGCTGCGGGGTATGGGCGGGGTGCCAGGAGGGTCCGGTTGCAGGCAGGGAGCTGGCAGGGGAGGCAAGAAGCTTGCTCCAGTGCGCTGTGCAGTCCTTGTGCTCTGCATGTGACCCGCGTGCCTCCACTCACTGCTGCACAGCTCCAGCAGCGTCTGCATGCAGCTTCCCGTGTCCCCGCCGCCGCCACACGCCGCCGCCGCCTCATCGGCAACCGCCTGCTGGCTCAGCACCTGGCGGACAAAAGGGCGGGCGGGCAGAGGGCGCCATGTGCACAAGCTCGTCCAGGGTGCGGCGCACCTGCCCTGTCACCAGGTGAGCCCAGGCTGCGTTCCAAGCCATACTCAACAGCGCAGCGCCAGCCAAACCAGCTGCCCCTCCCTCCCCCCAGCCCCCCACCTCCAGCTGCAGGTTGGACACCGTGCGGCCCGGGCCGGCGGCGTCTAGATCTACCGACATGCGCGCCTCCACCGCCTCGACGGCGCGCGCCTCGTCCAGCTTCAGCTGCAGGGTGGGGTGGGGGTGGGGTGGGGAAGGGAGGGGTTGTGGGTGGGGGCCAGGGGGGGCGTGAGTTGGTGCGCGGCTGGGCACGCAGGATGCCGCATTCCCGCTGGCATGTTGTGACCCGTGCCGACCACCACACGACAAGTGGTATTTGGGCAGGCTAGAGGGGATGCATGGCTATAGAAGGGGGGGGCTGCGCCCTGCTGGGCCCCCACCTGGATGTCGGCCAGGCGGCATAGCAGGTCGCAGCGCAGCAGGCCCTCGGGCACCATCTCCGGGTGCTCGCCGCAGCGGTTGGCCAGCTGGCGATACTGCCGTATCGCCTCGGCGTAGCGCCCTGCGCGGAGCACGAGGTGAGCGTCAGGGTCGGCAAGGCAGCTGTGAAGCAAAGCAGCGCTCTGTAGACACCGATGCGAGCCTGCACTGAATCGCTGGGCGCTTTAGCGGCGCCCCCGGCCCCACCTGTGCGGTAGTAGGCCTCGGCCAGCCACAGCTCATGCTGCGTGTGGGAGAAGTCCTCCTCGGGCAGCAGCGACAGCTGGGGGCGGGGCAGGGGGGCAGCGCAGGGCGGGATCACTAAGAGAATGAATGCTTGGCAGCGGCCCTGCGAGCCTCGCAGCGCCCCCTTGTTTCAATGAACCAAATTTGCTTCGGCTTGCGAGCAAACCCTCTTCAACATGCATTCGCAGCCCAACGCATATGTGAACCGTTCCTCGGCCTGTGCGAGACAGCCCTTGTCATAGGCAAAAAGTCAGGCAGGGTGCTATGGAGCAGCTGCGTGCGGCCACCTCGGCCGGTGCCGCCCCTCACGACCCCGCCCCACCCACCACTTTCTCGTTGGCCTCCACTGCGCCCGTGCTGTTTGCGGTGGCGGCGTACAGGCGTGCCAGGCCGGTCCAGGCGGGCAGCGAGTCGGGCGCCACCTCAAGCGCCTTGCGATACGCCAGCTCCGCCTGCCCATACTCCTGGATGGCATGCGCCGCGCGGCCGATCAGGCTGCGAAGAGGCATAAGGGGGGGAAGGTGGAAGAATGAGACATGAACAGGAAGCAAGGGGCGCCTCAGGGGAGCAGCGCAACCTAGGGCTATTCAGCGTGCGGCTTCTGCGTATGGCAGCGGCTGGCGGCGACACAATTGGGTAGCGCACCCCGCCCTCAAAGGACGCGCCAAGGTGGCGTCACTCACAGAAAGGCGTCCACGCTCTTCCTGTCCTCCTTGAGAGCCGCTTTGCAGTGCTGCAGGGCGGCCTTAGGGTCCCCAGCCTGGAGACACGCCGCTGCGGCATCCAGTGACTCTTGTAGGCTCGCCATGGCTGCTGCCGACTGCTGCGCTAGGCTGCAGAAAAGAGGATCGAGCTCTGTTCTGGCGAGACGCTACAGCCTTTGGTGCATGTCGGACAGGTTGTGCACGTCCTGCATGTGCGATCAGGGCGCGCGGTACGGACTTTGGGCAAACTTCCGAGTCATGCCAGACACAGCACGCCTAGCAGCGAGAGGATGGCTCGCCATCTGCGACGACTGCTCAAACACACACCCCATCTCCACACCGAAAAGCCGTCTCGACACATCGCAGGCACCATGGGGCAGGGCGGCAGCAAGCCGGAGGACATCGTCGCAATTGCCCAGCAGCAGGTGGCATACAACCCCCCCTTGGGCCCCGCCAACCCGGTGAGCGAACATTTGGAGGCTTTCAAGTGATCGACATGGAGACGTGTGTGCTCTGGCCGCTGCACGCGGCAGCAGCGGCGGCGACGCTGCAGTTGGCCTTGCTGCGTGCCGCTGCTGTGACGCGTCTTCATAACACTGCTCACATCCTTCCCTTTCCGACTCATCCGCATCCTGCATGTCACCCTGCCGGTACCGCACATCAGCTTGCCTGCTTTTCACGTCTTTATCCCTGTTTCAAGTTTGACCAAGGCTTGCCTCCTGCTCTGCCCCTCACCTGGACTGGACACACGCACCTCACTTATGTCTGCATGCCTGGTGCCCCCCCAACCGTGCTGCCAGGACAACCCCATTGTGTACTTTGACATCAAGCTGGGACGTTATGGCGATGCCACCCCGCTGGGCCGCATCGAGATTGAGCTGAAGGAGGATGTCACGCCCAAGACGGCGGAGAACTTCAAGCAGCTCTGCCTGCAGCCCCCGGGGCAGGGCTACAAGGCCTCCCGCTTCCACCGGGTGCGTGTCTGGGCAGGTCTGGAACAGTGACACTCGGAGTGCACCATCCAGAGAAAGGGCAGCACTCGCGTTGTCAGTGTTGCTTGCCAGGACGGATGATTGAGAGAGTCTGCCTCGCCTCATGACCCCCGCTCTCTGCCTCCCTGCCATGCTCTGTCCCCCCTGCAGGTCATCCCCGGCTTTATGTGCCAGGGTGGCGACTTCACCAACGACAACGGTGGGAGGGAGGGCCGGGGCTGGCGGTGATCGGGCAGCGGTTGCCAGCTGGGCTGCGACCAGCCAATTGATGGGCTAGCCAGCTCGGTAAGGGTTTCAGCACACCGCCTGTTAGTTTACCACGCTGTCACTCCTCGGCCCGCCTGGCTCGCCCCGCAGGCACCGGCGGTTACTCCATCTACGGCGCACGCTTTGCGGGTGCGCTGCGCAGGGCAGGCGGCCGCGGCCGGGATGGATTGGCCCGGTTGCATGCCTGGAGGGCACGGGCCGCGGACCAACGCAGCCGATTGTTGAGCACCCGACAGCAAGCACGATTGGGCTGGACTGCTGGAAGGTGTGATTGCTGCTGGTGAAAAGGGGCGAGTTGCCCAGTGAAGAAACCTGCCCCTCCCCCACTCCACCCCCCCTTGAGCGCCGGCAGACGAGAACTTTGCGCTGCGCCACCTGGGCCCCGGCGTGCTGTCCATGGCCAACGCCGGCCCCAACACCAACGGCTCGCAGTTCTTCCTCTGCGTTGCGCCCACCGCCTGGCTGTGAGTGTCCGCTGGCAGCCTGCTGCCGCTCATCTGCGCATCCCGCTTGCTTGGCTGGGAGGCTGGGTGCAAGCGGCGTGCATGCATGGTGGTAGCGCAATAGGACCAAGCCGTGCTCAACCGTGCCCCCCGCAGCGACGGCAAGCACGTTGTGTTTGGACAGGTGGTCAGCGGGTACTCGGTCATCAAGGCCATTGAGGCGTGCGGCAGCCGCAGCGGCCAGACCGCCGTGGACGTGATGATCGCCGACTGCGGCGTCAAGTCGCCGGGCAAGGGCGCCACCACCACCACCGCCTCGCTGCAGCACCCGCAGGCGGCCCCCCGCCCTGCGGCCGCTGCTGCGGTCCCGTGCCGCGCTGCGCGCGTGCTGCAGCAGCAGCGCCGCATTGCGCTGGCTGGCCGGGGCCTGGCACCGGCGCGGCGGCCTGCAATGGCTGCCCGCGCTGCTGCCGTATCCGCGCCGGCACGTGTCATGGCCATGGTTTGAGCAGCTGCTGTGCCCGCGTTGCTTCCTCCCCAGGGGCAGCCTCCCTTGAGTGCTGCTGTGTCCTCCAAACTGTCGCCCCAGGCTGCCATTTTTGCAGCACTGCAATTTGTCTGCCCACAGCAGCCAATAACTTTGTTCTGTTAACGCCCGTTGACATGGTTCATGGCAGCTGTAGACAATACAAGTTGCGGCTGCGGAAGAGATCGCTTGGCAGGGCAGGTGCAGGGAAAAGCTAGGGTTTGTTTGTTACAGTGCCGCAAGCGGGGATGTACTGCAAGGTGGCTCGGTGCATCCATCCAGTCGAGTATGCGCATTTGGGCCGTGAGCAAGCAGCACGGCAGCACTACCGTCGTCGTCGGCTGCCATCGTCCACGCTGCTGCCGCCAGCTCCCTCGCCGCCATCGGCGTCGGTGATGAAGGCGCTGCGACGCTGTGCAGGCCGGCCGTCGGGCCCGCGCACAAACCACTCCAGGAAGGGGGTGTGCGACGCAAACTGGTGCAGGCCTTCGCTCAGCATCTGCAGCTCGGGCCGGCGCTGCAAGTGGAAGGGGGAGGGGGGGGGGGGGGGGGGGGGCCGAGGGCACGGAGAGCAAGTATCAAACTGGCCCACGCACAGGTATACCCCTGGTGCCAGCAGCCGGCAACCTGCGCATGCACCGGCTCGCCTCGCTTCCGGCAGGCCGCACCCAGCAGCGCGGCGCCTGCTGCGCCTCACCAGCGAGCGCAGCAGCGCGGCCAAAAAGTCGTCCAGCTGCGGCTGCACGCGCGCCAGCCAGGGGCGCAGCCCCTCCACATACAGCCGCGCCGCGCCCTCGTACGCAGGGCTCTGGAGCCAGACCAGCAGCAGCAGCTTGACGGCGTGGTAGTATGGCACCCTGATGGGGGGGTCCAAGGGGTGGGGTGGGGTGCCAAGGGGGGTTGGGGGGTGGGGGTTGTTTCCATGGGCTCGCCAGGCCGCCCAGCTGCCAGGGTTGCAGCCCGCCTGCCAGGCTGCGAGGTGCCCTGGCCTCTCACCACTGCAGCACCCTGTCCAACGGGCGCTCCGCTGCTGTCAGCAGGCCGTACACGCTCCAGTAGCTGCAGGGCAGCGCCGGAGTGGCAAGGGCTAGAACACCTCGTGGTTGAAGGGCAGGCAGTTGCACCGCTCTGGTGGAGCTCCTCCGACTGCCAACCCCAGCACAGCTCCAACTTGCAGCTCACACCAGCCACTTCTTTGACTCGCGCGTGTTGGGCGGCCGCGCCTCCACCGCCTTGAGGCTGCAGTATGCTGGGTACAGCAGGCCCACCGCGGTGCTGCAGGGGAGGTAGGCGGGCACAGCAGGGTGGCAGGAGCACGCACCAGTGGGGGTTGACTGCAGCGTGATGCACAGGGGATGCTCCTGGAGGGAAACAACCTGCGTCACCTGTCATCACGTGCACAACAGCACTGATACTCGCCAACCGTGTGCAGGCAGGGGGCAGCAGTCCAGACCGCGAGAGCTATGCCCGCTTGGCACTCACCATGCGGCGTGGCCCACATGGGCTTGTCCGTAGGGCTGCAAGAGGACCTGCAGGCCCACGCTGGCCGCTGCTGGCGCCAGCAGCGCACTCATTGTTGCACAGCTGCAAGGGCAGGCCGAGGGAGGGCAGGGGCAGCGGTGGTTGGCAGTGGGCAGCAGGCAGCAACTGGGGAGCAAGTCGGCATGCACGGCTGCTTGCATGCATCTATTGCATACAGCTGTCCTTGTGTGAGGACCTTCCTGTTGCTTTAAGGAGGGGTGCGAGGGAGGTGGGAAACAGTAGAAAGCGAGAAGACCGTTCTGGTGCTTGTGGAGTGTCGTGACCGTGATCGGCACTGTAATACAGCAGGAACAGGCGAAGGCGAGGCCCCCAGTTTGCCAGCGAGGACAAGGCACTCTGCCAGCTCTGCTCAGTTCGTCACATCTGCGCTCTTTCGCCACTTGCAACCGTCTTGCGTTTGTGATCACTTTTTGGAGCATCGCTGTTCACTCACCGGCTCCTAGGGCTCTGCACCTGGCCGCTGCTTCCAGCACCTGTATTCAAGCGGAGAAGATGCAACAAAGCGTATTCTTCAACCTAAGCGCAGCCAAGCAGGTGCAGCAGGCAGCAGGACTGCCACCTCTGCGGCAGCAGCAGCGCCGCAGGCGGCAGCGTCAGGCACCGTGCCAGCGTCAGTGCTCAACCGTGGTCGCCGGTATGTATGTGCCATCGGATAGGTAAGGCATCAAGCGTAACAAACAGCAGGGGCCTTGCTTAACTGGTACGAGGTGCAGCAGGCTGAACACCCTTTCTCATGCCTGCCCTCGTGCATGCAGCTTTGGGGGCCAGTCACCTGAACGGCGCGCAGCCCAGTCGCTACAAACATTCTTTACCTTTGTTGCAGCAAAGGCAAGGAACAGGCTGGCATGTGCTGTCGCTTGCGCTCTGCTTTAGATGGTTCACATGCGCCATGAATTGCACCTAGCATGTGATCTCGTCCCTTACACAACTCTGATCAATGAATCCTCAGACCGAGGCCTGGAGCATGGTGCCAGCTCTGCCCTCAGGCTGCGCACTGCACACAACGCTGGATGCCGCTCTTCACGTTTGCTCGAGCTCTGATGGCATCCCTCCCTGCCTGTGCACCTCGCCCTCGCCCCACCCCCGCAGGTGGTCATGAGCCAGCTGGAGGGCATCGGGCGGTCCGACCTGGGGGCGTACAACGCCGAGGCCGCCCAGACGCTGCGCCACTTCCTGGTCAACGAGCCCATGCGCGACTGCGACGCCTGGCTGGCCAAGCTGATGCTGCAGGACGAGCTGCTGGGTGGGTGGGCGCACGCTGCGGGCGTCACCGGTCGGCGCTGGCTTCTCCATCCCAGGGGGCTGCAGATGTGGGCTGGGTCAGAGGCTTGGCTGCCCCACCGTGTCTTGGAACGTCTAGGGCAGGAATGCTCCCCGCCTGCATACATCCCCGTCTCGGCCCGCTGGATGTCCCCTGCCGCAGGCGTGCGCATCATGGAGGTTCGCCAGGCTTATGCCACAGAAGACTTTGAGTGGGGCAACCTGAAGCGGCTGGCGATAGAGGGCCTGGAGCAGCAGAACACGCAGCTTCTGCGGGATCATGCAGCACAACGTTTCGGAACGCTGCTGAACCAGGCAGGTGGCGCCAGCAGCAGCAGCGACGACCCCAGCAGCGAGCAGACACAGAAAGGATAGCAACCTGCTATCCTTTCTTGCCTGGGGAGGGTCTTCATTCTGCTTATTGATTCTGTTTCTTTCTCAGGGCATCACCTCCAAAATACGGTTTTCATTTTTGCATTGCATTTGATGCACAACACAACTGGACCTGAACTGGATTGGAAATGAAAAAGGAACAGGCGCCGCTCATGCTGCTTGGCGCCACAGCAGGGCCTGCGCCGCTGCTGCTTTCTGCGCTGTTTTGCTGCGTGCGGGCTGCCTGTCTCTGCCAAATCCGATACCCTCGAATCCACTGTGATCTCGGCGCTGCTTCTCAAACAGCAAGCCCGGTCTGCTCCCGCTTTTGAACTCGCTGGTGCGGCAACTCCTCGCTTCCTCTCCCGCCGTGAGTGCCGGAGCAACGTTCCATTGCTGCTATTTGAGACCGAGAGTTTGCCAAGCCCCGGCAGTTCCACTTCAGCGGCGGCACCATAGCGGCAGCAGAAGCAGCCGCTCGTGCCGCTTGCGGCTTGCGTGCATCCAACCCTGCGCCCCTCCTGCTGCGGGTCCTCGTGCAGCAGCCCCAGCAACCATGGGCCGCGGTCCCACCGCCTACTTTCTGTTCAGCGACGAGAACCGTGCCTCTGCCAAGGCGGAGCTGGCGGAGCAGCCCGGCAAGCATGGCGTGGCGCATGTGGCCAAGCTCATTGGGCAGCGCTGGGCGGCGCTGAGCGAGGAGGAGAAGCAGGTGTACAAGGACCGCGCGGCCAAGCTGCAAGGCGAGCACCAGGGTTGGGGATGCGGCTGTCATTCTGCAGCGTAGGTGCAGACTGCTGGACCTGTCGACAGCTGTCGGCTTCCGAGGCCGGGCGCTCTGAAAAATCCTCTTTCCGCCTATCCGGTTGTGCAGAGGAGGCAGCAGCAGCATCTGCAGCAGAGCAGGCAGAGCAGCAGCAGCAGAGCCCTGGTGGTGGTGGTGCTGAAGAGGGCTTGGCTGAGGAGGGCGCAGGAGCGGCAGCCGGCAGCAGTGGGCCGCCCCTAGGGCTGCCCAGCTCGCTCGTAAAGCGCATCGTGCTGATGGACAGCGACGTGAAGCGTCTGAGCAGCGAGGCGTTGCGGGCCATTGCCAAGGCAGCAGAGCTGTTTGCAGGGCAGCTGGCCGTGCGGGCGATGGAGCAGGCGGCCAAGGGCAAGCGCAAGGTGGGCAGGGCGGCATGGAGGCGCAGGGCAGGCTGTGCGCGGGCTGTGCGTTCTCGAGGCAGGGCAGACATATCCACATGCACTGGTTGGCCTTGGTCAACTTGTTGGCGCCTCCCACTGCGTGCCCCCCCTGCGTACCCTCCATGCTTGCTCGTGCAGAACTTCAAGGCATCTGATGTCGAGCAGCTGGCCAGCAAGGACAGGTGGGCCTGGGCAGGGGGCATGGCCACCTGCCGTTGAGGAACACCCGCCGCCACTGCACGTCGAGCCCTCGCTGTTGCGTGCCGCTGGGCAGAGCAGGCATGCTGCAATTGTGCAGAAATAGTCGCGATGCCTGTCGGCAATGGTAGAGTGCGACGGGGGCCACGCTTTGAGGTAGCCTATGGCAGCGCGCTGTCTGAGGCCCGGCCCTGCTCCTCCTGCAGGCGGCTGGTGGACATGGGGCTGAGGGACATCCTGGAGGAGCAGGCGCAGGCGGCCGCACCCGCAGAGGGCGACTCTGAGGAGCAGAATGGCGCGGCGGCCAAGGCGCAGAAGCTGACCAAGAAGCAGAAGATGGACGAGGCAGCTGCTGCAGGCACGCGCCACATCACCTCGTTCTTTGCTGCCGCCAACTGAGCCCTGATGGCAGGCTGGCAGCAAGCCCACAACACACTGCGACCAACTCATGATTCCCACGCCAAGCATACAGCAGGGCACACCATTGTGCAACCAAGTGGCTGAAAACCAAGCTGCCTCCATGCTTCACCCTTACGTCTGTGTGAGCCGACGCAAGTCAGGTTTACAGTGCTGGAACGGGCCGCAGAGGGGCATGAAAATGGCACAGGAAAAGCTTACAGCAAGGGTGGAAGCACAGAGGTTACATTGACAAAACGCGAGAGAAGAGGCGGCGGCTGGGCAGTGCGGGAAACTTTGGGGAAAAAAGCCAAGCTGAGGATCGGCAGGGTCAAAACTTCGAGGTGCTTGCAAGTGGTGGGTGCAAGCTGGCAGATCGCCGCATGAGCCGCCAGCAGGCACAGCAGCTGTCAGCAGTGCTGCCCATGCGCACTGAAGGCCCCAAACACTGTATCATTGCTTGGTGAGCAGCCAGAAGCCGATGGCAGGGATCAGAACCGCCAGCGCTGCGCCAATGGCCAGGTTGGGCCCGGCGGGCTCCTCTGCAGCTGCGGGGCGCGGTGGCGACTTGGCCGCCTCCTGCGTGCCCAGCTGCTTCTCTAGCCGCTTCTTGTCAATATCCTCGCGGATCGTCCTGCAGGGACCGGGCGGGTGAGCATGCAGGACGGTGAGGCATCTCCAAGCAGACGGCACGGCCTAGCATGGAACAAAGCTGCATCACTGCTGCTGCATGCTTTTAGTGTGCCAGCTTCACCATCGGTGTAAAAAAGTAATGACAAGATGTGCATTGTTGCTCCTGCGGCACGTCTGCAAAGGCAGTGCGGCAACCCGCAGGCGGCAGAGGCACCGCCCCAGGCCAACAACAGTCTGAGTGCCGCTCCGAGCAGCTTGCTGCTCTCACCTGAACTGCCTTGAAGGCGGGCGGGCGGCGGGCACAAGGCGGGCTGCCCTCGAGGGACGTGCCTTGCCGCTGCCAACCCGCAGGCCGCTGTTGGACTGCTGGGCCTGCACCACTGCCATCATGTTGCTGATGTAGGGTGTCGTAGGAGTAAACAGTGCTGCAAGCGCCCAGATCGCTCAGGCAGAAGCTCAGCAAGCTCGACATGCGCCGCAGATGAAGGCGCTGGCAGAGTCACCTGCAACTCACCACCTGTAATCGGCAATTGGGTGGGAATCTGCCGGCAGCGTTCCTCACGCGCTCACTAAGCCGCGCTCCCAACCAGCTTGCCCTTTTCACTGGCAGAACCCCCGGCCTCCCAGCAGCAGCGCATTGTGGCTCGCAGCCCCAGCAGGCCTTTATGTCTGGTTGTGGCTGCGCGACCATGCAGAGCACGGTGACCGTGGCACTTGGACGGGCGGTGGGGCGGCAACTTGGTGGCTCGAGCTGGGGCACGCGCCTGCTGCCTGCAGCTCGCACGCGGCCAGCACCGCTTGCTGCTGGACGGTGCATATGTGCTTCGGCTGCGCCGGCGCAAGCAGCAGCAGCGGAGGTGGCCGCAGACCCGGCCAGCAGCAGCAGCACTGGCGCAGCAGGCGGCACGGCCACTGAGCGGCGGCAGCGAGTGCTGTCTGGCGTGCAGCCCACGGGCAGCCTGCACCTGGGCAACTATTTGGGAGCAATCCGCAACTGGGTCAAGCTGCAGGAGGAGTATGGTGAGGACAGGGGATGCACAGCGTGCCAAACAGCATGCACCCACTGGTGCGCCGGCGGGTGCGTCCTGATGGGCGGCCTTATGTTCACCCGGACTGCACAGGGTCCGGGGTGCCCTGTGCGGGGGCCTGTGGGTCTGCAGTGGAGCCTTGAATCAACAACAATTTTGGTTGCAGCTTGCAAGGTCCGACTGCTGTGCCAAAACGTTGCACTGCACACTGAGCCTGCAGCACACCGAGGCCGCTGCCGTCCTCCCTGTCACCAGTCTCCACCCTCTTACCCCGCCCCCGCCCCCAGACACCTTCTTCTGCGTTGTGGACCTGCATGCCATCACGCTGCCGCACGAGCCCAAGGAGCTGCTGCACAGCACCCACAGCAGCGCCGCTCTCTACCTCGCCTGCGGCATCGACCCCGCCAGGGCCTCCATCTTTGTGCAGTCACACGTGCCCGCGCACGCAGAGCTGACCTGGCTGCTCAGGTGCGCCTGGGCCGGCAGCCGTGAGCGGCGCCGGCGGCGGGGCCGTGGGATGGCCTGCCGAGCATGAGGCCTGCACGCAGCGCCTCCGTTGCGGCACAGTACAGCGGACTGCTAGGCCCCAGCCTGCTGCTGTGTTTCCACGCGGTGACGACGCCCCGCCCGCCCCCCGCCCTGTCCTCCCTTTGCAGCTGCATCACGCCCATTGGCTGGCTGCGCAAGATGATCCAGTTCAAGGAGAAGAGCAAGAAGGCGGGCGCGGAGGAGGTTGGCACCGGCCTGCTCACCTACCCGGTCCTCATGGCGGCAGACATCCTGCTGTACCAGGTGGGGGGTGGCAGACAGCTCGGCCGGGCAGCTGCCTGCGGCTCTGGGCTGCATGCTGCACGACCGTGTGGGATGGGGGCACCCACCTGTAAAAGCCGGGCCGGGCCGGGCCTTAACGCCGGCAGGTTGCTGGCTGAATGCCCTGCCCGCCTGGCCAGCCAGAGTGGTCAGCCGGCCTCGTGCCGTCTCGCGCCCAGAGTTGGCAAGCCCAGCCGGTGCCCCCCCCCCCCCCCCCCCTGCAGACCGACCTGGTGCCAGTGGGCGAGGACCAGCGGCAGCACCTGGAGCTGGCGCGCGACATCGCCGAGCGCACCAACTACCTGTATGGCGGCAAGAAGGCCAAGAAGATGGGCTGCCGCCACACCCGGCTGTTCAAGTAGGCGTCGCCGGGAGGGGCGGAGGCAGCTCGAGGGGAGGCTGGCCGGCGCGAGGCAGACGCTCTCGTTGGCATGCCAGCAAGGGCAGCATTTGTCCGAACATCTTTTCGCCAGTCTGGGCTGTGAGCATGGCTGCGCACAGCCCTGGCAGCCAAGCTTCAGAACTGCACAGCTGCAGCCAGCTTGCTGACCCCCCCCCCCCCCCCCCGCCGCCTCCCCTGAGTGCTCGCGCAGGGTGCCCGAGGCGCTGATCCCGCCGGCGGGGGCGCGCGTGATGAGCCTGCAGGACGGCGCCTCCAAGATGAGCAAGAGCGCGGAGAGCGACCTGTCGCGCATCAACCTGCTGGACTCGCCCGACCTCATCGCCCAGAAGGTCAAGGTGGGGCCCGCTGCGCGTTGCTCTTGCCCAGCAGCTGTCATGCACCTGTTGGATAGCCCACTGCGTGGGAGAGCACCTTGCGGTGCCAACAGCAGATGCGGGGTCCTGGGCCTGCTTTACTCCTGCCGGGCATGGCTGCGACTGCCCAGCGTGGTGACGGGCGCCTTGATGCAACTGCCAGGCACTTGCGGCATGCGCAGCAGGCGAAAACCAGGGGAGCATGTTTGATGGGGTGGTGCCAACATGCAGAGCGCATGCCATGCAGGCTCCTCACCATGCCCGGCTGCCCTCCCCCCCTGCCTGCCCCCGCAGCGCGCCAAGACCGACGCCTTTGACGGCCTGGAGTGGGACAACCCAGAGCGGCCCGAGGCTCGCAACCTGCTGACCATTTACCAGTGTGTCAGCGGTGAGTGCAGGCAGCCTGTCACTGGCCCTGGCGGCCGGCCTCTCCCCGGGGCTGCTTCTTGAGGCCCAAGGGGCAGGCCCCACGACCAAACTTGAGGCACCTGGTAGATTGCTGGCACCTGCGCAGCCGCTGCTGCTCCTGAGGCCCGGGCGCTGCGTGGGGGGGGAGAGTTCCTCCCTGCTTGAGCGGTGTGGCCAGCGCTGTGCCTGCGGGGAGCAGCAAGTGGCGCCGTCCCTTCATCGACTCTTGCCCTCCCCTCCCCCACCCACCCATGCGCCCATCCTGCCAGGGCTGAGCCGCGACGAGGTGGTGGCCGAGGTGTCCTCGATGCGCTGGGGCGACTTCAAGCCGCGGCTGACTGATGCCCTGGTGCGGGTCTTGGGCTGCGCGCCGTACCATCCTCCATGGCAGCCCCCGTCGTGACGTTCTGGTGCTGCGCCAGCACCATTGCACTGAAGCGTGCGGCCAAGCTCGGTTTTTGCCGGCTGCTGATGGTTGCATGCCCGAGTTGCTGACCCCCCCCCCCCCCCCCCCCCCCTGCAGATTGCTCACCTGGAGCCCATCCAGGCGCGGTATGCCGAGGTGATGCAGGATGAGGGAGCGCTTGATGCGATCCTTGCAAAGGTGAGGGTGGGCGTGAGCTGACAGGGGGGAGAGCCAGAGGCAAACGCATGAGGGCCGCTCGGCTTTGTACAGCCACGGACAGGTTCACCACCAACATGGCTGCCGGCCTTACTGCCTGGGTTATGCAGGGCGCAGATGCCGCCAACGAGCAGGCCAATGCCACTCTGGACAACGTGCGCAAGGCCATGGGCTTCAGCATGCCGCGGCGGCGGTAGCTGGGTGCTCGGCATCCCTGCAGCAAGGCTTGGGCCAGCCCTTGGTGTGGCTGCCGCGCAGCACTTTTGCCGTGCTGGACCCAGCTTTTCAACCAGAACTGCTGTCCCTTGTTTCATTTTACCTGATATTACACTCCTGAGCAAACCAGTGGGACAAGCAGATCCACGTCAAACCTCAGATCGGGCGCTGGCACGTGTGCCCCACCAAGCTGTGTCACAAGCAGGAGTAGGCCCCGATTGTCTGCACAACACAGGTGGCAACACCAGCACAATGCACTGCTACTGGTGCATGGTATGCCAGTCCTACGGCGGCAGATCATCTCCTGTGCATGTGCTGCAGGTGAGTTGCCAACAGCGCTGCGAAATGCCGCGCTGCTAGCAGCGCCGTGTGCCCTTCTCTGCCGCTTCGCTACCGCACTAGAGTGATCGCCCTTGCGGCGCTGGATCAGGCAAGATGACTCTTCGCCTCAGGCAAGCGGGCAGTGAAGAGAGTGGGCTTGGGTGGATCGCAGGCGTCGGAGCACGCGTCTGTCTGGAGATCACCGAAAGTCTTTAAAGGGATCAAGCAAGCGGCCGCGAGCCGGGCCGTGACTGAGAAGACCGAAGACCGAAGACCAGAGCTCGCTGCCGTCTGCGCCCTTGCATAGCTCTTGCGCCGCTAGCGCTGGATCGTACAGGACAGCTGCTGTGCAGACCGCCAGGGAGCCGCTGCACTCCCGCCCGCGCCGCCGCCAGTGGCAGTGCTGCCGACCATTCGCTGCTTGCGCGGGCCCTCCCTCCTGCAGGGACCTGATCAAACAGGTCCGCCAGTGTAAGACTGCGGCAGAGGAGCGGGATGTGGTCGCCAAAGAGAGCGCTGCGCTGCGTCAAGCCTTCAAGGAGCAGGATGGCACCTACCGGCACAGGTGGGGTGCGCAGCTGACCAGCCGGGGGTGCAGCAGTGCAGTGCGTTCCAGCATGAACTGGGACGTGTGTGTAACTCCTTGGCTGCTTGCATGATGGTGCAGGCATGCTCAGGATATCTGTTTTGGCACTCAGGTGCTCCATCGCCTGGCCTAGCTGGCCCGCCCAAACTCCTGCTACTTCCGGCCCACTGCTCTGCCAGGAATGTGGCCAAGCTCATGTACATCCACATGCTGGGCTACCCGACGCACTTTGGGCAGATGGAGACGCTCAAGCTCATTGCCTCTTCCGGCTTCCCTGAGAAGGTGGGCGCGGTGGCTGCAGTTGGGCATGCAGGGTGATCCGTGTGCTGCATCTGGGGTTGCTGCGGTGCAGGCTGCATGGCGTGGTACTTGCTCTCGACGCCGCCCAGCTGCAGCCGGCCTGCCCTGCAAAAGCTGCGTGCACGCCCCCTGGGCTTGTGCCCGCCCGCAGCGCGTGGGCTACCTGGGGCTGATGATCCTGCTGGACGAGCGGCAGGAGGTGCTGATGCTGGTGACCAACAGCCTGAAGAACGACCTGAACAGCCGCAACCAGTACACGGTGGGCCTGGCGCTGTGCGCGCTGGGCAACATCTGCTCCGCCGAGATGGCGCGCGACCTGGCGCCCGAGGTGGAGCGCCTGCTGCTGTCGGCCAACCCCTACCTGCGCAAGAAGGCGGCGCTGTGCGCCAGCAGGTGGGCAGGGGCTGCACTCGGCAGCGCCTCGGGGCGGTTTCGAGCGAACAGTGCTGCGGGCAATCACCCAACTGCAGCCTGCCATGCTGGTTGGCTTGTTGGCGCGCTCACTGCTGCCTGCTTGGTCCGCGCCCCGCTGCAGGGTGCTGCGCAAGGTGCCCGACATGCTGGAGAGTTTCATGGAGAAGGCGCCCAGCCTGTTGGAGGACCGCTCACACTCGGTCCTGCTGGCGGGCGTGCAGCTGATGCTAGACATCTGCGCGCAGCAGCCTGCAGCCGTTGAGGCCTACCGCGTCCATGTGCCGCTGCTCTGCAAGATCCTGCGCAGCCTGCTGATGGGCGGCTTTGTGCCTGGTGGGTACCATCGCAGGGCATGTTGATGGACAGCAGACTTGGGTCCTGGCAGGCCAGGCTGCCACGATTGCTGGCCTACTTGCCCACTTTTCGAGGGCTTGCTGGCATGCCAATCACTCCAGCCTGACACGCACCGCATCCGGCTTCGCACCCCTTCCTGGACGCTTCCCCGCGCTCCTCGCAGACTATGATGTGGGCGGCATCAACGACCCATTCCTGCAAGTGGCCATCCTGCGCCTGCTGCGTGTGCTGGGACGTGGCAGTGCTGAGGCCAGCGATGCGATGAATGATGTGCTGGCGCAGGTGAGAGGGGATGTTGTTCGAACATGCTCGCGTAGGCAGACGCTCCTGCTCCTGCAAAGACAGCTTGGTGAGCACAGCACAGTCGGCCTGCAAAGCACACCCTCTGATGCAGAGCATCACACCTTCCTGTTCCCACTTCAACCACATGGCGCGCAGGTGGCCACCAACATCGACTCCTCCCGCAATGCCGGCAACGCCATCCTGTACGAGTGTGTGCAGGTGACAGGGGGGCAGCCATGGCCGAAGCACAGATGCCTCAGTTTGCACAATCTGCTGAAACGCGATCTGGCGAGGTGTGCTCGGAACACTGCCTCGTCATGCAAGCATGCCAACCCCACCACCCCTCGCCCCTCCTGCCCCAGACCATCATGGCCATCGAGTCCATCGGCGGCCTGCGCGTGCTGGCGGTCAACATCCTGGGCCGCTTCCTGGGCAACAAAGACAACAACATCCGCTACGTGGCGCTCAACACGCTGGCCCGCGTGGTCGGGGTGGACGCGCAGGCGGTGCAGCGGCACCGCGCCACCGTGGTGGAGTGCGTCAAGGATGCCGACATCTCCATCCGCCGCCGCGCGCTGGAGCTGGTGTACGCGCTGGTGGGGGGGGCCTGGGCGGGCAAGCCTACAGGGTCAGACACGGTAGCACTGCGTTCAGCAGCAGCGTGTGCAGTGCGCCAGAATTTGTATGGCCAAGTGCTGTCACATGCATGCCGCTGTCATAAGCTGTCCCCATGCTTGTGCGACCCTCAGGTCAATGAAGGCAACATCCGTACCCTCACACGAGAGCTGCTCGACTACCTTGACGTGTGGGTGTGGGCAAACAGCAGGGCAGAGCAGTGTGTTTGGTGCCAGCAGGCTGTGCTGCACAACGCTGCGCAATGTCTGCCGCGGCAATGTAACATGTCTGCACGTTGCGTGTCAGCTGTGCTGCACCGTGCGCGCTGTCCTTTGGTCCTGCACCATGGCCTGCAGCCAAACCAGGCCCTGTGCTGCGTCGCTTTCCCTTTTGCAGATGCGACGCCGAGTTCAAGCCCGACCTTGCCAACAAGATCTGCATGCTGGTGCAGCGCTACGCACCAGACAAGCGCTGGTACATCGACTCGCTGCTGCAGGTGCAGGGGCCAGCTGGGTATGCGAGGGGCGGCAGCACGAGTGCAGGCAACGTTGAGGCAGTGGCAAGGCCTCAGGCCATCCGTCCTTTTCGGCGGCAACGGAGCAACAACAGCGACCAGCGTTTCTGCGGGTGCGCCCACGCAGGTGCTGGTCCAGGCCGGCGCGTACGTCAAGGACGACGCCTGCCGCGCCCTCATCCTGCTGGTGGTCAACGCAGCGCAGGTGGGCTGGAGCAGGGCCAACCCTCTGTGCATCCATTTGTCGGCAGTGCTCCTGTCTCCTTGATCCAGCATTTCGGTTGCATGCCTGTCTGCACCCACGCCCCTAACCTGCACGTGCCCGCCCGCAGCTGCACGGCTACGCTGTGCGTTGCGCCTTCCGCACCCTGGCGGCGAACCTGGACACGGCGCAGCCCAGCCTGGTGATGGTGGCGACGTGGTGCTTGGGTGAGGCGGGTCGCGCCCCTGCGCTCGTCAGTGCTGTCTTGGAGCGCCTGACAGCTGGTCCATCATAGTCGAGCAGAAAGGCTGCGTATGCGGCTTCACTTGCTCTCCCCACCAATCCATCATCTTGCTCTGTTGGCCTTTCGGCTCAGTTGCCCTTACTGATGTTGCTGTGCACCCTCCTCCTCGCTTGCTTTCCCTCCACCCTCAGGAGAGTACGGAGACCTGCTGGTGGGGCCCGAGGGCGGCAAGCTGCTGGAGGGGGAGGAGCCCGTGGGCGCCGGCGAGGCCGACGTGCTGGGCCTGCTGGAGGCGGTGCTGCAGGTGGGGGGGCGCCTGGGCTGGGTGCGGGGGAGCAGCGGGCCGCACTCTTGACCCTACCTCGCCCCGCCAGCCAGTCACCCAGCCGGCTGTCGCTGCCTATGACCTCCATTGCTCTGCCCCACCCATCAACTCTGCAGCGGCCCACGACCAGCCCCGCCTGCCGCGAGTACGCCCTCACCGCGCTGGCCAAGCTGACCACGCGCTTCCCCTCCAGCGCGGAGCACATCAAGGCCGTGATCGCGGCCTACCGGCAGAGCAGCCAGCTGGAGGTGCAGACGCGCAGCGTGGAGTACTCGCGCCTGCTGGCCTTCCCGGCCATTGGCCCGCAGGTGGGGGCAGGGCCGGTTGAGCCGTGCAAGGGTGACAGGGAGGGCAGGTGGGCAGATGCACGCGGGGTGCTGGACACAGGGCTGGGCCGCTCATCCTCTGCAGCTCCTCCAGCCCCTGCTCACATGCCCTCCCTGTCCCCCGGGCCCCTGGGCAGGTGCTGGAGCACATCCCGCCGGTGGAGGAGAGCGCTTACGACGCCTCGCTGGAGCCCTCCGAGGCGGCCTCGGCAGCAGCGCAGGCGGGCAGCAGCGCCAGCGCGGCAGCCGACCTGGCGGCGCTGCTGGGCCTGGACGCCGGGCTCGGAGGGCTGGATGTCGGCCCTGCCCCTGTGGCGGGCGTGCCTGCCGCTCCACCCGCTGCCGCACCCGCCCAGGCATCTGGCGTCGATGCTCTGTCAGACCTGCTAGCCGGCGATCTGCTGGGTGGCGGTGGCCCAGCACCCGCGGCTGCACATGTGCCAGCCCCTCATGTTGCGGCCGCAGCTGGCGATCCGCTGGCAGCGCTGTTTGGCGCACCAGCAGCGCCATCGCCTGCAGCAGCGCCGCCCGGCGGGCCCGCCATCACCGCCTTCCACAAAGGGCCCCTCACCGTCACTTTCCAGCTTGCCAAGGGTGCCTCCCCCGCCGACACCCTCATCCTGGCCTCCTTTGCCAACTCGGGGCCCGCCCCGCTGGAGGGCTTCACGCTGCAGGCGGCGGTGCCCAAGCAGATGCAGCTGAAGCTGGACCCCGCCAGCTCGGCGGTGGTGCCGCCCGGCAGCGCCGGCGCCGTCACGCAGCGCCTGCACGTGCACAACACGATGCACGGCCAGAAGGCGCTGGTCATGCGGCTGCGCATCAGCTACAGCCAGGGCGGGCAGGCGGTGCTGGAGCAGGGGGAGGTGGCCAACTTCCCGCCCGGCTTCTGAGCGCCGCGCACGGCACGGCCTGGTGTATGCAGACCGTGCCGCACCCCGTGGCAGCCAGCAACAGGAAGTGATGCCGCGCCAGCGCGTGCTAGGTAGTGTGAATGTAATGCAGGCCTTCGTTGCAGTAGTCAAGAAGATCTCTTACAGGTGGATACAAGGTGGTGGGCAGCATAAAATGGGTGGCAGGCGTGCTGCAAAAATTCAGCGCGTGGATAGGGCATGGGCGGGCAAGTTGGGCGGCAGTTCTCACTCAAGCTTAAGGGACTTGTAAAGGAGCACAAGGAGAGCAGTGCGGTCAAAAGGGCCGGGAGGGCGAGACAAGGGTGGGTGGGGCACGCAGCAGGCGGAGCAATGCTGTGAGCCACACAGGTGGTGGCATGCGCAGCCATCACAGTCGGGTGAGGCACGTGGCGGTGAAGGACAGCTCTTTGCTGCCCGGGCCCAGCGCCTCGCCGCCCGCGCTGTACTCCCCGCCCACCCGCACCCGGTAGCGCAGCACCGGCGGCTCGTCCACGTTGCGCAGCAGCCACTCATCGCCCGCCAGGTGCACCTGCAGGGGGGGGGGCGGTTTGCTGAGGGGTGGACATCCCACACATGCAGAGTGCTGTGTAGGAGGATGGGCTGGCAATGCGCAGCTCAAGCCCACCCAGCTGGTCCCAAAACCAGTGTGGGCCCGCCCCCGCTACCCCGCACAGACAAAGGCCCGCCGCCCTCCGCCTGCCTCACCTGCAGCTGCACATCCTGCCCGGGTGGCACCACGCCCCGCACGGGCCGCACCTCGAGCAGCTGGTGCGCCGCCGCTGCCGCTGCATGCCCATCGCGGATCGCGCGGCCAAGCACGGTGGCGCCCCCGCTGCCGCACTCCTCGGGGGCGCAGGCCACCGAGAACAGCAGCGGGCGGTGCCCCTCGTTGCGCAGCAGCACCATCTGGCTGGGGATGGTGGTGGGGTGCAGCTTCACGTGGTTGGGGAGCAGGCAGCAGGGGGGGTCGCCCGCCGGCACCTGGCCCCCCGCCCCTGCATCCACCGCTGCCGCGTCGTCGCCGCCATCGTCGCCCCGCGCCGCCGCCGCCGCGCACTCCTTGAGCAGGCGGCTGCACACGGCGCGCTTCTTGGCCTGGTCGGTGACGGGCAGGTTGGCCTCCAGGATGGCGTACACCGGCTTGTGGTCTGGTGGGGGGGGGTGGGGGGGGCGGCAGGGCAGGCATGACTTGGCAGCACACGAGGCGTCACGATGAAGGCAAGGTGATAGTGCCCAACACACACACACACACACTGGCAGCCCCTGGACCCGCAACCTCCTCCCGCACTGGGCACCCGGCCCCACCCAGGCGCCCCACCCGACTCGGTGACGTCGGCCCAGCAGTTGTACTCCACCGCCCGCACCGTCACGTCCTCCTCCTCATCCACCACCTGCACCTGCTCGCCCTCCTCCGCCTGCCGCGGGGGGGCCAGGGCGGCCAGGGGGCAGGCCGGTGAGCGTGCACCCAGAGCGGGCAGTATCACAGCCCCCAGCACCACACCCACGTCCTCGCCGAGGCCTGCGGCCCCGCGGCCAGCACGCGACAGTGGCCACGGAACGTAAAGCACACCAAGAACATGCGCTGCAGGCAGCCCAGCCAGTCTGCGTGCCAGGTTGCCACACCTCGAGGCGGCGCTGCTGCGCAGCCCCAGCCCGCCTGGCCGGCAGCGGCGCGCGCCTCACCTCTGGCGTGGGGAAGGGCGCGGAGCCGCGGAAGAAGATGCGGTCGCACCAGGCGGGGATGCGCCGCTTCTCCGAGGTGTCGTAGGCAAAGGGGTTGGCCGAGGCCTTGTCAAACTTGTAGGTGGGGCGGAAGGCCAGGGGGCCGCCCTCGCGCAGGCCGCGGAAGACGCGCCCCGCCGCCATCTCGCGCCGGCACTGGTCCTGCACGGCAGCAAAGGGCAAGGGCAAAGACGGCACAGGGTTGGGCAGCGCGCGAGGGCAGCACATCAGCTGGAAGTGAGCGGGCGCCGGCCAGGCAATCTGCGCCGCTGCTGCTTGCCCGGCCAAGCCTCTGTGTGCCGCACGCTGGGCCGTGCACCCTACGTCTTGATTCCCATCACGCACGCCCATCAGCATGCCGCCCGCCTGCCACAGCGGGACCTCCGTCACATCCCCAGAGCCCCGCCCGGGTACCCAGGGGCCCCACCATGTCGGCCAGCACGCCCAGCTCGTTGCGGATGGCCCGCTCCTTGACCGCCTCGTACGGCCCGTCTATGCGATAGTTGAAGTCGCCCAGCCACACCAGCATGTGCGCACCCCGCATGCCCTCGCCCACGGCCGCCGGACCGCCCTCTGCGGCAGCGGCCCCCGCCAGCGCTGCCGCGTTGACGGCGGCGGCGTCCAGCCCGCTGCCGCCGCCCACGGAGCTCTCGGCGTCGCTGTCGGCGTCGCCGCCTGCAGGGCGGGGCAGGGCGCGGAGGCGGCTTGACAGGGGTTCTTCACGGAGCACCCTTCATGCGGGATCCCAAAGGCTAGCAGCCCGCCCCCAGGGCACCCTTTCCCCCCCTCACCTCCCGCAAATACATCCTCCATTGCAGCCACCGCCGAGGGCTTCAGGCGCGCGCTGCCTGCCAGCTGGCCCTGCTGCGCCTGCGCCGTCACGGCGTTGGCCACGCCGGCTGCGCCCCCGGCCGCGCCGCCCTCTGCGTCGTCGGCGTACCAGGCGCGGCGGGAGAAGGTGAGCTGGCGGCAGATGGTGGCATAGTTGGCGTTGCGCGCCTCCACCGCGCCCTGCGCAAGGGAGGGCCGTGAGGGCGGGCAGGCCAGCTGAGATCAGAGGGGAGCTGGGGGACATGAAAGGTGGCTGGGGGGCCAGAGACAGGAGCACGGCCAGCGCAGCCGCCCAACCCCTGCCTCAACACCCTTCAGCAGCATGGCCGTAGCCCCCAGACTCTCCTCTGCCCTGTGGCGCGACTGCTCTCTCGCTGCCTATCCGCCCCCTGCCCCCCCCCCCCCCCCCCCCGCCACACACACCTGGTGCGCTGCAAAGTGGGAGCACAGCACGGCGATTCGGCGGCGGTGCAGCGAGAACTGCACCGCCACGGCGCCCTTGTTGCCGCCCACGCCCAGCACGCCGCAGGCCACGCTGGCGGTGGTCACCTCGCCGATGCTGTCCCGCAGGTGGTTGCGCGCAAACACCAGGATGAGCATGCCGCTGCGGGCAGGCGGGGGTTGGGGAGGTGGGGTTGGGGAGGTGAGCTGGCGCCCCAGCAGGTCAGCTTACAAGGCGTTTGGAGCTGTCCCCCAGCCAGCCCAGGTGAGAGCACCGCCCTCCTGCCAGCACCCTCCTGCTGCTGCTTCCGCACGTGCACCCTGAGCAGCGTCGCCAGCCCTGCCAGGTGGCCAGCCCCCACCCACCTGAGCTGGCGCAGCCCCACTTGGTGCCAGTGGCGCTCGCCGCCCAGCGCGGACAGCACGCCCTGGCTCCAGAACTTGGCGTTGGTGTTGCCCCGCTCCTGCATCCTCTGCGAGAAGGCGTCCTTGGCGGCGGCCAGCGCCACTGCGGGGAGGGGGGGGGGGGGGCGAGGGAGCAGGCATGCTGGCAAATGAGATGAGAGCGGCGTGTGATCCACGGCGACGCTTGGCTGCTACAGTGCTGGCGCATCCAAAGAGGGTGGCACGAGGGAGCAAGACGAGGCGCGAGAGACAGCAGTGCGTTGTGAGTGAGCAGGACCCATGCACTCGGCCAGCCAGCCAGCCCCGCCTCTGCCCGCCGCGCACCCCAGCCGGAGCCCCATCCGTGTCG
>KQ482032.1:53628-65327 GCA_001430745.1 Auxenochlorella pyrenoidosa
CAGCCCAGGAGCAGCCGTCGCACGCACTTCGGCCGGTCGCGCAGGGTATGCCAAGGCGCGCAGGCGCGGGGCCGGGCGGGGCGGGGCGCTGCAGGTGCAGTCCCCCATCTCTGGCGGCATCACCGGAGAGCAAGCAGGCTTGCTGAAGGACTCAGCCCTGCGGCAGCCTGCCTGCCTGGCCCCCATGTCCCCACCTGCGCGGCCCAGGTCTCCTGGTCTGCCGCCCAGCGGGCCCAGTCGCTGCTGGGTGGGCGCGCCGTAATGTAGCCGGTCAGGGGGTCCGTCTCCAGGCCCTGCACAGCAAGGGGGAGGGCGGGGTGGGGCAGGGACCAGACACACGTGGGATGGGCACAGCTGCATGGCCATGTTGGCATAAGGACAGCGTCAGTCGCCATAACGAGGCATAGGAGGCATAGGAGGAGCAGGAGGCCAGTGTAAGCGGTGGCGGCGGGGGCGGCACGCCGCACCTTTGTCCCGTCGACCTTGTGCCGCAGCGCCTCGCGCTCCCTGTCGCCGTTGCCCGCCAGCAGCTCGCCCGACGACGGCGCGGGGCCCAGCCGCGGCGCCGTGCGCTGCAGCAGGCCCAGGAAGGCGCCGCAGGCGGCGTCCCACAGCATCACCCCCTTGGGGGAGGCCGACCACACCAGCTGGCCGTCGGCGGGGCACACCAGGCGCAGCACGGGGCCGCCGTGTGCGCGCTCGCCGTACCCCTTGCGCAGCTCGCGGCAGCGCGGGGGGGAGGGTGCTCCGCCAGCAGCGCGGGGGCGCCCAGCTCCCACACCCTGCGGCCGGGGGGGGGGGGGGGGCAAGTCTGGGCAGCGTGGCAGACGCATGCAGCAGGGCATGCGAGCCGCAACCTGCATGCCTGAGAGGGCTGCCTGGGCGCGAGCAGCGGCCTGCAGAAGGCCCCACCAGCGGCTGCCAGCCCGCGGCACCGCGCCTGGTGCCCCGGCGAGACCTGCGCCCCGGGGTGCCGGCCCCACCTGACGTTGCCGCGCGACGAGCCCGTCCACAGCTCGCCCTGCGGCGTGCGGCACATGGCGGTGACGTGGCCCACCCGGTAGGCCTGGAACATGTGCACGCGGTGCGCTGCGTTGAGCGGCATGCTGGGTGGTCCGGCAGTGCTGTAGGCTGCAGGGAAGGTGGGAGAGATGGGAAGGGGGTGTAAACGGGCGGGGGTGCGGCCCAGAGGGCAAGCAGAAGGCTGGAGCAGCCGGACCAGGTGTGGCACGCAGAGGGGCTTGCAAGCACAGCTCTTGTGCTCTCGTCAGCAAAGCACTCCCGGCTACTGATAGTGGGCTCGTCCTGCCCGCGCCACGCTCGCTTCTCACTGCCCTGCACCCTGGCACGCCTCCTCGCGCTGCTCACCATACACCCAGCCCTCCTTGTCCGCCACCCACAGCAGGCCCGCGGGCTCGTCCACCAGCAGGCAGGCAGCCGGGCGCTGCTTGTCGGTGGCGGCCACTTCCACCGCGGGCGCGGCGTCGGGGTCCTCTGTGGGCGCGTCGCGCTCCACCACATGTGTAACCATCATGTCGGACATCAGCCGGGCCAGGCCGTTGCGCCCGGGCTGCAGCAAGGGGCAGGGGTGTAGAGGGCAGGGCGCAGGCATGGTGCGTGCAGGGTGCCTGCAGGCTAGCAGGGCTCCCGCAGGCAGATGCTGGCAACCCAGCCTGTGCTGGGGGGAGCAGCCGCAGCAGCACGACGGGAGCTGGTGTCCGGCACAGGGGCAGCGGTAGCCAGACAGGATGACGCGCGCCTGCCCCTGCCAGCCATGCTGGAAGCGCGGGCTGCCGGTCGGCATGCCCACCTTGCCGGCCTGCTTGGCCTCCTCCTGAACGTCTGTGGGCCGCCGCATGTTGCCCTCTGCCCGCCCCCACTGCAGCAGGCCGCCGTTCACAGCGGGTCCAGCAAACAGCGAGCCGTTGGCTGCCGCCAGCATGGTGAGCTTGGCAGACACCTTGGGCTGCAGAGGCGGCAGGCGCGCCTCGAACGCAACCGGCGCCTCCAAGGGGGCTGCAGGTGAGGAGGCGGGTGCGCATCGTCAACAAGGTACTCAGAAAGCACGGTTCATAAATGGCAGGTTGGCCGTGGTGCAATCTCCATGCCGTCAGTGACCTCTCAGACTCGCAACTCTGCAAGCCCCAGGCCCCCCCCCCACCACACACACGCACTGGTGTTCACGCGCGGAGAGCCCCTCTTGCTGCTGCCGTGGCTGGTCACCCCGAGGCTGCGGGACAGGCGGCGCTGCACAAAGGCGGCCCCAGCATCGGTGGCCGCTGGCCCAGGCTCCGCGCCCGCCGCCTCGCAGGTGCTGCTGGTGGTGGCGGCGCCGTGCGAGGCGGCCCGCTCTTGCAGCGCCTTCAAGCCAAAGAGGTCATCATCATCGTCGGCTGTCGACAGCAGAGGTGCAGCAGCCGCGGCAGAAGCTGCAACGGTGGCAGGCGGGGGTGGCGCTGCGGGGGCAGTCCCTGGCGCGTCCGATCCCAGCAGGTCGCCGCTGGCGTGAAGAGGGCTGACGCCGCCCGGGGCTGCACCCTGGGGTGCCGCATCCTCCTGCTGCTGCCCCTGCTGTTGCGGCTGCTCCTGCTGCTGCTGCTGCTGCTGCTGCGCTGCAACCGCCGCAGCAGCTGCCTGTTGCGTCGCCGACCCGATGCGCGGTGGCGGCAGCGGCGCGCCATGCATCGCCAGCCAGCTGGAAGCGTGCAGAGCCGCCGCAATGTTTTCGGGCGTGAAGGGGAAGCCCGACTGCGCCAGCGCGATCAGGCGCAGCACCTGAGCAAAGCGGTGGCGCGTCAGGCCCTTGCCCTCGCGTGCAATCACCTCGGGGCTCTTCACCAGCTGCCAGATCTGCGGGGCAGGCAGGGCAGCAATGCCAGGCTGTGGGGGGAGCGTCGCACACAACAGCTGTCAAGCACTCCAGCCCTAATGGATGGCGGTTGAGTTCATCTGAACTGTTATGATGTTTGCCTCTCGTCACTGCACCCCACCACACGCCCCTCCTGGCGGCGCACCTTGCTGAGGTCTGCCGGCGCCAGCCCCGAGGTGAGGAAGAAGGTGCGCGCCTCGCTGTCTGCCACGCGGCCATCCCCGTCCTTGTCCGCCTCCTGGAACCAGGCATCCACCACGTTGTCAGGCACGCCGTCCACCGAGCAGGGCCGGGGCGCGGCCTCGTGGACAGGCGGCACTCCAGCAGGACTTGAGGCAGCTGGCTTGGGCGCGCTGCTGCCCTGCCGCATGGGCGCATGCCCGGGCTTCCGGCTGCTGGCTATCTCGGCCGGCAGCAGGTCCTGCAGGCATGGCAGGCGCAGGCGGGTTTCGGTTGCGGCTGCTTGGCGGCACCGCTGCGCGCCCCCGCAGCGCTGGTCCCCCAAGGCAACCAACGCACCCCAACGCGCCCAGACTTCGCTCACATCGAAGCCACCCATGTTGGCCAGGGCTGCCCTCACGCAGCCCTGCCAGTCAGGGCTCGCGCCCTCCCGCTGCGGCGGGTTGATAGAGGTGAAGTGACGACGGAGGCACTAAGACGCGCTGTGATGGGCTGGATCACTCGAATAGCCAGCAAGGCGTCCGCTTGCGACCTGTGCGAAATCGGTTCCTGCTGTTTCGCAGGGCTTGCCAACAGCACCGTCCAGCTGCTCAGCCCTCTACAGTGCGGATGCACTTTGCTGATCAGCCAGGAAGAGGCGGAAACAAGGGCCCTCGAGCGCGGAGCAGCCGCAGCACGGCGAGCATAATGGTGCGAAGAGGAAGTGCACGATCGGATCAGCTGATCAAAGGCTCTACAAGTTCACAACATCTCAGAATGGCATCGGTGGTAAACGCTTTGGGACTGGAAGTGAGAAACCTCGTCCTCCCAGCACTCTTTGATGGCTGCCAGCGCCCTTGTCGCACTTATCGCATGTGCCTCAAATCTGCATCAGTGAAGCCCCGCCCTATCTCGCTGCAGGGCGTCCAGCTGCAGGCGGGCAGCGGCACTGCGCCTGCAGACGAGGCGCTGGCGGGCAAGTTCGTCGCCCTCTACTTCTCTGCTCATTGGTCAGTGGTTGTGGTAATCTTGGGCGCATCACTGTCAAAGCTTTTGGTACACTCAAACATGTGCAGCCGTGTTTGGCCTCTAATGCCTATGAGTGCAGCGCGCTCAGGTGCCCACCTCCCCATGTCCAGTTCAGGTGCCCCCCATGCCGCGGCTTCACCCCAGTCCTGGCAGAAGTATACCAGCGACTGCGGCAGCAGGGCAAAGAGTTCGAGGTGGTTTTTGTGTCGGCAGACCGCAGCAAATCGCAATTCGAGGTGCGACCGGATGGCCGGGTTAGCTGGCCGCTGGGAAGCCTTCATCCACGGCCCCCCACTTTGTTGAGAGCAACGTTCTCCTCTAGATACTGCACGTTGTCAACACCACAGCTCCCCATGTGCTGCCGCGCAGGAATATTTCGCCCAGATGCCCTGGCTGGCCGTGCCTTTTGAAGACGCGTCCCTGCAGCGGCGGCTCAGCGAGCGCTTTGGTGTGCAGGGCATCCCGCGGCTTGTCATCCTAGGCCCAGATGGCGCGGTCGTAGCGCATGATGCACGCGCGGCTGTGATGGCGGACCGAGCGGGGGACGGCTTCCCTTGGGCGGGAGCCGCAGGGCCGACCGGGCTGGCAGCGTGAGCGGGCAGGGCGGTCCAGATGTGCGGTGTCGATGCTTGGCCGGTTGCCCGAAGCGTCAGCTGCCCTTCTGCCACCCGGCTTCCTGCATCTGACCACCCTGCGCTGCTCTTGCTGCGCCTGCACTGGATCCCAAGCAGTTTGTTTGCTTCCGCTCCCCTGCAGGCTGCTGTCCAGCCCCCGCGGCCTGCTGCTGCTGTTCATGCTGCTGTGGTGGCTGTCCCAGTGGTTCACCAAGCGGCAGAGCTGAATTCCTGTTGTCAGCGAGCGGCCCGACGTTTACAGGAGGCCGAAAGGAGGTCGTGGATTGGGTCAAGGCACATGGGTGGTCATGGAGTAAGGGGAGGCCTATGTGTCTGCTGGGTGCGCTGCTGTGAAATGTAGTGTACACGGGACGCCTGGCGGTTCGCGGCCCGCAGCAGCCACTGCTTGCTGCCTACATGTTCCTGCCGACTGTTATTCGCTCGCTCTCATCGCTCTTTTTCTCTCTGTCTGGTGTAAGGCCGCCTCAGGTCATCTGCACGGGGAGGAGCGCGTCGGCAGCAGGGCAGGTTGAGAAGGGCCAGCCACAGGCAGGCAGTGTGGATATGCTGTTGGCATGCAGAGCGCGCCTGGGCCTCAGATTAGCATGACCATGTTTTCAGCCTGTGTTGACTCAGCAGACCGTTGTGAGAAGTTAAGGTAATCATCACAGGGCCCATGTGCAAGTGCTGCAGCAAACAGCAGGCAGAGTGCCCGGGGTGGCAGGGCAGGCACAGCAGCAGCAGCAGCAGCAGCAGCAGCGACTGTGGCAGCAGAGGCCTCAGAAACACCATGTTGTCAGCCTGAGTGACTCAGCAGACCGTTGTGAGATAATTGTAAGGCATTCATCACAGAGCCAGTTGGTGCGGCTTGCAGCAGATGCACCAAAACGAGGCAGCAGCAGTTCCAGAGGGAGCGACGGCAAGCGGCCTCAGTAATGACCAAGTTCTCAGCCTGTGGTTATCTAAGCAGACCGTTGTGAGAAAGATTGAGGTAGCTCATCCGCGGCCAGCGTCGTAATGCAGCACTGGACAGAACGGCAAGCAGCGGCGGGCAGATGGTGCAGCGGCCGGACAGGTCTCGGATTAGCATGACCAAGTTTTCAGCCTGTGCTTTCTAGCTCAGCAGACCGTTGTGAGAAGTTAAGGTAAATCGTCCTCGACCAGGGCATGGAGATGAGCAGCAAGAGAAGCAGCGAAAGCTCACCGTGGGCGGCCGCCGACCTTGGCCAGGCAGCAGCACAGGGAGGTGCGCCGTGAGCAGCAACAGCAAGCAGTTTGAAAAATCAGGGCAGCCACGACTTGCCTGGCCTCGTACTGCACCACCCGCTTGGTGCGCTTCTTGTACAGGATGCGGTAGCCGCACTCGCGGCAGCGGATGACATCGCCAGGCTTGAGCGTGTTCTCCGCTCCGCAATCGCCGCAGATGTAGGCAGTCGCCGGCTGTGCCAGGCGAGGGAGGGAGGCCAACGGGCAACTGTGCACGGCCTGTGACAGAAAGAGTGCTTTGTGCTGCCCGCTCCCAGGCATGGGTCGTGCAAGGGCTGTTGCAGGAGGGGCCGTCCCACAACGGCAGCACGTTGCCTGACGGCGTGACGGCGGTGGCGGCAGCATGCACTGCTCTGGAAGCCCCCGCTTGATGGCGGGCCCTGCTGTCCGGCCCTGTCGCACCTGCACGCTGCTCATGGAGGCAGCGCCATAGCCGGGCGCTGCCTGCATTGCTGCTGGGTGCCGGTGACGGAGTCTGGAAGGGCCGAGAGAGCCTAAGGTTTGAAGAATCAAGCCGAAACAATGCAGGGGTTGTTTGCCGGTGTGCAGGAGCGCGCCTCTAAGTGCGGCGCTCCTCCCTTCCTCCTTAGTGCATGGAAGACGGGCTGCGACCCCTCCTTGTCTCTTTACATTCTCTAACTATTTGCGATCGTTCGATCGATCACTAGAATTGCCTGGCGGCCCCAGGGAGCGCCCGTACTCCAGACGCGCTTTTTGGTTTCTTAGCCCTGCTTGCACAGCGGCCTCGGCGCTCCCGATCACAAGGGCTGCACTTAATAGCGGCACTGGTCCCCTTGCCACGCCGCCAGCAGGGTCATCCAGGGGTGACCACTCCTGCGCCGCCAGCGCCGCTGGCAAGTGCCGAGCACCACGTGCTATCCAAGTGCAGAGGCTGCCAGCTGCAGCAGAGCAGCCTTAGCAGGTTGTCAACGACCAGCTCACAGCATCCCACCTTGTTTGCACCTGGCGTACGCGGCACCTTCCCAGCTGCCAGCACAGGCGCCGCCCGGGTCGGCAGCAGCTAGCGCGGCGCTATGGGGGCCCCCAGCTTTGCGCCCGGCACGCTGCTCATGGCCAGCCTGCTGACGGTGCTGACCAGCGCGCAGGGCCTGCTGACGGCGGCTAGCAAGAGCGGCGGCGGCTACGCCTACGACTTTTCCACCGTGCCCTTCCTGGCAGAGCTGGCCAAGCTGGGCATCTCGTGGGCCCTACTGGCGCGCGCGCGGCGCACCGACCCAGGCAGCGTGCGCATCACGCGCGACGCCCGCCACGTCGCGCTCTTCATCGTCCCCTCCATCATCTACATGTTCCACAACAACGTGCAGGCAAGGGCGGCTCAAGGGCCGGGGCCCGCCGGGTGCCGGCAGGGGCAGCGCCGCACGGCTGCTGCCGTAGGCAGCCCCTGGTGCCACACTTCACCCCTGATCAGCATGCGCCAGCGGTTGTGCACCTTGGGGGGCCACCAGTCTTCTGCATGCCCGCACAGCTTGTGGCCCCGCACTCATGCGCGCCTCCAACCCCCCACCCCCGGCTCCAACCCACTTCAACACCCTGTCACCTCCCCCCACCTCCGCGCCCCCCCCCCCCCGGGCAGTTCTTCTTCCTCAAGTACGTCGACCCCGCCACCTACCAGATCCTGGGCAACCTGAAGATCGTGACCACGGGGCTGCTGCTGCGCCTCGCGCTGCGCCGCTACCTGAGCCGCATGCAGGTGCGCGGGGCGGGGGAGCCGCTGGGCGTTTGGCCAGGGCCGTTGTGCAGCAGGCTCGCTGCGGCGCGCTGCTGCTGCTGGCGGCGCCCCCTGGTGCTCAGCCAGCCCCGTGCAGCCCCAGACTCGGCTTCGGGGCGCCCTGCCTGCGCCACTCCCGCTCCCTCCTGCAGTGGATGGCGCTCCTGCTGCTCATGGCGGGCGCAGCCACCTCCCAGATCAACACCGACTGCTCCAAAGGGACGGCACAGGGCGTGCTGCACGCGCCTGTCATGGTGCGTATGGCACCTGTGCGACCGTGACCACCCGGCTTGCTCCCAGTTGCCTGGCTCTGTCGGATGCGGGCTCGCGCCTGTGCATTGCTTTGTGGCAGCTGCCCGAGCCGGCTGCCCACCCTGTCACCGAACTCCTGCCCAGGGCCCCCCCCACACACACACACACACCACCCCACCCACCCCCCGGCCCCCCACCACCCACCCCCACCACCTCTCCTGCCCAGGGCTACGTGTTTGGCGTGGTGTCGGCGCTGCTGAGCGCGCTGGGCGCCGTCTACACCGAGTGGGTGCTCAAGAAGAACAATGACACGCTGTACTGGCAGAACACGCTGCTCTACGGCTTTGGCGCGCTCTTCAACGGCATCAACCTGTACCACAGGTTCACAGTGGGGAGGGGACCAGCCAGGACGGGGGAGCAGCCCGCCGGGGCGGCGCTGCGAGGGTCGGGCGTGCAGCCGATGCAAGGAGGGGCCCCAGCTTGCTGCCAGTGAGCTCTGACGTTTCACCCCTGCTCCGCATGCCTGGGCGCCACCGCCTGCAGCAAGATGCAGTCTGGCGGCGGGTGGGACATCTTCCGGGGTTACAGCCCCGTCACCTGGCTGGTGGTGGCCAACCTGGCATTCAGGTGGGGGCCTAGGGGTGGGGCGGGGCCTGTGGGGCATTGGGGACCGGACTGGCAGGCTGCTGTCTTGCTGGCCTGCGCCAATGCCGTGCAACCGCCGCTGGCACTCCCTGCACAGGAGCAGAGGTTGAAGCGTGGTGCTGCAGCTGGGATCTTCCAGTGCTGCACTAGCTCACTGCTTGCTCTTGCCAGCCCTTGTGGGCTCAGTGCCCCCTCCCTCCAGTCAAGCCCGCCCCTCTGCGCCGCCGCCCACCCCCCTGCAGCGGCCTGCTGGTGTCCTGGGTCATGAAGTTTGCCGACTCCATCGTCAAGGTGTACGCCACCTCCCTGGCCATGCTGCTCACCACCCTCGCCTCCATCGCCTTCTTCAGCCTCACGCCCACGCTCCAGGTGCATGCGCGTGTGTGCGGCAGGGGGGACCCGGGCTGGATGCTTGACCAAGTGGGGCTGCAACCGCCCGCGAGCAGGACGGGGCTGCAACGGTCCGCCCGCCTGCCTGCCGCCCACGCCCGCCAGCGCCTTGCCTGCTCTCCCCATGCGTGCAGATGGGGCTTGGCATCGTGGTGGCCTCCTGCTCGGTGGTGCTGTACTACGTGCCCCCAGCCACGCTAGCAGCCGTGCCGGAGCCCGCTGCAACCGCCGGCAAGCTGCCGCGGTAGCGGCATAGCGCCCACCGCCGCTGCCCTTGCCACCAACCCTTGCCGTACATGCTCCGAGACCTTCAGGCAGACCGGCCTTTTGCTGACGCCGCCCTTCTGTGCCCTGCCCTTTTGTACTCTCCTTCTGTATTGCTCCAGACCTGGAATGAGAGCTTTGATTTCAAGAGTTCATTGCAAGTTTGCATGTTGTCTGGGGTCAGCGTGCGTCAAGGAGTGCTTGGAGTGGGACGAGCAGCAAAGGGAGCGAAGAGGAAGAGGAAGCGAGCAGTCAGGCAGAGGCTACGAACGAAGCACAGCAGGAAGGCAGGTAGCAAGGAGTCGCTGCAAAAGCAGAGCAGGGGGAGGGAAAAACAGCGAGGATGGAATCTCACATCAGGTGGCATCCAGCGGGGGCTCGGGACGGCGCGGGGCGGCGCTACGCCGTGCGCGCCGGGATGCCGCTGCTGTTCAGGTGCTCCTTCACCGCCGAGATGGGCACCTCGCGCCGGTGGAAGATGCCCGCCGCCAGCGCCGCCGCCGCCTTGGTCTTCTGGAACACCTGCAGGGGCGGGGGCAAGCGTAGGGCGACGGAAGCTTGTTAAGAATCCACAAGGACCAGACGAACCAGAGCATAGCTGGGCACACCAGGACCTTGCTGCCAAGCCAGGCATGGCCTGCCGAACCACGGAAAGCATGCTCATCCCTGCCAGGCGCTTGAGGGCACTGCTGTGTTGACTTGCCTCAGAGAAGTGCTCCGGCGCGCCGGCGCCGCTGCTGGCGATGACGGGGATGGTGACCGCGTCTGCATGCGGGAGGGGGGCGGGGGGGCCGCTGTGCATGCTGCGCAGCGCTCGACAGGCGGCCTGCGCTCAGCGTCTCCGCGTTTAGGGCAAGGGCCGGGCGCGCGACGGCGTGGCTTGGTGTCGCTCGCACCTGACACCGCGCCCACCAGCTCGCAGTCAAAGCCCTGCCCCACGCCGTCGTTGTCGATGCAGTTGAGCAAAATCTCGCCGGCCCCCAGGTCCTCCACCGCCTGCCAGGGAGTGTGTGTGTGGTGGGGGGGGGTGATGGGCATACAGAGCAGGCGCGGGCTGGACAGGGGCAATTGCAGAGGACGCCCAGCAGCAGCAAGCGATGTTAACGACAGGGCCGGCGGGGTGGCGGACGGGCACGCAGGCGGCGATGCTGTTCCATCGGGGCTGCCGGTCAGAATCCCCCCCCCAGAGCACCCACCTTGGCCAGCTGCACAGCGTCGACGTCGCGCCCCTCGCGCCCGCCCTTCACCGTGCACTGCCACCAGCAGTACTGCTCGCCGTTGGGGCCTGCAGTGCAAGTCCACACAGCCTGGGTCACCACACGCACGGATGCAGGGAAGTGCTGTTCTGAAGCAGTGCGGCTCTGACGCAGCAATCTGCTTCGGGCCTGCGCAACCGCGCATGATACAGCCCCGCAAAACCCTCCGGGGTATAACACTGTGGACACCTTGGCCCTTGCCCCCCACCCCCCCCCACAAACCTGGCTTGCTGGTCTTCACCGTGAAGTGGTGGGTGTCCTCTGGAGAGGCGACGTACACCCGCTTGGGGTCGATGGAGATGACCACCGCCTGGAGGGGGGGGGGCACAAAGCTGAGGGTGTAGCACATGCTGGCAGGCGGCCAGGCCCCACCACCACCACCACCACCACCACTACCACCACCGAACGCACACACGCATGCATGCATTGAGCTCAATGTTCGGTAGGGGGGCCCTTGGTTACGTGCTGCTGCCGCACTGCTGGCCGGGCCCCTGCCCCCCACCCCCCCCAACCCCACACACCTGGGCGCCGTACACACGGGAGATTTGCTCGATAGCGGTGCTGCCGTCCTTGGCGCCCCCCCGGGCCAGGTACTCCTCCACAGCCAGCACGGCGTCGCTGCCAATGGACACCTTGTCCGCGCCAGACCTGCGCCGGGGGCAGGGGGAGGGGGGGGCAGGACCCGGGAGCGTGAAGGGCTGGCGGGCGCTGCTGTTCAAGACAGAGGCAAGCGCGCTGCTCCCACACGTGTATGCGTGTGCGTGCGCCCCTCACCGGAAGTACTCTGCCGCCACCTGCAGCGCCGAGTAGTGCTTGCCGGTGCCGTCGGTGAACTCGCGGATGCCGCCGCCCACGGTGAGCGGCACAAACACGCCCTCGCTGGCCTGGCGCAGCACCTCCAGCATGGGCAGGTCGCCCAGCGGGAAGTCGCGGAAGCCTGAAGGGGGGGGGGAGGGGGCCAGCTCAAGAGGGGTTGGTGCGGGCAGGGGTGGGCAAAGGTGTGACAGGGCCAAGGGAACCGCTGTCGACGCCCCAGCAGGCAAGCAGGTGCTGGAAGAGGCCTGGCCGGCAGCATGGCAAACGCCCCCGTCCTCTCCCCCCCAGGCGCAGCGCCCGCGCCCCGGGTCTTTTCCCCACCCACCGGTGATGTTGAGGAAGGTCACCTCGTCGGCGCCCTCCTCAAAGTACCGCCCCGCCAGCTCCACCGGCTTGCCGAGGTTGCGCAC
>KQ482032.1:94418-110171 GCA_001430745.1 Auxenochlorella pyrenoidosa
ACCCCACCCCACCCCCACACCCCACCCCACACACACACAACACCACCCCATCCCACCCGATCCCCTTCCTGCAGGCTATCATCTTTTATGGTGGGCTTGCAAGGCAGTATGGCATGCACGGGCTCGTCTTCATAGCCTCAGAGCCGTGGCGGGTGCCACTCAGGACCTCCTGCATGCAGTTGAAAATTGGTGCTGCCGGTTGCCAGCCCAGTGGACACACAAATCGAAGATCTGGCCTGCCTCCCTCCCCCTGCAGCCCCCATCATGTTTGACTCCTTTTCAGCAACGTCTGCCGCCCTGCTGAATGCCGTCATCATTGGTGCGTGGCAGACGGCTGGGCAAGGGCGGGACGAAGTCTCCGCAAGCCGCCGCGGGCGCTCCTGGGGCGCGTTCCTGGCTGCAAAGAGCGGCGGGGTCACGGTACAAGCAGGCAGTGGGGCTGTCTGCGACCCCCGCCCCCCCGGCAAAGGGTGCAGCTCTCTCCAATGCTGTCCCTCCTGCTGTGCTCCAGCCAGGCCGCGGCTGCCCCGCACCTGCTGCTCCGCAGGCAGCGTCAACGTGGCGGGCACATTCGTGGGGCTGGCGCTGGTAGACCGTTGGGGGCGGCGGCCGCTCCTGCTTGAGGGCGGCCTGCAGATGTTGCTAAGCCAGGTGGGGCGTGGAGCGATTAGGTGCAGGGCAAACGGGAGGCAGTGCGGAAGGCAGATGCAGGTCGCAAAGAACGCAGGCTTGGATGGGGTATCATGCCTGCTGGCACATCGCCAAGCAGAACCGGCATGCCTTCCTGGCCGCTTGCAGGAGCAGGGGAACGAGGAGGTGTGCCGCAGTTCACTGTAAAAGTTTGTTGACTGGGTCGATGCTGCACCCGCGCCCCCCCCCCCCTCCCCCCCCCCTGCAGGTGGCCACCGGGGTCATCCTGGGGTCGGCCTACAGCGCCGCCAGCTCGCTAAGCAAGGGCACCGCGGCGGCGGCCCTCGCCTGCATATGCGTGTTTGTGCTGGGCTTCTCCTGGAGCTGGTGGGTGGGGGGCCCGGTGGGGGGGCAGGACAGGCGGCGCCAAACTGGGAAGGGGTTGGGAGGCCCGCGGGGTTGGGGGGGCGGAGCCGGTTTGTGCTGTTGCCACGTCCCAGCCGGCTGTCCTGGACATGCTCGGCTGGGCGCTGGCCGGCCACGGCTGAACGTCTGTCCCCCCCCCCCCCCCCCCCGCCCCTCTCCCGCGGCGCAGGGGCCCCATCGTGTGGGTGCTGGGCGCCGAGGTGCAGACCCTGGACACGCGCACCTCGGGCATGAGCGCCGTGGTGTTTGCCAACTACCTGCTCAGCTTTGCGATTGGTGAGCGCAGGGCCGCTGGGCGCAGGCTTTCGAGGGGCCGGTTGCTGCCCAGATTACCTCCCGCTGCTTTTCACATGCAGACAAGCGACCGTGCGGTTGCGCAGCCTGGCCCTCCCAGCATGCCGCCGCCCCGGCCCCGCCCCCGCCTGGCCCCGCCCTGCTGCAGGCCAGGCCTTCCTGTCCATGCTGTGCTCCATGAAGTATTACGCCTTCATCTTCTTCGCTGGGTGGAACCTCTTCATGACCGCCTTTGTCTTCGCGCTGCTGCCAGGCGAGGCGCGGGCTGGCAGGGCAGAGGTCCGTGGGTGCTCGGCCGTGCGCTGCGCCTGTCGTCGTCAGGTGGTGGGGTGCCCACTCACCTTCTGCCTCGGTACTCAGCCCATCAGCAGCTCCCCACACCTCTGTGGTTCCTCGCACAACCCCCCGCAGAGACCAAGGGCATCCCGCTGGAGGACACCGCCTACGCCTGCCTGTTTGCACGGCACCCCGTGTGGCGGCGCGTCATGGGCAAGGCGGGCAGGCAGGTGCTGGAGCGGGAGGCGTTCCGGGCGGCGGCCTGGCGGCAGGCACAGGGGGAGGAGGGGGGCGACCTGCGCGACCTGGCGCGCTACTACGAGACGCTGGGGCTGTGACGCCGCGCGTGCAGCTGCAGGGGAGGCGGGGGGGGGGGGGGGCGGGATGTGGCGCCTCCTCGTCTCCCCATCCTGTGCACTGCCCTGGAGCATGTCAGCCAGAGCCTTCGGTTTTGCCCTTGAAGCAACACTTAACTTCCATCTACAAGCGATGCTGTACAATTCAACTACTCAGAATTGTACCCTCCTTTACCCCGACTTCTCTGGAATCTCCGCCATGAACCCTCCGCTCGCTGTTAGCATCCTGTCCTGTCTTTTGCCGCTCACCCTTCTGTTTCCTTCTGTGCCACCAATTTTCCGACCAAAGTTTTGACCCAAAGTGTGTATGAACTGCTTCGCTGGCAAGGCAGAGTGCCGGACTCGCAAGGCGCCAGCTGCTTTGTGCACCTCGCTGAGAGGCACCGCACCTGCAAGTGCACAGCAGGCAGGAAGCAAGACAGAGACGTCCGAGGCTTCACAAACAAGAGCGGCCGAGCTTTTGCGTCCAGACAGCCCTCGACACGCCGGGCAGTCCCCGGTCTGCTCAGACACAGGGAAGGCGTAAGAACAGAGCAGCCGGATGGACAAGTGGGTGCCTGCCGGGCCTCACAATGACGTCGGCGGCGCCAGCAGCGGCGCAGCTGCCGCCACTGCTGCATTTGCGTCCGACAAGGCCCCCCTCCTGGACAAGAAGGCCAAGGCTGGACCCACGGGTCGGGCGGCGCACTACACAGGGCGCATGACCCTCTACGTTTTAGTGGTTGCCCTGGTGTCAGCCACAGGGGGCATGCTCTTCGGGTGAGGTGGCGTGGAGGCACCTGGCTGTCCAGACTCACAACCTGCCAATGAATGCTCGTTAGATGCCCTTGCCAGCCGGTCAGCCTGCTGGCATATGTTCCATGTTGATGAGGGGCGGGGCTGTAGGCTGACCTGCAATACTATGCTGCTGTGCGTGCAGGTTTGATGTCGGCATCGTGGGCGGGGTGGAGGCAAGTGCCCCCTGCTCTCCCTTGCCAGTCCATCCCTTGCTGCCCGAAGACTTGTGCCGCTTGCTGCATCCCGGGAGCAAGCTTCTCGTTGACAGCATGTGCAGAGATGCTGCGCTCACCTGCGTGCACATGCTGCGTGCGCAGGCTGCCGGCGCCCTGATGGCCGACCCTGCAGGATTGTTGCTTTTTTCGCCCGGGCCCCCTGCCTTGCCTGCAGGCCATGGCATCCTTCCAGGAGCAGTTCTTCCCGGAGATCTACCAGCGCTCGATTGCCGGGCAAAAGGACACTGACCCATGTGAGCAGCCCCCCCGCAGGCTCCACGAATGCCTTGCCCGCCTGCCTGCATGCCTGCTGGCCGCCTGGCTCCCTGTTGCGGCCTGTGTGTCTGGCATGGTTGGGAGGGCGGCAGGCGCCTGCAGTCATAGCTCTCCCCTAATGACCCGGCCTTGTGCCGGCCCATACCTGTGCTGACACCCCCACCCCCACCCGGTCCCCAGACTGCAAGTACCACGACACCCGGCTGCAGCTGTTCAGTGCCATCATGTTCCTGTCGGGGGCGGTCATCTCCATTCCCGCGGGGCTGATAGCGCGTCGCTTTGGGCGCAAGGTGCGGGCAGGCTGGTCTGCTCGAGCAGCTCTTTGCTCCACGACGAATGGACCTGGCCAGGGCGTGCCTTCCGGCTCCACTGCCGGCCCAACAGCGCGCTTATCTCCCCAGCTGCGGCTCAATGCTGCCAGGAAATGAGGCTCCTGGCTGCTCCGCTCACGCACATGGGATTCCTTGTTTCCACCGTTGCAGGTGTCAATGCTGGGCTCTGGCTGCTGCTTCCTGCTGGGCGCAGGGCTGCAGGCGGGGGCGCACTCCCTGGTGCAGCTGATCATCGGGCGCTGCATCCTGGGATTTGGCGTGGGTGAGCGGGGTCGACGGGTAGGGCTCGGTCGCTTCGGCTGGTCACAGCCCATGGGCAGCGCCGGTGCTCATGTCCTGGCTTCAAGGAAGTTCCTGGAAGCCAGGAGGCCCGGACACTGCCAATCCAGCAGCAAATGGACGCCAGCCTGGGCCATGAACCCCGGAAGCCCAGCTGCTTGCGCTCGGGATCTGCCTACTAGATAGTATCCCATGCTGCCCTGCCCCGCTGCCGCTGCCCCAGGCACCGCTGCGTCTGTCGTCCCCGTGTACATCAGCGAGGTGGCGCCCTACGCCAGCAGGGGCGGGCTGGCCTACCTGTTCCAGGCAGGGCGCTGAAGAGACGGGCGTTTTAGGGCAATAGCAACCTGGCCGCGAGGCAGCTTGCAGAGCTGGCCTTGCTTCCCACTGCCTACTGCTCCTGAAAGCTACCCGGTTCGCTGTGCTGTGCCTCAGCCCGCCGACACCCTCATCCCCAGACCCTCGTCCTGCAGCTGGCTGTCACAGCAGGCATCCTGGCAGCACAGGTGGCCTCATGTGGCAGGGGCGGGGCAAGAATGAGCAGCAGCCTGAGGGCTTGACTGGCATAGCAGCAGCTTGCCCTGGCGCAAATGATTCAGCTGGAGAGGGGGCGCAGCGCGTGTGGTCAGCAGATGCTTGTCAAAACTCGTCAAGACGCAGATGGGGTGCTGCTCCCGCACACCGCCAACTTCACTTTCCATTGACCCCCCCCCCCCCCCCCGCCAGCTGGTCAACTACGGCGCGCAGTACATCCCGGGCTGGGGGTGGCGGCTGTCGCTGGGCCTGGCCGCCATGCCCGCCTGCGTGCTGTGCCTGGGCGGCCTGGTGCTGCCCGAGTCGCCGTCCTACCTGCTGGAGCGGGGGCGCTGGGCAGAGGGCAGGGCGGTGCTGCAGATGCTGCGCGGCACGGACGAGGTGGGTGGGGCACGGGTTTGCTCGATGGGGGCCTGGGCTGTATGTGGCGTGTTTGGTGGAGCGCTCTCATGCCATGGCCGCTGTCCATGCCGCATCTTATTCCTTGCTCCCCCACGACAGGTGGACGCCGAGTATGCAGACATCTGCGATGCAGCCAGGGCATCCGCCCGCGTGTCAGCCTGGCAGGTGCGAAGCACTGCGGCCCGCAAGTTCCCGGGCCCGCAGGGCGACACCGCTCCTGCTCTGCTGTCAGTGTCTTCCTGCGGATCAACCAGCCTGCTGCAGGTGAACCAGCCAGCTGCCTCCCGCTCCCGCCTCAGTCGTGGAAGAACCTGGTGGCCCGCCACAACCTGCCCATGACCATCATGTCAACGGTGCTGGCCTTCCTGCAGCAGCTGACGGGCATCAACGTGAGCGAAGCCGCCTGGGGCTGCTTGGCAGGCCAGCCAGGGCTGGCGTGCATGCACTTACCAGCCAAATTTATCCAGCCCCGAGCTGCCGTGCTCAGATGGCCTGGCTCTGAACCACAGCTGCTCCCTGGTTTCCCTCACGCTTGCAGGCCATCATCTTCTATGGTGCGTCCTGTGCACAATGCCTGCCTGCCTGCCTGCCTGCCTTGCTGGGATCATCTGCAGACAGCTACTACTGCAACTGAAGCTTCCTGGGTCCTGCCCCGGCCCTGCAGCCCCCATCATGTTTGACTCTTTCAGCAAGAGCACGGCCGCCCTGCTGAACGCCGTCATCATTGGTGGGCGGGGCTTGCGACTCGCCAGCCCTTCTGCCAGCCCTACCAGCAGGGCATCGACCCTCCAGCACCTCTTTCATGCTGGCTTTATGCTGGATGCAGGTTCTTGATAGCTTTTTCTGTCCACCCTAAACCAGGTGCACGCCACTGCTGGTTTTGGGTGGACAGAGAAAAGCTATCAAACATGCGCCTCTCCCAGGCTGACGCCAGCCCGGCCCGCTGCAGGCGGCGTGAACGTGGTGGGAACCCTGGTGGGCATGCCGCTGGTGGACCGAGTGGGCAGGAGGCCCCTGCTGCTGGAGGGCGGCCTGCAGATGCTGCTGAGCCAGGTGGGGCCCTTTACCATGCCCTGCCCTCCTTGGGCAGCGGGAGCACGTCCCGAGGTGGGCTGCTCACCTGTGGATCGGTCGCGGCGAGTTCCCCTGGCTGAGTGCCGAGTGCTACGCACCGACACCGCCCCCGTCAGATCGCCACGTGCGCCATCCTGGGCGCCGGCTTCAACTCCAGCAGCACGCTGAGCAAGGGCACCGCCGTGGCGGCCCTGGTCATGATCTGCCTCTTCATCTCGGGCTTCTCCTGGAGCTGGTGGGAGGGCGGGCGCTGCATAGGGGGCCTTGCAGCCGCTGTTCCCCCACGCCAGCACTGCGCAGAAAGCCAGCGCCAAGGTGCTGATGGATGCTGCAAGCTTTCGTGAAGCCAGAAACGCTCTAAGGCGCCGGCTGGCCCTGCCCCAGTCTCTCTATCTGCTGCATAGCCCCCTCCCCCCCCCTCCCCCCCCGGTGCGGCGCAGGGGCCCCATCGTGTGGGTGCTGGGCGCCGAGGTGCAGACCCTGGACACGCGCACCTCAGGCATGAGCGCCGTGGTGTTTGCCAACTACATCTCCTCATTCATCATCGGTGGGGGGGTGGGGGGTGGGGGGGGCGAGCGGACGGCCGGCTCCCTCGCCTGGCCTCGCCCGGCGCCGCCTGCCCGCCGTCTCCCTGGGCCTGAATGAGCTCATGGCCCCCACTGTCATGCCTTGCCGCAGCCTGCGTGGCAGCAAAGGATCTCACACGTCCGATCGGGCGCCGCATGCTCGCCGATCTGCTTCTGCGTCTGGCCAATGTTGGGGCCCACCAATCCAACTGGCCTGCCACCCTGCCTCCTCCTGCTTGCAACCCCCTGCAGGCCAGGCCTTCCTGTCCATGCTGTGCAGCATGAAGTACTTTGTGTTCCTGTTCTTCGCCTCCTGGAACATCTTCATGACCCTGCTCGTCTACTTTCTGCTGCCAGGCAAGGGGGCAGGTTTTCATTTGGCTGCCTGCCAGGCACCGCTTCCCCATGGGGCAGCGAATCTGCCTGCTGGTCGTCTGGGCCAGGCCATTCTTCGATCGCTCTGCACCTGCCCACTCCCTTATCGTTCGATTGGCTGCCTGTCTGCCGCCGCCCCCCCCCCCCCCCCCGCAGAGACCAAGGGCATCCCGCTGGAGGACACCGCTTACGCCTGCCTGTTTGCGCGGCACCCCGTGTGGCGGCGCGTCATGGGCAAGGCGGGCAGGCAGGTGCTGGAGCGGGAGGCGTTCCGGGCGGCAGCCTGGCGGCAGGCGCAGGGGGCGGAGGGGGGCGACCTGCGAGACCTGGCGCGCTACTACGAGACGCTGGGGCTGTGACGCCGCGCGTGCAGCTGCAGGGGGGGCGGGGGGGGGCCTCTGCCTCGGAGGCACAACGCACACGACAGACGCCATGCCTGCTTTGATGCTGCCTGCATCGCTGCTGCTTGGAGCTAGTTGAGCTTCGCGGTTTTGTTTGTGCACCCGAGAACCTGTACCAACACTTGCTCTGATGTGCTGTAAGGAACAGAGCAGGGCACTTCAGCAAGGGGCAGAAGGCTGGCGGGCCTGCAATGTCTCATCCCGCTCGCTGCCCTGTTGGCGGGGCAGGCAACGCCGAGCACTGCAGTCCCGTGGGAGCAATGCCTGCAAGGTGACTAGCCCGCATTCTTCTGTCAGACATCCCTCTTGCCGTCATCTTCAATCCAAGGAGTGGACGCGAGACAAGGCAAGGGCGGGCTCCAGCCTTCGACTGTCTCCAAACCGTGTTCTGCATCCATGGGGAGGCTTTGAGCTGCAAGCCAACGAGTTGCACAGCACCCCTGGGCGCAGCCAGGTTGCCGCTGGGCTGATGGACCAGGCTGACTCGCCGCCCCCGCCGCCGCGGTCCCCCTCCTCCATCTTCCCTCCCTTCTTTAGGCAGCAACCTCCTGAACACTCCAGCCGGTGTAGGTACCATGCCGACCGCGCCCGGCTCGGCACCGGGCCAGCCTGTGCAGCCTGTGCAGCAAGGCCACCGCAGCTGGGACCGGCGGGAGGCCACCGGCCTCGCCCTGGAGAATGGCAGCCAGGGCGCGGTGCACGTCTACTGGCTGGACGATGCTGGACACGAGGTCCGCTACTTTTGCCTGGAGCCGGGGGAGCGGGGCTACCTGGGCACCTGGACCTCCCACCCCTGGGTGTTTAGGGACGCCGCCGCCCCGCAGCGGCGCCTGGTAGTGCAGGACCAGCCGGTGTTCTACGCCCCCCGCCTGCCGCCCGGCGCGCCCAGCTTTGTGCGCTGGCGCGCGGTGATCCGCGAGCCGCGGCAGCAGCGCTGGGCCCCGGCGCTGCACTGCCTGGCAGACGCGCGGTTCCGCGGCGTGCCGCGTGCGCTGCTGCTGTGCCACCGCCGCCTGGCGGCCCTGCGGGCCGTGGCGCTGCCTGGCCGCGCCTGGCGCGGCCGCCTGCGCAGCAGCAGCTGGCTGGCGGCAGCCACGCTGGGTGACCTTCCGCAGGTTGGCAGTGCAGGGAGTGACGAGTATGCTTGGCATGCCCCATGTGGGAAGCAACTCCCTCTGCTAAAGGCGTTCAGCAGAAAGCGTGTGCACCTCGCGCCCTCCCTCCCTCTCTCGCCCACAGGAGCTGCTGCTGCCCATCCTGCAAGCGGCCGCGCCGGACGTCATCCTGCTCCTTGATCCCCCCCTGCCGGACGGGTTGGCCCCGGAAGAGCTGCCACCAGGCGCGGCTTCGCTCTTCCGGCTGGGCGAGGCACCGCTGCCGCTGCTGGCAGAGCCTCTGCAGCTGCTCATCAGTCTGCTGGTGCTCGGCCACGAGGAGGAGGAAGGGCAAGGGGCAGAGCAGCAGCAGGAGGAAGTGGTACCTCTGCAGCAACAGCAGCAGCAGCAGCAGCAGCAGCAACCCCCACTTGACCAGGGCCCGCAGCAGGAGCAGTAGGAGCAGGACGACAGGGAGGGCAGCGGGCACTCTGCCACGGCCAGCAATTTTATGCGTCTGTAACGCTTTGTCAGAAGAGCTCGAGCATGATTTGCAGATCGAAGGTCGATTTTCAAACAAGCAAGTTCGTTCTTGGGGAGGAGGTGATGTGGAAAGGAAGACTCAGAACTGGGAAACTGGCAGCCACTGGACACCTGCAAAGTAGAGACCTGCTGCCAATGCTAGCAGTCTGTAGACCCCAGGCTCCTGCCGGCAGAGAGCCATCATGCCAGGCGGCAAAGCCTCAGCTAAGAGCCCTCTGCGGGGGCAAGCCGCTCCTCGAGCTGCCGCATCTCATCCCGCAGCAGCAGCAGGTTGTTGAAGTAGAACTGCGGCGGCAGGACAAGCAACACGACAGCACTTGCAAGGCAGCACGACGGACAGGCAGCGGGCAAGGCAGGTACGCTTCCAGTCGCACCCAGGAGAACAGGAATCAGGCAAGCAAGCCGATCCTGAGAGCACGCTGCATACGCTGTCCACGCCTAGTCCCTCACACAAGGGAGGGGAGAAGAGGGGTGGAGGCGCACCCCATTCTCACTACCCCTGCCCACCTGGCTCTTGATGAAGGTGTGGTCCTCTCCACCCCGCACCAGGTGCAGGTCCGCCAGCGCCATGGCCAGGTGCGGCAGCGAGGCGGAGAAGTGCTGCATGAAGGCCTGCAAGGGCAGAGAGGGCAGCAAGCATCGTAAAACGCTGTACGTGTGGGGCAGGAAGCAGGGCAGGACCAAACATCAGCGTGAAGCAAGCAGGGTTGGAAGCATCCGAGTGCCGAACTCATGCGACAGCTCATTTGTCAGCATCCGTGAAATAGCATCTGGGCGGAGCAGCGCCCACCTGGAAGTGGTCGGCAGCGTCGTCTGCAGTGTGGGTAGAGCGCAGCGGCACAGGGGCGTCCTGCTCGCAGGCACCTGTGCTGGTCTGCACCGCCGCCTCCCGAAACATTGCGACTGTCTGCTGCTCCGGTGCCTTGGGCACCGCCCAGGGTGGCACAAACACGTGGTTGAAGTTGGCTGCCACCTGCTCAGGGAAGGGGGAAAGCTGAGCAGGCTTGCCCAAGATGGGAGCGAGTGCGTGTGCTCCAGCGCGCAAATCGGCAGTGCGCAAGCTTAGAAAGGGTGCTTTCATTGCCAAGCGGGTGCAGCGCATGTTATTGCCAAGGCAGGAGGTGGAAGATGCGTCCGCCAGGCATCCAGGCCTCCCAAACAAGACAGCAAACCCCGCAGCACACCTCATGCAGCTCATCCGCCGTCATCTGCTCCTGGGCTGCCAGCAGCTGCGCGGCACGAGTCGAGCCAGAGTCTGTCCGGCAGCGGCCGACTGGCAGCGCGCGAGGCGGCGTGGCGCCACCCGCAGAGGCCACTTGGGTGACGAGCCCCGCCGCTGCCGCCGCACGAGCCTCTGCCTCTGCCTCACCTTCCAGCTCAGCAAAGTACGGCTGGCTGAAGGTGGACTGCCTGGACAGAGAGGGCGCAGCGCTGCCCAGGCCCCCGCCATGTACATCATCCGGCGAGGGAGTGTGGTCACTGGAAGGGATGGATGGGCTGGTGCTGAGTGGTGTACTTGTACATGGGCTGCCGGGGCTGGCAGCGACAGCAGCATGGCTGCTCCTGCTGAGCGCTGGTGACAGTCCAGCCGGCGCTGTGGGTGAGCCTTGCTGCCAGCTGCTGGCGGTGATGCCCTCAGCCCATGGAGATGGCTGGCGCACTTGCCTTGGGCCGGCTGAGTCCTCGAACGACAGTCGCGTCCCTACTACCTTGCCTGGCCCCACGCCTGCTGCCACAGCCGGTGTGGCAGCCTCGAGCTCGCCGCTGGCCTCTGCCGCGGCCAGTGCCAGCTTCTCAGGCGTCACTAGCTCGTCCTCAGACTCTGCTGGCGAGCCTGCCAGGGAGCTGGCCAGAGAGGAGCCTGCCAGGGAGGTGCTTCTGGAGCGCTGCAGCGCAGTGCCCGAGAGACGGTGCGGCCCGGCAGTGACGCGGCTGTTGCTGCTGCTGCTGCTGCCGCCGCCACCAAAGGGAAGGCCCATGCTGCTTGTGCGACGCAGGCTGCCAGCGCTGCTTTGCGGCAGGCCGGTGCTGGAAGTGCGCTGCAGGCCGCTGGGCGGCAGGCCAGTGCTGCTGGTCCGCTGCAGCCTGCCGCTTCCCCCGCCTCCTCCACTGCTGCTGCTGCTGCTGCTGCTGTCCTGGAACAAGCTGCGGCCTGGGCCTGACTGCGTTCGCGCCAGGCCTCCGCCGCCGCGTGATCTCGTGATGGCCTGAAGCGGGCATGCACGCAAAGCAGAGGCAGTCGAGGCAAGCGGAATTGCTGGATGCAAGGCTGGAGCCAGTTGTCCTCGTCTGCAAAACGTCCCAATGTCAGCTACACAGCCGCGGCCAACTTTCTCACCGCCAGCTTCTTGTGCAGAGACCTCACCGCATCATCACTGGCGTGCTGCAGCAGCTGCAGTGAGGAACAAAAGAGAGGTGTCAGGTGGTCGAGTGACAGCACCCAGCGGGCACCCCCGCCGCTGCCCTTCCCGCCGCCCGGGCACCGCTGCTGCAATCGCCCCACCTGACGATAATCCATGTGCACCGCAGCTGTCGGGGCGCCCCGCCAGCGGCCGCAGTCAATTGCCAGGTCTCTGAGGCCCGACCGCCTAACGGGAGTGACCTGCACCCTCGAGCCCGCGGCGCTGGCCTTGCTCAGAAGGGAGCAGGGGACCGCTGTCTTCACGTCCCGAGCGCTGAGCAGCAGGCCGATCACGACTTCCTGCGCTTGCGGCGCGAGGAGCTCGGCAAGGGCCTCCTCCCGCCCCGCCATCGCGATAAAGTAAGAAGGAGGGTCGAATTGAGGTTGTAAGGAGGCGGTCTAAGGGCCGGAGAAGTCGAAACTGATAACCCCCGCCAGCTCATCGGTGTGTTGTGCTTGGGGTGCAGCTGCGCGAATATCGTGGCCTGCTGCTTGCAGGCTTCTGGTGACATGCTGGGTCAGTGGGTTTCAAGTATCTCACTCATTACAATGTTTCGCTTCTTCAGGCAGCAGCACCCCCCCGCTCCGCAGCATGCTCAGCACTGCGGCGAGCTGCACTGCCGTGTCGCTGCCGGGTGCGGTGCTGTCCAGTCGAACCCGCAGCGGCGGCTCGCCCTTGTCCAGCGCATCGCTCCAGGCCTCGCTGCCAGCATTACGCGCCGCAACGGCCTGGATCTCTGCCCAGCTGCCCGGTTTGTGGCAGTTGTCCGTGCCCTCGTCGGCTGCCCCTCGCGCCTCCACCCTGCGCCGCCACTCGGCGCTGTCTCGCGGCCGCAGCTCCACCAGTGCCAGGTGGGCACCATGCTGCAGGCAGCAGAGGGTGAAGGCGCGGGCGCAAGACATCTGTCATAATCGGGAACGCAGTGCTTGCCTCGAATTCCCGGGGCGGTGAGCAGCTGATGCCCGCGCTGCCTGGCTCCAGACACCCGCCGAAGTGGAACCCCACCTGTGCCGCCAGCGCTGCCGCGCGGTTGTACAGGCTGCGCCGCGCGAGCGGGCAGTCCACCACGACGCTCAGCCCGCAGGCCAGCTGCGTGGCCGCCACCCGCCACATCACCGCGTAGCTGAGCTCGTTCCAGTCGATCCCTGGGTGGGCGGCCGCCAGGGGCTGGAAAGGGCTGCGTGGAGGCACGGGGCGAAAGGCTGCATTGGGTGCAGCCCAGGCGCTGATGGCTGGTCTGCCAATGGCAAGGCAGCGGAACACGAGGGAAAGCCAGCACAGCGGGGCAGAGCAGCGGCCCACCTGCGGGCGTCATCCTTGTCCACCAGCGGCCAGCGCAGCGCCCGCGCCAGTGCGGTTGCCAGCGTTGACTTCCCACACCCCGGTGGGCCCTGCAGGGCGCAGCAAGGCATTGGGGCTAGCGCGCACCCAAGCAGGGCAGGGCCGCATCAGAACGACGGCTGAATCGCAGCACCACGTGGCGGCACTGGCGGCGGCAGCAAGCCCACCTTGAGGAGCAGCAGGATTGGGGCTTGGCCTTCTGATGCACTCATGGATTGCTTGCGAACACTGAAGCCAAGGAAAGACGTCTGGGACCCCGCTTTCGACAGAGCACCACCCTGCGTTGAGCTGCCTGGTCAGGGCCCAAGCCAAACAATATTGAGCGAAGCTTGCGATCACTGATTACGGATTGACGATACTCAGAGCATGCAAAATTTGCGAAGGCAACACTGAGCCGGTCTTGGCCTTCAGCCTCTAGACACAAATGGCCCTGCAAGTGTGTCAACAAACAGATCATTCTCAACAGATCATTCAAGCATCGCCGCAGCCGTTTCGACGGAATCCACAGCTGTGGCGGCAGTTGCAGAAAGGTTGCTTCTTCGGGCTGGGGCTTACAATTGCGGGCAGCTGATTCAGGAAGCAACAGCAGGGGAGCAGCCAGTCGTGCAAGCAGGCAACGGAGCTTCGTCGCGACGCTATTGACGGCGCGGCCGCATCTTGGCAAGCCACAACGTCGGCATCGCATCGGCATTTGCTCGGCCTGTTAACCGTCATGGCTGCATCCCCCAGAGACTACGAGCAGCTGCTAGTAGCTGCAGTGCAGGAGCTGCAAGCCAATGTGTTGGCAGCACAGCCGGCAGCGCACACCCTGCTTTCCGAGCTGGCAGGTGCAGCGGGCTCAGGCGCGCGCATTGCTGCCCACGGCGTTGGCAGGGAGGGGCTGGCCATGAAGGGCTTTGCCATGCGCCTCTTCCACATGGGCCTGCAGGTGGGGGCGCACCGGCAGGCTGTGTATGCTCCGCCTGCTTCGCCTGTCCACCAGCTCTGAGCAGCCCCGCGCTTGGCCGCACCCGCTTGCCTTGTGAACACGCCTCCTGCCCAGCTTCTAGTCAGTCTATTCCCGCTGCCACAGCATCTACTCCCTGCCCCTTTGATACTGCAGGCCTCGGTGGTGGGAGAGATGACAGCAGCCCGCCTTGGCAGAGGCGACCTCCTGCTCGTGTCAGCAGGGCCCGGCTTCTTCTCGACGGCGGTGGCGCTGGCGCAGCAGGCACGGCAGGACGGAGCGCGCGTGCTGCTGCTGACCTCGCAGCCCCCGGAGCACGCTGCGGCTGCGCGTTGGGCAGACGTTGTTCTGCGCATCCCGGCCACCTGCCTGCCACCTGCCCAGCCTGCAGGCCCAGGCAGCGGCACCACAGCAGACGCAGGCGCAGCGGCCGCGCCGCCTCCGCCGTACCCCGAGCCGTGCGCCCCGCCCGCAGCGGCGCGCTCCCCGCTCCTCATGGGATCCTCTTATGAGCTGTCCCTCCAGCTCTTTTTCGACCTTGTAGCGCAGCTGCTGCGGGAGCGGCTTGGCCTGACCAGCCTCGACATGTCGGCGCGGCACACCAACCTCGAGTGAGCGCCGCCAGCCCGCCTGTAAAGCTGGACAGCGCAGACGTCACAGGCGCTGGATGCCGTGGCGAACAGCTCAAAAGTAGCATTCTCAAGGGCAACGACGCACGAGGGCAATGAAATGCAACCGAACCTCATTGAATGGAGAGCTTGGGAAGCGGGACATGCGCAGGCAATGCAATGGCGCGCGGTGGCAGGGTGCGGCAAGGTGGAGTACCCAGTGCCCCACTGGAGGACAGGCGCGCGAGGTAGAAGAAACACTGGGACACACTCTGAGGAGCTAGGACATCGGGAGAGCTGGGCACATACTGGGAAGCAGTCACCAGACAGAGCGCGGGTTCAAGTTTGCCGGCGAGACGGAAGAAACCAACTGGCGGGCCGCTGGCAGGCCACCACAGACCCAGCAGCAGCGGACGCCACACCGGAGTGCAGCAGGGCCGCCACAGGAATCCAGAGCGCAGTGCATGAGAGAGGGGCGAGGGAAAGAGCTCGCGCATCCGCTGTCAGATTTCGGTTCTGGGTGCATTTCAGGGGAGGCGAAGCAGAGTGGCTTGCCCATAAGCCCCGTGTGTGGTGTGGGGGCAGTGCAGACTATCTTGGCAGCAGCCAGAGGAGATTGTTCTGCCGTCAGGGGCATGCGTTCAGCAGTCCACCCACTCTGGCGGGGGGGGGCTGCCAGGGGTCAGCTTGAGCATGCACATGACTGCAACAGCGAAGGGGGGGCAACAGCGAAGGGGGGGGGGGCGGAGCAGGGCACGCACTGGGTGACACACATGTTGCTAGTGCTGAGCTGCAGGCACGCCGCGCCAGGTAGCACACACCACTTGGGATGCGGCCCAGCCCAGCAGCGGCCCATTGCATTGCCCGCCTGGCGTGTGCAAGACCTGCTGTCATGCCTTGCCTGCTTGAAACAAGCTTGCACCCACCCCTTACTGTCTGCGCCTGGCCGGGTGCAGCCTCACTCACCAGTTGAGTAGCCCATCATGCGGGCCGTCGTGCCGCCAAAGGGCGCCAGCTCATCGGGCGGGGCGGGCCCGATCTCGCCGTTGCAGAAGAAGCCCGCCAGGGTGGCGCGCGGGAAGGCGCCCTGAGGAGGCAGTGGGCAGTGCAGGGCAGCGCACTTGAGGCGGGGTGCGACACCACAGGATGTCGGCAATGCAGCAAGGCCGAACGAGGCAGCTGACAACGGAGCACAGCATGCAAACGGCAGGGAGACGTGTCAGGAGACGTGTCAGGACGAACTGCTAAGTATCACTGCGTAGCAGGCGCCAGGCAGGTTGGGCTGGCTTGGGGCGGCGCCGCTGCCACACCCGTATGCCGGGCAGACGGGGGCCGCACACCTCCTTGATGCAAGCGCTCAGATGCCGCAGCAAAGGCCCCACGGCAGCGCTGATCTGCCGAGAGGAGGTGAAGCAAAATTAGTACAGCACCCTGTGTGGGCGCAGCACTCACCGCCACCATCTCTGCCTCCACGTCGGGCGTACCGTAGTACCGCCGCCCCTTGGCCACGCAGGGGAGGAGCAGGCAGCCGTACATGGGCGCGGGGTTAGAGTCCAGCACCTGCGGCGCATGGTGGTGGTGGTGGTGGTGGGGGGGGGGGGCGGGG
>KQ482032.1:113023-133448 GCA_001430745.1 Auxenochlorella pyrenoidosa
ACAAACACAAGGCACAGGTCTGGCTTGCCATGCCCGCACAGCTTGGCTGTCAGCTCCCTCTGCAATGGGACACACACAAGTGGCGATGGGCAGCGTTCCATGCTGCCTGCCAGCACGCCGGCACCCTACTGGCTCCTGGGGTGGTCTGCGCAGGTGCAGCACAGCGCTCAGCGCAATCGCATCAGCGTGGTCTGGTGTGGCCTGTCACTTCTGCCCGCCGTGCGCCACGCATGGCCGCCCTCTAAGCAAGCCACTCCCGGCCATTCCAATGGGCGTGCCAACGGATATCCAGGGGGGCTAGCCCCCTGGGTCGGGCTGCACGCCCCAGGCCCGAGCTTTGTGGTAACGCCCAGCCCTGCTGCCGCTCTCACCGCCCACTTGTCGCACGCCTGCTGCTGCTCCTCGATGCTGGCAAAGTCGGTGGTGAGCACCGCGGGCTGCTGCTCGGTGTGAGTGCGCCAGTAGGGGGCGCGCACGAGGTACTCAACCTGGCGGGAGGGACGGAATGGGCAGCGTGGGCGTTGGGCGGCGGCGGCAGCATTACAACCGCTACAGCTGCAGGAGCACTTGACGGCTTGAATCACACCATGGTTTCCAAGGCCGAGGTGCACAGGGGGTGCTGGAATTCTTGGGGTGGGCCAGGAACAACGGGGAACTGGCGGGCAGAAGCGGTGCAGCACAAGCCGACGCCCCGCCCAGCCGCCCCTGGCAGACACACCAGCGCACGGGTTCCTCTGTTCGCGCAGGCTGCAACCGACAGCGTCTTCCAGTCGCAACTGGCCAGGCACTTTAGCCGCAGCTCCACCGGCAGGTCGAGAAAGCTGCCAGGGTGCGGCAGCGCGCCCGCAAGCTTCCCGAGACCCTCCATGGGTGATCCAAATTTGGTTGCGTGCCCAGCACTTCTGCCTTTCGAAGTTCAAGCAGCTCAACAGGGCTCACTACAGGACTGCACAAAGGCTGTATGGCCGGTGGCTTGCTGTCCCCAACACGCTTTTGAATGCATGGAAAATGGATTGAAGCGGCCGATGCAGCAGCGCCACCCTCTTCAAGGCGGATTCACCACAGTGGTGTGCCCGCTGCGGCAAGCAGCGCCAACGAGTCCCTTCCCATCCCATGTAAACAACTCCTAGCCCTGCCTGGCCCGGCTCGATAACAACTGGTTGGAAGTTGCGTGGATGGCGTATACATGGTATGAATGGGTTGATCAAGGGCGGCAAGGACGCCGCATGCCGGCTGCTGTCAAGCTGCTTGCGAGCCAGGAAGGAGGAGGGAGGATGCGCCCAGGAGGTGCTCGCCTCTGCCGAGGCCGGGGGCGAGCAGGCCCATGTGCGATCCCTAGTACACAGGCGGCACCTGCAGCGAGGGGTGAGCTGCCAGCCGAGCCATCACCTCCCCTGCACGGCCCTCCACCTTGAGCGCCGCCAGCTCGTCGGCCCGCGTCTGTCCCGCAGTTACGATGGCCAGCTGCGCACCATTCTCAACTGCCGTCTTTGCCAGCCTGCGAGCAGAGGAGTTTACGTGTGTGGGGTGGTATGGGTGGGTGTGGGGGGCGGGAGGTTGGGAGTGGGGGGGCTGGGCATGAGTTGGCTGGGTTGGGGGACACATGGACTGGCTTGGCCAGGGTGCAGCAGTCTCCGCTGGGAGCGAGGCCAGGTGGGGCAGGTCTGCGGGAGCATGGGCAACAAGGCAGCCCGCGGGAGGCCCCCGGACTGGGCGGCAGGCAGGAGGCATGTGGGCGGCGCACCCACCTGAAGGCGCTCCAGACAGCCAGGGAGGAGCCCACGACGAGCATGCTGCGGCAGCTCCGCGCCAGGTCCAGCGCCGCTTGTGCACGGTTGGGCGGGATGGCTGCACAGCAGGGCAGGGGTGGGGCGCTTGGCAGGACGCTCAAGGAAGAGCCACCCTGTGGAGCATGCGCCACCTGGCACACACGCAGCCGGGCCAGTTGCAGCGCTGCATCGCCAGGCCATGCCACGCGGCAGCGCCGAGCCGACTCCACCCCCGCACGCACCGTCGCCGAAGAAAACCACATTCGGCTTCAGGATGCCGCCGCATGCGGGGCAGGGCGGCACCCGGAAGCCCCTGCCCCCGCCCGCCACCTCCATGTCCCCGTCTGGCCGCTGCAGGGGCTGCTGCTGCTGCTGCTGCTGCTGCTGCTGTGAGTGCTGCCCCAGCTCAGCATCACCATCAGGCCGCTGTATGACTCCCCTGCTGCTAGTGCTGCTGCTGCTGCTCGCAGCGGCGCTGCCCTCCTGCAAGGACAGTCCAGGCCAGGCAGATCACAGCAGTTTCAGCAGCCATGTGTACACAATTCAACGGGTCAGCTCTCCTGCACGCCAGGCGAGGAGGCCCCCCTGGCCCTCACCCGCAGGCTGGGGTGCACCGCAGCAGCTGTGCCGGCCCGCAGCATGCGCTGCAAATCGTCGGCGGCGTCCCGGGCGGCGGCCAGCTGCGCCGCCGCCGCTGCCGCGTCCGGGTTGAGCGCCGCCAGCAGCTCTTGCAGCTCGTGCCGGCAGCTGGTCCTGCCGCAGCCCATGCAGATGACCTGCAGGTTGGGGCGGAGGTGGGTGGGGGTGGGTGGGTGGGTGGGGGGTGTTGCCGGCTGGAGATCCAAGGGATGGGGATGGGGGTTGGTACAAAGCCCAGAAGCACGGGACCATGGGCTGGCAGGGCAGGAGGGATGGCTGGACACGGCGCGGCCGCACCGCCTTGCCCCTGGCTTGACTTGACTTGACTTGACTTACAGAGCGGATTCGGAGCCAGCGAGGCTCATACACGCAAATCGTGGCTTGGCGAGCGAGCGGGCTGGCCTGGCACGCACCTCGTGCGTGGTGCCGTGCAGCTCAAGCAGCTGCGGGGAGCCGGCCTTCCGGTGCAGCCTGTCCACATTCTGCAGGGGGCGAAGCAAGGGGGCGCTGGGGGCGCAAGCACCAGCGCAGGCCGGCAGGCCGGCAGGGCCGAGCGGACGCAGAGAGCAGACGACAATGGCGAGGCAGTCTGCCGGGCTGCATTGGGCTTCCAGCTCAGCTGCCCTGCTTCCCAGCTGCCCCAATGCTGCCCCTGTACTCACACCAATGGGCCCTGGGCTGCACCCTTCCTGCAGCCCCCCAACCCCATCGGCCACACCTGCGTGATGAGGCCCTGCGCCCAGCCTGCAGAGAGGAAGGGGGTGGGTGTGGGCACTCGGGTGCTCTGTAGGGCCGACGCATGCTGCGCAGGCCCATCGCTGCAGGCATGCATACTGGCAGCAGGCATAGCCGGGCCTGGCACCTGGCAAGGGCAGAGGCACGGGGGCGGCAGAGGCGGCGCCCGCTGCAGGTGGCACGGCACGCGCGGGCATCACGCACCGCTGTGCTGCATGCGGGCGATGCCCTCGTGCGCCGCGTTGGGCGCCACGCTGCCAAAGCGCGGCCACCCCGCAAAGCTGCGTGCCCAGTACCTCTGCCGGTTTTCCTCGCTGGCCATGAACTGCACGGCGGGCAGAGGCCGGGGAGGGTAAGCAGACGCTTCGTTGACCAATTTAAACATGAACTCGAGGAAGATGGGCCATGGCTGGCCGGCGACATGTTGTTGCATGCGGCCCGGCACATGCTGCCTCCTGCCGGGGGCCCACGCCGGGACGAGGCTGCACGTGATGGCGGGCAGCGCGGCATCGGCGCTCCTGCGGCCTGCCCACCTGCTGATGCGTCATCGGGCGGAAGCCTGTGGCCTGGGTGTACGCTCCTGCTGGCCCTGATGCAGAGGGGGCCCGCAGTTGAGGGAGCAGGAATCAATGTGCGGCACGATGATACCAGCAGCATGATGAGAGCGGCATGTCAATGCGCTGGGCCACTCTGCTGCTGCTTTGGCTGCGGCCCGGCCTCGCGAAACTAACCCCCCTGCCTGAGTCCCCACCTACCGCGGTAGTCGGGCACCCCAGATTCTGTTGAGCAGCCCGCGCCTGTGAGCACCACCGTGCCGCGAGCTCCCTGGATCAGCTCCGCCAGGCGGTCAATGGTGCCATCCGGCACCGGCGGCAGCTGCGGCGCCGTCTCGCCCGGCGCAACTGGGGATCCTATCACGTATGGCTGCTTGCCTTCGCTGCCGCTGGTGCCAGGGGAAAAGGGGGACGACCAGCTGCCATCGGCGGAGATGCGGTCGCGGTGGGCTGGCAGCGAGCGCACCAAGCTGGTGTGCACCTGCAGCCGCAGGGGCGGCGCCGCCGGCAGAGTCCAGCATGAGGCGTGCCCAGCACAATGAATCGGGCGTAGCAGCCTTGGGCGATGGGGCGATCCTCAGTCGGGAAGGCTGCGAAAGGCAGGGGGGCACTTGCCTGACGAGCCCTGGCCACTCTGGCGACCTGCATCGGCTGCATAGCAGCTGCTGTCATCAAGCAAACTTTGACAATGGAAGGGACGTCACTAACAGGCTGCCGATCGAGCGTGGCATTTCGAGCGAGACTTGCAAAGCGTGGCAGCGCAGCATTTGGGGCTGCGGCGCTCCTAGACTGTTGATCTCGATCCTGAGATGCTTCGCCAGCATTGATGGCCAGTGAAAGCTTGGAGAGCGGCGAGTTGCCGCTTGAGGACGGCGAGCTGCCGCGGGAGGTGGCGCAGGAAGTGACATCCCGACTCCCGGTGATGAGCCTTTTTACGGACAGCAGTGGCAGCAGCGCCCGTGAGCCAACTCGCCTGCTTGCCTGCCGCTCTGCAAGAACAGCTCACCCACGGGTCTTCTTATTACGTTTTCTCGATCTGCAGGCGCTCAGAGGCGAGGAGCCTCGACCGCAGCACCCGTACCGCGACGAGTGGGCAGGGCCCCGACGTGACGGTAGCGGCGGCAGCGGCGGGCGGGAGCTCCCGCCCGCCGACCGTTACCCGCGGGGCCCTCTCCACCGCAGGAGCAGCAGAGGCAGCGGCGATGGCGGCTGGGGCTATGGTGGCCCTGGGACACGCAGGCGCAGCCCTAGCCCACCGCCGGGGCGAGTTGGGTATCACCCAGCCAACCGCGGCCCCCGAGGGCTTCCGCCAGGTCGCTACCCGCCGATGCCGCCATCAGAGCTTCCACTGCCGCCGCCGCTGCATGGCCGTGATCGCGACCGATTGCGCGACCGGGGCAGCAGCCTGCCGCGATCGCGCACACGCTCGCCGCTCCTGCGTTCGCCGCGCAGCCGCAGCCCGCCTCTTCGATCCCGCTCGCCGCCAGCCCTGCCGCAAGCCGCGTCACCGCCGTCCCAGCACGTGCCGTCAGCAGAGGACGAGGCAGCAAGGGATGCGCGGGAAATGGATACCCTGGCAGCTGACATCAAGTCCCTCTGCCGCGGCCTGACGTTGCCAGAGTGCATGAAGTGGGTTTCATGGAGGGCCAGGGCAAGCATGGGTGGCAGCGCCAGCGCAGTCGGGAGACGTGCTTGGGGCAGCAATTAATCAGCGAGCGCCTGCCAACGTGCCTCTGCCCGCCTTCCTGCTGCTGCTGTTGCCCCCGCCGCTTCCGCCGCTGTGGCCGCCGCGGCTGCCTCTCGCTCTGTATTTACCCCTCATGCCTGCTCTGTGCGCAGTGCCTGCATGCTGCTCTTTGCTCCCTGCAGGAGGCTGTGGTATGCGAGCGCACTTGGTGCTGCGCCCCTTCTCTGAGGCTGGTTGCTCGCCGGCCCCCCCCGGCCGCCACCTGTTGTGCAGGAACCTGGAGCACGTGTGCTCCGACCTGCACACCGTTGTGCGCAAGCTGTCCTCCTACCTGCAGCTGCTCAGAAAGGTTGGTGGACAGTGCTGGCCTGAGCCGCAAATGCAGGCTGGCAGCCCGCAGAGCGTGGAGCTGTCGGGGCAGCCCTCCAGCTGCCACATCGGGGCGCCAGCAGGCCCGGGCAGCAGCGCTGGTGTGGCTTCGTTGACTTATCCAGGGCTGCGCTTGCCTGCAATGCCGATCTGCGAGAGCCGGCCGGTTGTTGAGAGCATGGCGTCGCTTTGCCTGCTTGACCCTGCTGTGGCTGCTGCATGTCTGAGCTGGGGCGATGCTGCATCCTGGTTGCCCTGCCTGCACCGCGTTCTGCACGCCTGCTTGCTAGCTCTGAGCCTGCCTGCTGCCGGCGCTGCTTGCGCCCGCCTGCCCGCCCTCCTGCCCGTGCTGGGTGCCTGCTCTGCAGCGCGACGAGTCTGTGAAGAGCGCCGATGACAGCGAGGCGCTGGCGGGCCTGGCAGCCGGCCTGGTGTCTGGTCTCAAGGCGCTGCACGTGTTCAGCAACACGGGGCAGGGGCGGCGCATGCCCGCGGCGCGGGAGCCGGTGCAGGCGGCCTGGCGTGCGCGGGAGGAGCTGCTTTCTGCGGCGCAGCGGCAGCAGTTTGAGGGGTTTGCTAGCAGCCGCAACTTTGCCGCGCTGCTGGAAGAGAAGTCTCCCAGCCCGGAGCCGGTGCGCAGGGACTATGTGCCTGCACCCCGGCAGCAGCCGCAGCCAAGGGAGCGCAAGCAGAAGCGGCAGGTGGTTGAGCCAGAGGCCGGCAGCGGGGAGGAGGGCCAGCCCCCGGCGCTGTCCAAGCGGCAGCTCAGGCGGCTGCAGGCGGCGCAGCGCGCCGAGGCCGCTGCAGCCGAGGAGGCCGCCGCCAGGCAGCGGCAGCTAGAGGAGGCGGCGCGGCAGGCAGCGGCAGCAGAGGCGCGGCGCAAGGCTGCAGAGGAAGAGGCTGCCAACAGAACGTACAAGCTGACCATCAAGCTTGGCACCTCTGCCCTGCCTGCTGAGCATGCCGCGCATGCTCTCGCACCAGCCCAGCAGCAACAGGGGCAGCCCGCGGCAGCGGACACGGCCCTGGCAGCAGCCCTGGATGACCACTGGCGGTGGCACCAGCAGCAGCAGGCCGCCACAGCGCAGCCGCAGCCAGAGGCGGAGGAGGCGCCTCCGCTCCCCCCAGAGGACGAGCCGGGCGGCTGGCAGGCCGTGCCGTCCCCGCTCGACGCGCCCCTCAGTCCCATGTCCGCCCCCGCCTCGCCCACAGCGCCCGCGGCAGCAGTGGTGACGGCCAATGGCTCTGGGGCGGGGGCAGGGCTGGGGCTGAACCCAGAAGCGTTGGAGCATGCGGCCAGCGGATCGCCAGCTGTGCGGGAGCTGCTTGGGTGAGTTGGCCAAACAGGTGGCCCTGCCAGGTGTCCGGGGGCGGGGGGCCGGGCGGGGTGTGGACGGGCGTACAATCGTGGTAAGCGTAGGTGGGGATCAGCACCTTAAGTTGGCGCCAATCTGCTGGTATATGCTGACAAGACAGTCAAGCTAGTGACAAGTGGGCGGTTCTGCACACCCACCCGCACGTATCGCCAAGGCCAGTCGCATGTTCCAAGTTGTGTGCGGCAGTTCGAAAGCCGAGAAAGAGGCAGTATGAAGCCGTGCATGAGTGTGGCGCGGGCGAGGCATGGCCCAAGGTTTGACTCATCGCTCAGGAGGCAGGCAGTCAATGTGCTTCCTGGGTGTGCTGTGCTCAGCAAGCAGTGAAGAGACTGAATGGCCACTTCAAAGCACCCGCAAGGTCTGGGTCGGCAGAATCAAGCCGCAGGTCACCGGGAGGTGCACTTCCTGCACCTGGCACAGAGACTGCATCGCATACATGGCATCCCATGCCCATCCGTCTCCCCGCCGTCTCTTGCGTCCATCCAGGCAGGGCAAGCTGTGCCTGGTGCTGGACCTGGATCACACCCTGCTCAACAGCGCGACTTTCAGCGAAGTGGGCCCCGCTGTGCATGCCGCGCTCGAGGCGCAGGCCGCGCACGAGGTGGCCACGCTGCCCGCGGGCCAGCGCCTGCTGTTCCGCTTGGATGCCATCAAGGTCAGCAGGGAGGCAGTCCTGGTGTTGCGTCCCTGATTGAATGGCCATAGGCGCCTTCGCACCCAATTACAATGCAGCTTGGAGGAGTGCATGTGTGCACGCGAGTGCTGATGCGCACAGCGTGCATGTCGTGCATGCATGCACGCCCCGCTTTGCTCTGTGGCATGCCCCAACGACCGCTTCCCCTTGTCCACATTCTTCACCCCCTCCGGCCAGATGTGGACCAAGCTGCGCCCCGCTGTGCGTGACTTCCTGCAGCGAGCCTCCAGCCTCTTCCAGCTGTGGATACACACCAACGGTGGGGGCAGAAGCGCAGGCCGGCGCCTCGCCCTGGAATGTTCATGCTGACAAACAGCTGGCAGCTGACCCTCCCTGAGTACTTGTCACTCCTGCTCCAAGCGGCCCGGCCCCAGCATGCCCTGCTGCGTGCACGCCTTGCTGACCAGCTCACCTTGCCTGGCGGGCCGGCGGGCGCCCCTTGCAGGCAACCGTGCCTATGCCAGCTCCGTGGTCCGGCTGCTGGACCCATCGGGCCAGCTGTTTGGCGACCGCATCATCGCACAGGTGGGCCCTGGCCAAGGGAGCTGTGCGGTGGTGGCGCTCGGTCGCGACAGAGGCTTGTGACGGCCGGCTGGTTATCCTCGCTGGTCAGGACCCGGCGGCTGCATGTGGGCCAGGAGCATGTGCCAGGAGGTGTCGGCAGCAGGTGGACCGCGAGGCAGCGGGCCGTGGCCAGCAGACACGTGCCGCACATGTGCGCCCCAGAAGCGTGCTTGCTTGCCCACCCAGCGCTGGACCCCCTTGCTCCCCTGCACCCCCTGCGGCAGGGCGCTGAGCGCGTCGACCAGATGGTGGCTGACCAGGAAAAGCGGCTCATGCAGGTGGGGTGGGGTGGGGTGGGGGGCCCAGGGAGGGGACTTCCGTGCGTGCCTGCCAGGCTCCCGCACGCTGATGGGCATGCCATGGCCAGCTGGGTCACGCACGGGCAGGACACACACTCGGATGCCTTATTGCGTGTCAGCAGATGGAGACGTGGCGGCAAGGCCGACCCGGCCTGGTCTGGGTGCCCTTGGGTGCCACAGTGCTGCGCACCAACAGCTGCCCGCCGCCCTGGCCGCCCTCATGATGCGCCTGCAGGGCCTGGACGAGCGCGAGGCCATCACTGTGATCGTGGACGACTCGCACAGCGTGTGGAGCCAGCACCGGCATAACCTGGTGGGCCGAGTCGGGGGCAGCCGGGTGGGGTAGCCGGGGCACCCGGCAGGCAGCGTGTGGGGTCGGCACAGGCGGTGGGCGCTCTGGATTGGGACAAGGTCCGCTCGCGCTGGTCCCTTAATCTGAGCCCTGAGGACTGCTTGCCCTGGGGCTGCGTTTAAGGTCAGCCCTGCGTGGCGTCTTTACCAGCCCTGGCTTCATGGGCGGGAACCCCCCCCCCTCACGCGCTGCCCAGGTGGCTGTGGAGCGCTACATCTACTTCCCCTCCTCCCGCGCCTCGCTGGGCCTCAAGGGACCCTCCCTCATGGACACGGGAAGGTAGGCGAGCTGGCCCCCCGCCTGTGCACCCGTGCGCCTGCCCCCCTTGCCCCGCCCCCCCTGCCGCCCTGCCCCGCCCCCTTGACGCCCTGCTCTGCCGCCCTGCCGCCCTGCATGCGTGCTGTCCAGTCGGCTGCCGACCCAAAACTTGGGGGGAAAACTGCAGTTTTCAGTTTCAGATTTGCTTTTGGTTTTTACTGCTATCCGTGCCCGCTGTCTGCCAGCTGCCTGCAGGCAGCGCTCCTGCCCCTTGCGACGCTCTGCTTCACTCCTGCTGTGCCGCGCGCAGGGATGAGGACGCCGAGCGCGGCATGCTCATGGTGGCGCTGGACGTGCTGACGCGGGTGCACGCCGCCGTGCTGCGCGCGCTGCGCTCCCCGCCGCTGCCCCTGCCCACCGGCGAGCTGGTCTACCAGAACTGGGATGTGCGGCACGCCCTGGGCACCGAGCGGCAGCAGGTGGGGCGGCAGAGCCCGGGGGAGTGTCGGGTCGAGGGCCCGCCAGGTTGTGGGCATGTGGGGTATGCGCCGGCTGCTCGGTGGCGGCTGATGAGCGTCAAGCTGCTGCCACAGGGCCTCCTGGCCTGGCCCACTGGCTCGCCGTTTTCACCTCATCTCGCCCGCCCAGCAAGCGTGCTGGCCCACGCGCCCCGGCTCCGCCCCCCCCCCCCCGCCCAGGTGTTGCGCGGCGTGCGCCTGGTGTTCACGCGCGTCATCCCGCTGGAGATGGAGCCCTCTACCCACCCGCTGTGGCGCCTGGCCGAGTCCTTTGGCGCGCGGTGCAGCACGGTGCTGGATGGCGCCACCACGCATGTGGTGGCGGGGGCCAGCGGCACGGAGAAGGTGCTGCAGGTGGGTGGGTGGGGGGGGGGGGGCCTGAGGGGCCTGGCGGGCCCACCTGCTGGGCTGGCTGCAGGCCAGCTGATGGGCGGGAGGCTTGGCCGGCTTCGGCGGGCTGCAGTGCATGCTGGTGCACACAGCCCTGACGAAGCTCCCTCCCAGTCTGGCCGTGCAACCCGCTCGACAGTCCAGGCTGGGTCGGCTCTCACCGGCTGCGGCCGCGCTGCCCGTCCCTGCTGCAGGCGCGCGCCGCGGGCAAGTGGGTGGTGACTCCCGCCTGGCTCGAGTGCTCCTGCGTGCTGTGGAAGCGGGCCAGCGAGGAGCGCTTCCTGGTGCCGCCCTGAGGGCCCGCAAGCGCAGACCGCAGGGGAGCGTCACCCGCTGTGCAGCGGCCTCGGCCTGGCCTGATCCTGACGACTGACTCTTTGCCTGAGGCGGTACAGACGAAGGCGCCAGAGGGCGGTTGTGCCCTGCTCACCCAAATCTGTTGCTAGTTGTGACGCTTTGCTGCGTTTGGCTGCATACCTTGTCCGTCTGTTGAGTGCCACTACCATTCATACCCTCTACTTGACCACACTGAATGCATGTTACAGAACTGAACAGCACGAGGACATCCCAGGGACCCTGGGATGCTGACAGTTATGCAAAGCTGCGCTGTGCGCGCCGCGGTGCCGCCCCCGTCCCTCTCCACGAGTCGGCACCAGATCGAGGCGCTGATCGCCGCCATCTGTGCCCGTGTCGAATAAATTCATCTTGAGCGGCTTGTCAGCAGAAACCCCGACCTCTCTCGAGTGGGCTCTCACACTTGCGCAAGGCAAAGGCGCAGAGGGCGATCATCGACGATCAGAATACCAGCTGCTGAGCGCCAGCAACCGTCGTCCTGCTTGATTCCCTCCCTGCCGCCGTGAACTTCTGGCCGCGCTCGTGCTGGCTGCCAGCACCACCACCCTTGCCGCCCACTTACCATGGCTGCCACCGAGGAGAAGGAGTTTGACCCCACCCTGGACAGCGTCGAGCTGAACACCGCCCGTGTGATGGGCCATGTAGTGGAGGTGAGGGCACCCTAGCCGAGTGCCCGCCGAGTACCGCTGCCCAGCTGGGCCTTGCGCCCAGAGCAGGCAGGCTGAGATTCTTCTGTTGGCTACCCATAATATCCCAGCCTTGGTACGGGTCTTTCCCCTCCTGGTTCCGGTGCCCCGCAGAAGGGCTTCCAGCTGGGTGGTGTGCTGGGTGCCGTGCTGGTGGCGCCCATCACGCTGGTCCGCCAGAGCCGCCGGGTGGGGTGCACCGAGGGATGGCGGGGCAGGGAGGCATAGCACAGAAGGACGCAGGGTTGCAGCCGGGAAGCTGGCGAAGAGGCCCCGCTGCTTATGCAGCAGTGGACGCCTGTGCTGTTGACAGGAGGGAGAGGGCAGGGTGCATCACGCGCCTTTCAGGCTGGATGCTGCCCATGCAGGGCGTCTCTGCCAGGGCAGCGCTGCCCCTGGCAGCGGGCGCCATCTACAAGACTGTTCTGGCCACCACAGCGCTGACAGGCGAGGCTCGGGCTCGGGAACCTGCTCTTGGCTGGGCTGCTTCCTGATGGGCACTCTACGCATGCGACGCCCTGCTGCAGGCCTTGCAACCAGCTGCGTTGGGTGGCCAGAAGATGCCGACCTAGCCGGTGCCAGCGTCGCCACCGTCCACAGGTTCCTTGTGCTGTGGCCTCCTCCGCAATGCAGGCGCAATGGGTGCTGTGCGGCTAGCGCAGCTGGATGACCTGAAGGGCGGGGTGGAGGACCGGGCGTACCGCCTGCACTACAACCAGGGCCAGAACCGAGCAGACCTGTTTGCTCGGGTGAGGGCAAGCACAGCAGGCGGTGCTGTGCTGCTTGTTGAGATAGCAGCGCTCTCATCTCCTCCGGCCCCCCCGGGTGTCCCCACCCCCCCAAAGCATCACCCCAGCCGCCTTCCCCCTGGCTACAGGTTGGCGGCGCCGCCGGAGCCGCCGCCGCTGCAGCCCTGCTGCCCATGTCTGTGGCGCCACTGGTTGCCGGCAGCGCGGTGGGTGCAGCCGTGGCCCTTGGAGTGCACGTGGGCACCAAGCCGTCACAGGGCTAGTGCGCGACTGCCGTGGGTTTGCTCAGTACCAAGCCATCGAGGCAGCATGATGGGCTATGTGAACGACAACACGGCATGATGCGTTTCATGCCGTCCTGTTAAGTTGTAATGGCCCGGGTGGGCGGCCAAGCAATCACGAAGTGCCCTAGTGCCAGGGGCGACAGATGCCCAGCCTTCCTAGCAGCGCTGGGGCAGTTCAGCCTTGGGCCTTCACCCAAGCTCAAAGGGCTGCGCGTGCTCCTAGTCTGCACCAGAAAAGTATCCTTTCGCTCTGGTGAAGCGGGTGAGGCGGACGGGCCTCGGGGCAGCCTGTCTCTCGCAACGAGAGCTGCTGGCGCCCGCTTGCAAGACTCGAACAGAGCCTGGAAGGCGTCCAAAAGATGTTATGAGAGCTGCCAAGTGCTCCGACAGCTGCCAAACTGAGTCTAGGCAGTGCCGCCGTCAGTCCTGCGTCACCTCGGTCACGTGTCCCCTGAGCACTGCAGCCACGCACCTCGCCGCCATGTCAAGCACCGATGAGCCAGAGTTTGACCCCACGCAGTCCAGCACCTTGGTCAACTACCTGCGGGTCATGAACCATGTCGTCCAGGTGCTGCCCACAGCGGGATTGCCCTGCTCGCTAGGGGGGAGTACACACATCCTTGTTCCGCCAGCCACACAAGTCGCCCTGCTGCTAACAACCACTGCCATCGTGCCACTCTCGTTCGCACACCATGTCTGCAGAAAGGCATCCAGGCCGGCGGGGTGGTTGGCCTGGCAGCCGTTGTCCCAGCTGTTGCTTACCGGCAGCACAAGAAGGTGAAGCAGCTGGCGAGCGGCAGGCTCCAAGAGGTTGTGGGGGTGCAGCTAGAGCCAAGCACACGGGAGCAACTCGCTGCCCACAGCTGGGTGCAACACAGCAGAGATGGGAGCATTTGCAACCCGGTTCTCTGACTGCAGGGCCTGGGCCTGCAAGAGTCCCTGCCAACGCTGGCAGCAGCAGTCGGCAAGACCACCCTCGTCACGCTGGCGCTGTCGGGTGGGCCCGGCGGCAGTGTGCAAGCAGCTGCATGGGAGGCAGACAGGGCTCACACAGCGGCTGCGCCATCTGTGCCAGGGTCGCAACCTTTGTTTGGCCCCCTCCCCCTGCCTTACCCCGCCGCCCTGCAGTTGCGCTGGGCGTGGGCCGGCTGGCGAGCATCCAGGATCTGAAGGGCGGGGTGGAGGACCGGGCGTACCGCCTGCACCACAACCAGGGCCAGAACCGGGCAGACCTGTTTGCTCAGGTGTGCAGGGCAAGGCGGGGGCTGCAGAGCTCGGCAACTGTGCCAGTAGTTGCCTGGTGGCAGTGCGGCATGATGCTCTGCGCATGCGGTGGAGCTCCGCAGGGCTTGCTTGCATCGCTGGCACTGCAGCGGATCGTCCACCCGCTGTGCATGCTCCCACGCAGGTCGGCATTGTCGCAGGCAGCGCTGCAGCCGTCGCCTTCCTGCCCGCCACCGCAGCCGTGGTTGTGGGAAGTGCTGCAGCGGGGGCTGCCGCCGGCGTGCTGGCGCACGTGGCCACCGTGCGGGCAGAATGAGGCCCCTGCACGAGTGTGGGGGCTTGCAGCCCGGCGCCCAGCTCAGCAGAGCGGGTGTGAGCTGCCCCCTGCGAGCCTCTTGCTTGATGTGCTGGACACTTTGCTGTGCCTGGGATACCTCTTGTTTTGATTCGCTGGACACTTTGCTGTGTCCCCCCTCTTGCTCGCTCCTGTAGGCTGGCGCATGCTGCCCAGAGCTCACAGCGGAGCCCCTGCACTGGCCAGAGCGCCAGTAGCCCACCACTGCTCCTGTAGCCCTTTGTTCTGCGTGGTTGCATGCATTGGTAGGGTGAAAGTTTGGCAAGACTGCGCTAGTGTGGCGCAACGGGTTTGCTCTTGGAGAAACCAGGGAAAAGCGTAAGGGGGTGAAGACAGGCTGAGGGCGGCACCGAAAAGCAAGGGGGGGAAGGCAGGTTGTATTTGCATGTCCCGGGCTCAGCAGGAATTGCCTCAAAAGCCGGGGCTCATCAACGCACATGGACGAGACGACACTAGAAGAACTTTCAGAAAAAAGTTGACAGGACGGAGGGCAGGGGGGCACAGTGGCATGCAGCCACGACCAGATTACGGCAGGGGAACGAATCGGAAAGGGCATCTAATCGTCTAGCAGAGTAGGAAAGACAATCATCTGGCCTGGCAAGGAGATCTAGTAACGCTTTACTATCGGCAGGACGGGCAGGTGCGGCGGCAAATAAAAGCAGGCAGTGGGTTATGTACGACTGGCATCTGAGCATACAGGCAGGCGTTGCACGCGCAGCCGGGAGAAAAGGGGTGGCAAGGGAAGGCTTTAGAGTGCAAAGTTGGGTCCCTTGCGCGACTGCAGTACTGCTTTGCGCGGTTGCTGACAAGCAGCATCAAGCAGGGCAGCTGCAAGCCGCCTCAGCGCGCCTTGCAGGCTGCTTCCGGCGCCTTGAGCCGCTGCCGCTCCGCCTGTTGCGCCAGCTGCCGCGCCGGCCAGCGCGCCAGCTCCGCACACGTCTGCCGGTGCGGCTCGTGCAGCGCCGCCAGCGAGGCGTGCCAGAGGGCGAACCCCAGGACCTGGTCCAAGGTGAATTTTGTGGCCAGGGCACCGGTGCTGCGGCAGGGTGGGGGTGGGCGGGGGTGGGCAGAGGGGAAGGCGTGCACGGTGGGGCGCCAGGCCTGAGACGCGGCGCAGGGACGAGAGCGAGAGGCATGCCAGCTGACTTGCAAGGCGGCCATTGCGGGTACGAAAGCAGGGAATAGTGGCACGTCGCTGCACACAACCCACCACCAGGCTCACCAGTGCGGGGCGGCGGTCCAAATGTTGGCCTCCATCCACATCAGGAAGTAGTAGCCAACAGGGCCAGCCACTGCCAGGCCTGCGCCGCCCATTGCCCCCGCACGCTGCCAGTCGATGGGCCGTCGCGCCTTGCTGCTGCTGTCGGCAGCGGCGGGCTGCGCCCAGGGGAGCGCCGCGCCGGTGCCCAGTTGGAAGAGGAGGTCGCCAAAGGCAAAGCCAAAGCCAGAGGTTACGGTCTTGATGAGGAAGGGGTGCTGCTGAATGGTGCGCGCGGCGCAGCTCCACAGGCGCGCGGCCGGGCCTGGGTGCGCTCCCAGCGACAGCGCTGAGGAGTGGCCGTGCAGCATGGCGGCAAGGCCCGGGCGGTCGTCAACGTGCAGGGAGGAGCGGCTAGATTGGCGTGAAGGGAGGAGAGCCTCGGGGACTTGGTTTGCACCAGCGCCGACAAGAGTTTGCCGCGGCGGAACGAAGCTGACTGTGACTCTTATCCAAGAAGGACCTGTGGGGGTTGTGAAAGCGCAATCTGGCCGCCGGGAGCTCAGGCGGCTGGCCATGAGCCGGGCGTGCTCTGCTTCTGCACAGCAGCTAACTTGAGAAGAAAGAAGAAGAAGTACGGTTTGCAGCAGCGCTGCTCATCGAATTGAAACGCATAAAGATCACAGCTGCGATAAGGGCAGCCTTGCAAGGGGTGGCCTGACAAGTGCAGACGCTGGAGGCGGCGCTGCGGGCCCGCGGGCGTGGGCCTTGGCATCTGCACGCAGGATGCAGTGCTGTCCAGTGGCTCTGCTGACCCCCTACCGTGCATCAAGCATGTAGGGTAAGAGCGTGCATAGAGCACGACATCACCAGTCAGCATCATATTTCCGCACCTTTGCGTATGATTCTGTTCTGCAGGGCATGCCGACGCGCGCAACTGCTTCAAGAAGCAAAAGCGTGCCACTTTGCTGGGATGCCCTGAGATTGCCCTGAGATTGCCTCACCACAACCATCCGAGCGAGCCCTGCTTTCAGCCTGGTTGAACCCAACAAGCGTGCAGGTGGGGATCTGGAGGCTGCAACACTGGAGGCAGCGGGTTAGAAGCAAGGCATGGTGGGCTGCCGTGGTGGGCTTCATTGCACTCTGCCAGCAGATGTGCACTGTGGAAGACCTGTGTTGCTGGCAAGCGTGGCAAATGGATCCTCGCACGTTGCAATCTTTGCCACTTGGTAGTTTCAATAGCCACCTTTGGCATTGTGCAGATGTGGGCGTTTGGAACGCTGCCATGCGGCAGAGGGAAAGCCGTTTGTCATGCATCCTTGACGTGATGGGCACGTTGGCAACTCTCTGAGAAAAGCAACGGTGGCTGCGTGCATTGAGGAGGAAGCTTCGTGCAAACAGGGTTCTGCTGTTGCACTGCCTGATCGGGGGAGCATAATCAATGCAGAATGATCATAGAAGGGCTGCAGCAGTCGTGCAATGAACGCACTGGCCCCCTCCCTTGACACACCTGGGGTGACCGCCACCAGGGCCCTGGCGGGGAAGCTGAGAGCATGCCAATCTCGTGTCTGTTTGCCCATTCTTCTATGTCTTACAATCCAACGATGAAGGTGGGATCTTGACTGCAAGAACGAGCCCCTGGCGGCGAGCGGGGAAAACGTGCTCTGCCTCGCCGCAGCACGCCACAGTGAGTCCGCAGGCCGCATGCGATCGCTTCTTCGGCATTTCAAACGCCTTGCTGCCAAGCGTGCACGTCCCGCTGTTTTGCTGATCGCATCGCGGAGTTGCAAGTCGAACTTCCTGGCCGCTGCCGCAGCTTGGCGCTGTTCTACTGCCAGATAATCCCCTGAGAGTGGCCTCGAGGCGCCAAGGCACGCAGCCGGCGCCCGGCAGCCATGCCGGTGAGCACAGCGGCAACGGGAGGACAGGCGGCAGGTGGAGGGAGGGAGGGCCCTTTGGCAGCCTCCTCCCTCCTGCACTGACCTTGCATACTCAATACTTCAACCGGTTCTCTTGGTGCTGCAGCCTAAGTCTGCGGCCCAGGGCACGGTGGACATCCGCAGCTTCTTTGGTGGCAAGCCAAAGCCCAAGCCTGCAGGTGGGCCGGGGGTGGCTGCTGTTGAGCCTGCCTGCCTGCCTGCTGCCCTGTCAGGCTGATTCAACCTTAGGTACATCCAACTGTTCACCACACCTTGCATTCTCCATGAGCACGCCTTTCCCCTGCTTCCTGGCCCGCTTTCGTGCAGCCGAGGTTTCGCCAGCAGCACCAAAGGAGGAGCAGGGCGAGCAGATTCCTGCGCCCGCCGCGCCGCCTGCTAACTCCGGCGGCAGCAAGCCAGCCCGTACGCCCTCGCGCGGCAAGGGCGCCACGCCCAGCAAAAGCCCTGTGGCAGGCGGCAGCGGCGGCAGCAAGGGCAAGGCCGCCGCTGCGGCGCCCGCAGCCGGGGCGCCCGCCGCCAACAGCCCCGCCAGCGGCAGCGGCGGCAAGAAGCGCGCCCCTGCTGGGCGGCCCGCCGCGCGGCCGCAGGCCAAGCGCAAGCAAGTGGTGGAGAGCGATGACGACGACGGGACAGGGTCGGGCAGGTGGGACGACGCCGGCGAGGGGTCTGGCTCCGGCTCTGACGTCGAGGTTGACCTCACCATGAGCGATGGGGAGGACGAGGCCGCTGCTGTGGCAGCAGCGGCGGCAGCCAAGAAGAAGAAGGAGGAGGAGAAGGGCAAGGCGGCGGGGGCGGGCAAGCAGAAGGCGGCGGCGGCCGCGGCGGGCGAGCCCGCAGCCAAGGTGGGCCTGGCCCTGTAAGGCAGGGCTTGCTGGCTGGGCCGGCGATGCTGCTTGCTTGGCACGCCGCTGCATGCATGCACACGGTGCGACATGCGTGCCTGTGCAGTTGGATCATGTTGACCGGCTGCGATGCACCATGCCCCACGCCCCCTCCCGACGAGCCTGCCCAGCCGCCCGCCCGCCTGCCTGCCTGCCTACTGGAGATGCTGCCTACTGAAGAGAGTGTCACCGCTCCCTCCATGCAGCGCGCCAAGGCGACGCCCCGCTCGGCAGCCAACAAGAAGCTGCCGGCAGCGCTGCAGCGCATCGCCGGTGCGCCCGCCTGCCCTGCCCTGCGCAGCCTGTCATGCCTGGTGTGCGCCTGCTGGCAGCCCTGTTCTTTGCCCTCTATGGCGGCACCCGTGTGGGAAGCAAGCGCTCCTTAACCAACCACTCCCAAACCCCTTGCCTGCGGCAGACAACCCGGGTGCCATGGCGGCAGTGGCCGCGGTGGATGCTGCCGCAGCAAAGCTGCCGGTTAAGCAGCTGGAGGACCTGACCTTCCTACCAGACGGCTATGGCGGCGGCAAGGCGCCGGATGAGCCGCCCAACCGCGGCGCCAAGGTGGGCGGCAGCCCGGGCGGCCAGCAGCTGCAGGGGGCCAACGGGCTGGGCAGGGCGTGCTGCCACCACGGTTGTTGGCAGGCAGCACTCTCCCTCCCGTGGTTGATAAAAGAGTGGGGAGACGGCTGGCCTCACCCGAGCTGGGGGGCCGCAAAGTGAATGTGGCAAAGCCGCCGACTGTGCACTGCATGCAGCTGCATCCCTGCGTAATGTGCCGCTGGCGATGAAAGAGTGCGGCTGCCGCCATCGTCTGTGCCTGCACATTCCCTGCCACCTGTCCCTTGCAGCGCCCAAGGCTGCGCGGCCGCGCATCGCACCCCCGCAGCGCTGTCAACCCCTCTGCCCTGCCTCCTGCAGCACTGCACACCCCCTGCCCCCCCCCCCCCCTTATAGCGCATCCCGCGCGGCCACCCCGACTGCCTGACCAACCGGACCTTTGTCATCACGGGGGTGCTGGACAGCCTGCTGCGCCAGGAGGCCGAGGACTTCATCAAGCGCCACGGCGGCAAGGTGGGTGGGTGTGGGGTGTGGGGGGGGCCCCTGTGAGTGTGTGTGTGGTCGGGGGGGGGGGGGGGGGGCTGGACCGGGCCGCAGGCTGGGTCCTGGCCGGGATACTGTGGTGACCATGCGGGAACTGAGAGGGTGAGATGTGCGAGGGGAGAGGCGGCAAAACCTATCAAACGCTGTGGAGGGCTTCTCCTGCCATGCGTCCTCCTGACCATGCTTGCCCGCCGCCCGCCCCACAGCGCCCCCGCCCCACCCCCACCCCACCCCGACCCCCCGCTTCCGCGTAGGTCACTGGCTCCGTCAGCGGCAAGACCTCGTTCTTGCTGGCGGGCACCCACATGGGGCGCTCCAAGTACTTCCTGGCCAAGGACAAGGGGGTGCCCCTGATTGATGAGGACGGCCTGTTCTCGCTCGTCCGCGCCGCGCCGCCGCCCGAGGGCTCGCCAGCAGAGGAGGAGCCGCCGGTGGTGGACTTGGCCACAGGGGAGGAGGATGCGGCGCAGCGCGTGGCGCCGGCAGCGGTGGGCGGAGTCAAGGCTGAGCCGGCGGCTGCCGCCACGCGCCCAGCCAGCTTTTACGGCGGCAACCAGCAGCAGCAGCAGCAGCAGCGCGCGGCGCCGTCAGCGGCGGTGGTCGCCCTGAATGCGCCGCCCGCTGGCGGGCCGCCCCACCGCGCGCACAGCCAGCAGCTGTGGGTGGAGAAGTGGCGGCCGAAGGCGTCGGCGGAGCTGGTGGGCAACCAGGTGAGAACAGGGGCCAAGCCCACGCGCTTTTTCCGGGGGTTGTGGGAGAATCGCGCGCCGCAGCCGCAGGTGCAGGTGTTGGCGACAGCAGGGCGGCCCCAAACGCCTCTTTTGAGGTCGCAAGCTGCCCAGGCACGGACAGGGGGCTGCACAGTCGCTTGGCCCCTGCCTGGTCTAAAATACCCGCTGCACCATTGTGGCTGTGAACGGGCTGGCCTGGCTTCGCCCCTGCTCCGGCGTTTCTTCTCCTTGCAGTGCTCACCGTCCTCGCACCTGCCAGGCTGCAGCCTCCCCGCTTGCTGCTCTGCAGCATGTCGGGCTCCCCTGCCCTTCCACTTGTCTGTCTGGTGCACTTCATTCGCCCCCTGCCTTGCATACACACACACACACACGCCCTGGCCCGCCTCCCCGCCAGGGCGTGGTGGGCACCCTCAAGCACTGGCTGAAGGACTGGGAGCGGGTCAACCTCCACGGCGGCGCCGTGCAGCCACCACCCAGCATGAAGTGAGCGGCGTCCAGCGGGGGCGGGCTGCTGGTGCACCGTCCTTGGTACAATGCAGGACCCATTGCTAATGTGCTGCAGACACTGCCCTGGCTGCATTTCTGCCTCCTTGCGGTCTTGTGTTGGCAGGCATCGAGCTAGGCAGGGCCTGAGGGAGCTCTGGCTCCAGCGGGGCCCCTGCGTCTTCTCACCTCTCATCCCCTCTGTGCCCTGGCCCCCCCCACCCACCCCCCA
>KQ482032.1:154551-201663 GCA_001430745.1 Auxenochlorella pyrenoidosa
CGGGGGAGGGCCCCCAGGGCAGGCGGCCGCATACATCGTGCAGGCGGGAGGGATGGGGTAGCCGGGGGGGAGGGGGCGGAAGCCATGAGGCGGCAGGCGGCCAAGGCGCGGAGTGGCTGCGTACATGGGCACCTGACGCGCGGCGTCCCCTTGAGCACGGGCAGTTGGCGGGCGCGGGACGCAATTCGCAGCAGGCCCTGCGGGCCGCCCTCACCGGTGATGGCCGCCGGCGGGGCCCACGAGTTGTTGCTGGCGCTCTGGATCTTGAACACGTCGCCCTCATACCTGGGGGAGGCCAGGCAGCGGGGGCAGAAGGGCAGCGGGCACTCGCCTGTGTCCCCGCACAGACTACCAGTGCCACGCGGGTGTAGCCCCCAGCCACGCCAGCACCCAACGTCTTGTGAGCTTGAGAAGGAGATTGGATTACTGCTGCCTGCCAGCCAGGCAGCTAACCGCAGGCCAGGCTCACCCCGCTGTGCCCGACGCTGCGCTCTCCTTGCCCACCGCCCCCTGCACCGTGTCCAGCAGCTTGAAGGCGGTGCGCAGGGCGCGCGTGGCCTGGGTGTCTGGGCACTGCGTGACGGCCGTCTCTGCAGGAGGGCGGTGACCGGCAGACGGGCGGCATTCAAGCCATACGGTGTCCGGCGGGCGGACGGCATGGCTTGAATGCATCGGTGGGCCACAGGAGCACCCCAGGCTGTGGCACCCTTGCACATGGCAAGGCCAGGCCTCCCAGGCAAGGCTGCGCGGCTTGGCCGGACAGGACGGTTCTCCCTTGTGCTGCCGCAAGGCTGTGCTGCAGGGCACTGCAAAAGAGCAGATGCGGTCGCAAACGCTCACGGTTGGCTGCGAAGCAGACAAAAGTGGTCGGGCCATCTTGCAGCGGCGCGCCCCAGTTGCCTGCAGGCAGGCGGTGGGCAAGGGCCGGGGCAGATCAGCAAGGGCGGGCCCAGCTCAGCCGCTGGCGCCGGCTGCTGCAGCTGTGCACGCAGTCAGCCGCGGAGTTGCGCGCGCGCCCAGGCTGGCATGCTCCCCCCCGCGCGCTACCCTCGATGCATCCTGCCTGGGTAGATGGCCCACTCCCATTCGGACTCGTTCTGGAGAGCAATGGAAGCAAGCTGTGCACGGCTCAGCGGCATACAGCCTGGGTCTGGCACCCTGTGCGCGAATGAGCCCAAGAAAGGGCCCTGCCGCGGCTGCACCCCACACCCGAGCAAACGCGCTGCGTGCGAGGCAGTGGCCTAGGTCGTGCAGGGTGCGGTGGGCACAACACGCGCTGCCATGCCACCAAGCGGCCCTTGTGTGCCACCATTGCCAGACCGAGGAAAGCAGCTGGCACTCACCACCCCGGCTGCCTGCAGCTGCGTGGCGTTGGGCAGGAATACAATGTTGTCGGGGGTGGGCACAAACTTGGAGGTCTTGTTGCTGAGCGTCCTGTCGCCCACCCACAGCCCCCCAAAGTTGTCCAGCTGGACGCGGCCACTGCCAAAGCTGGCGTTCTTCCAAGCGTACACCATCTGTGGGTGGGTGCGGTTGGGCAGGGGAGGTGGCACGATCCATGCTCCTGGGGACCAACAGCTGCGAGGCGAGCTGGGCTCTGCCGGGCATGCCGCCGCGACACGCCGCCTGCCCGCAGCTCCGGCGCCGGCATCGACAGCAGGTCCAGCGGCGTGGGAAGCCAGCAGGCATGGCACCTCACCAGCGGGGAGGACTCATAATAATTCGCGTGGCTGTCCAAACCGATGTACGTCACTGAGGTGGGCAGAAGGAGGGGAGAGGCAGGGGGCGGCGTCAAGCGGTGCGCGGGCCAGGGCTTCAGGCAAACGTGCTCGGCACAGCGCGTCATGCTGCGTCTGGCTGCGCATCCTCTCGCCATTCGGCTCCAGACAGCACCTCTTGCCTGGGTTGTAGACGGTGGGGTCGTTTTCATTCTGCTCGCGGGGGCACTGCCCCTCCACAGTGCAGTCGCGCGTCTCCCACCAGCCATGCTGAGAGTAGGCGGCCTGGGTGGGCGGACGGCCCAGGCGCGAGCAAGCCAGGCTGAGGGCGCACACAGAGGCGCGATTGACGGGTGCACTGACAACAATAACTGAAAACTGCGCAGCACTGTGCACTGCACGTCATGCGTGTCCCAGCGTCAGTGCAGAGCGCGCAGGCTGGATCCCGCACCGCTTTCCGCTCGGCATCACAGTCGTGCTGCCCTCGGCCGTGCCCCAACCCCTGCAGCCGCAGCCCCCAAACCCCCGCGTGGCTGAGCTCACAGAGGCCCCTGGCACGCCCCTGCCAGCCACCCCCAGCCCTGCTGCTGGCAGGTCTGCTGCCCACCTGCTGCAGGCTGAGGTCCTCGGCGCACACCAGCAGCGAGATGCGCTCCCAGTCGCCCTCGTGCACCCCGATGGGGCACACAATGTACTGCACCACCTGCTGCTCGCCGTTGAGCGAGATGGCAATGTCCTGGTTGCTGCAGCCGTTCCAGCTGCGGAGGGGGGTGGGCGGGCGGCAGCAGGGTGGGGCCAGGGGGGCCCGCCGACGCGTGCAGAATGCCCTGGGCAGCACTGCCGCAGCCAGCAGTGGAAGCAAAGGCGCGGCAGGGAGCAAGGCAGGCGTCCCTGCCTCAGGCATCACCACCAGGGTTACCGCGTGTCAGCCACCCCCCCACCGCCCGGCCCCCTCCCTGCCCGACTCCCGGTCAACCTCGCCTGCAAACAACCCCTTTTCCCGTCCCCTTCTCCCTCCCTCCCTCGCTCCCTCTTCCCCCTCACCTGTAGTACAGGTTGTAGCTGAACACCCAGAGGCCGGGCACCTTTTGTGTGCGGTCCCCATCCGAGTAGGCCTCCTCCACAGTGAACATCACCTTGGCGGTGGAGCGGTTGCCCACGTAGGGCGCCCCCGCAACCACTGCCTCCTGCTCCTCCCGGCTGAGCCGGCTGGAGTTGAGCACCGTGCGGAAGCTCCTGCGGCGGGGCGGGCGGGGCGGGCAGTGTGTGGGGCGAGGGGTCCTTGGAAGGAACGAGAAGGGGTCGACAGGCTGGCCAAAGGCGGCGCAGGGGCCGACCGAGTGCGCGCGCGAGGGCAGCAAGCAGAGCAGGTGCTGGGCGGTGCTGCCCCGCTGGCGGGCGAGCCCTGCTGTGCACCCTGTCAAGGGCTGCCAGGCGCCCACCGAGGCTGGAACATGACCTCATCCACGTTATTCCGTGTGAACCAGGCAAAGATGGACTCATTGGTGGGGCGCAGGTCCTGCAGGCAGATGGGCAGCAGGTTGGCAGCCCCCTTACGGCGGCCAGGAGGCTGCTTGAGCGGCGGGATCGGCGCCCTGTTGTGCTTTCACGTCGCGGCGCCACCTGCTGCCATGCCGCTCACAGCAGCAGCAAGGCAAAGCCAGAAGGCCACCTGAGGGTGCCCTTGCCTGAAGATACAGCTCCGATGCCTTGTACCACTCGCGAGGGTCGATCAGGTGGTATTTTTCTAGGGGGTGGTGATAGACCACTGGTGCAAATTGCCAGGCCACTGCAGAAGGTGTAGCGGCAACGAGATATTTTATTTTATTTGACGAGCGGCGACAGAGGGCAAAGCGGAGAGGGGCAGGAGGGGCTCACAATAGAGTTTTGACACTTTTTCACAAGAACCAGGGCAACAACGTCTGCAAACGGGAGCGCTGCAAGGCAGAGCATGCAGAAAGAGGCATTTAGGGGAATGAGAGGGCCCGGAGCGGCGGTCCTGGCGGCAGCGGTGGCGGCAAGGGAACTTACAGATTCGCCGACCTTTATATGGAGTATCCTACTTGAGTTCTGCACGTTGCGCACCTCGTTTAGCGTCCTCCAGCGTCTTGTTCGTCGGAGCGCAGCGGGGCAGCGGCAAGTACTTGGGTTCAGCCGAGACGCCGCAGGCCGTGCTGCTGGTGCTCAGAGCCTCGACCGAGACTGTCAGCAGCGCGAGGAGTGCCGCAAGCAAGGCCGACCGGAGCGGCCCGGCCATTGGGCTGTCTGGCCCGGGGGCGCTCTGTCGGCTTGTGATTTCGCCCGGCACAGGCCGGGACACGAAGGAATTGATTATCAAGATGCTGCCGTCGCCCAATCGGCATGCAACGTGCACAGCACACATTGCACTGCCCTAGGGTGGGCCAACAAGGGCATCCCTAGCTGCTGAAAGCTCAAGCTCAAAGCTCAAAGGAGTTGAAAAAAGAAATTTAAAATCCAAATCAGGATGGCCTAACTTTTCATGTCTTCAGAGAAGGCCCGGGCCGTCATGCCCAGTAGCGCTGACGTCGCCTGCGCAGCCAAACCGGCAGCGCCCACCCACAAACGTCTCGAGCACACGGGCAGCCGCATCGCCGGGCGGCCCACTCAGTACCGCAAAGTCGGCCAGCTTCCCTGCTGCTATGCTGCCCAGGTCGCGCTCAAGCCCCGCCGCCGCTGCACCGGCCTGGGTGTGCGCCGCCAGCGCCTGGGCGGGCGTGAGCGCTTCAGTGGGCGCCCAGGGGCCGTCGCTGCTGCCAGGCGCGGTGCGGTGCACCGCGGCATGCAGGGCGCCTGAGTGGGGCCCGTGGCAGGGAAGGAGGGCAAGGACTGGCTAAGGCTGCAGGGCACGTGGCCGCACGCCAGCGGTGTGCCACGCAGCAGGCTGGAGCACAACCCATGACGACGTGCGCACACAAACCACGCTGTTCACCAGGCTTCCGTAATGCTGCATCCTTGCTGCACGCGCCCCGCCAGCTCACCCGCCAGCGGGTCCAGCGGCACTACCGGCCAGTCACTGCCAAATGCCGACACAACGCCGGCCTGGAGCAGCGTCCGGAAGGCGTATGTTCGTGCTGGCCCCGCGCGCTCGGCGCCCAGCCTCTGCACCAGCAGCGCCCTGTCTGCCAGCAGGTGCTGGGGGTTGGGTGTGACTGCCACGCCCGCCGCCGCCAGCGCCGCGGCTGCATCAGGCCCCGAGATATGCTGCGCATGCTCGATGCGGTGAGGTGGGCGCCGGCGCTTAGCATTTGCATCCCTGATCCTCCCTTCTGCACTGCCGCCATCGCCGCTGCCGCTGCTGTGTGTACTGCTGTTTGCTGCCAGCTGTGCAAAGATGGCGAGCACTTCGTCTACAGCACGATCCCCGATTGCATGCACCGCCACCTGCAAGCCAGATAGCGAGCCAGCCATGTGGGGCGTCCAAGTGGGGAAGGGCTAGGTGGGCCCAGGGGCACATGTGCGCTTGCCAACTATTCCCAAGCATCTCAAAGTGTTGGGAAGCCCTTTGAACAAAGGCGCCTCGCATTTGGAGTACTTGAAAGCAGCGGGGGAGCTACGAGCGGCATGGCTCCACCCGTCCTCCCCACCTGCAGCCCTACACCGTCGGCATCAGCCACCAGTTGGCGCAGCGTCCCCAGCTCAATCGTGCGGGTGCCGCTGCTGCCGGGCTGGTCGGCGTAAGGCTGGTGGAACAGCGCAGTGTGGCTGCCCAGGCTGCCGTCTGCATATGGTGGCAGTTCGGTGTCAGAGCAGACGATCCTGGATCAAATGAGCGCGGGTCAAGCAAGCCGTGAGCTGGGACTGCCACATGCCTGCCACAGAGCAGCAGAGCACACAGACAGCACTGGGCGGTCCCTGCCATGCACAGCCCGCCTGCGCCAGGCGCGCCTGCAAACTCCTTGACGCCGCCCCAGAAAAGCATGCCGCTGGGGTGGGCGGTGCCCAGGTGCCGCACCCGCTCCGCCATGTGACGCCTGGGAAGCGTCAGGCAGCGCAGCCAAGGGGCGTCAGCAGCCATGCCAGGTGGCACGGCTGGATCCCAAATGTGGCGGGCAGCGTCACGGCAGGTGAACCCCGAGCGCCCTCCCCTCCCTGCAAGGGCTGCACGATTTGCACCGGCGCAACCGGGCCGTCCCATGCCGCCTGCCCCCCCAGCGTGTGCGGGCTGCAAAGACGCATTGCACAGGTGTACGGGTGGCAACCCACGGCCCCACCCCCACCCCCACCCCACCACGTGGTGAGCGGCACAAATGAGAGGATGCGCAGCGGCAGGCGGCCCTCGTTGGCGGCCGGCACGTACACACCCTCCAGGTCCTCCCATGCCGCCTCCTCGCCCTCCAGGAAGGCAATCCTGCAGGCAGGGAAGGGCAGGGCAGGGCGGCTGGGGGGGGCCTGCGTGATGGCTGCAAGAGTGTGTCCAGCCTGCAACAGTGTAGATCTGCTGGCTGCAGGGACTAGGTGCGCCGCTGCTGCTGCTGCATGTGCAGAGCTTTGCGCCAAGGAGGGGCAAGGAAGGGCGCGCACCTGCCCAGGTCGTGGACCATGGTGATGCCGCGGCTCAGGGCATGCTGCGTGGCCGCCTCAAAGGCGCGCCGCCGCTCGTCCACCGACAGCGGCGGGATGTGCGCTGCAGGCAGGCAGGGCGCAGTTGGCCAGGGGGTGGGGAACCATCCCAACAGGGCCTGGTGAGGGGCCACACTCAGCGCAGGCAGCAGCGCAGCGGGCAACAGTGCAGCAAGGCAGCGGGGAGCACGCATCGCACCCCAGTGGACACAAACATGGCGTCACCGGGCATGTCCTGAGGGGGCACAAGCACAGCAGCAGGCGCTGCATGCATCACGCCTTGCGGGGCAGGCAGGCCGCACCTGACACCAGCTGCATGGCAGCGTCGGTGAAGAGTCCAGAGGGCTCCCCGTCTGCTGCCCTCAGGATGCTGCCGCCAGGGGGGTCGGGGGTGGCTGGGCCGATGCCCGCCAGCCGCAGCGCAGCCGAGTTAGCGAGGGCCATGTGGGCATCGTGCCGCATGAGCAGGAGGGGCGTGGCGGGTGCGGCTGCAGGTGGGCAGGGGACGGGTGGGGTTGGACGGGCTGAGGTTTTGCTGGGATGAGTTGAGGGGTTGTGAGTCGGGCAAATAAGGCAAGCCGAAGGCATGCTGTGCATCGCTCCGGCTCGCCCGCCCCACTCGCCTGCATCCACCCAAGCCACGCTGGGCAGCTCGCCGCCCCAGCGGCTCTCGTCCCAGCCACTGCCCAGCAGCCAGCTGCCGGCCTCAAGGCCAGCGACGGCTGCGGCCACAGCGCTAGCAAGCTCCTGTCGGCTTGTCACGGTGGACAGGTCCAGTCGGCTCAGGCTGAGGCCCCCGGGGATCAGGTGGAGGTGGGCATCGATGATGCCTGGGATGACGTGGGCCCCTTCTAGGTCCACAGCCTTGTATGCCGCTGCTGCCTCCTCCAAAGGCGGGGCGGAGCGGAGGTCGGACGCCGCGGCGCCGGCGCCAGGTGCCCCCCTCCTGCTGCTGCCTGCTGCGCCATCTGCTGCCGCCACTGCTGCACGTCGCGCCTCAGCGACGCTGCCAACAAAGAGGAAGCGCCCCGCAGAGGCGTCCACGACAAAGGCCTCGGCATGCGTGGGGCCGCAGGCGGCAGCAGCGCCGGCGCCCCCAGTGCCGGCTTGCTCGCCGTCTTGGCAGGGAGGTTCGCCCGTCCAGACGGTGGCGTTCCAGTAGAGCAGCATCTTGGGGGGCTGCTGCCTGAGTTGCTGGCTGCCGACTGAGCCGAGAGCAGCAGAGCCATGTGGGAAGGGAAGCTCAACGTTGCCGCCGCCGCTGTTGCCGCCATAACCCTACAAGTGCTCAGGGACGGCAGCGTGTAGGGCTCGCTATTATCGATCGCCCATCCGAGATGCATGACCCCAGATTGCACACACTCACCAGCGGGCAGGCCGTTCCTCCCTCGCCCTGTTTGGAGCCCGGCCAGTAAACAAGCAGCGCTGCTAGCAACGCAAACAATGCAGCAAGGAGGTACCGCCGCTCCATCGTACTGATCAGCAGACAATCGGACGCACCCGGAAGGGGCAGGCAATGCTGCCGCCGCCGCCGCTGCGCTGCCGCCACCAGGGGCTCCTCCTCCTCGTAGCGGTAAGTATCGGTATCGCACAGCTCACACCCACTTGATTCTGTCAGTTGTTTCGTGAGACAACGACAGAGGCCTGGAAGAGCTTTGCAGCCCGTGAGACCGCTTTGAAAGCTCGGTGTCGTTTATTGGCCGTATGGGCGCTCCCTAGCTTTTCTGAGGAGCTTAGAAATGAATTGCGAGGCGACAAAGGCCGTGGAAGCGCGGCAGCAAGAGATGCAGAGGCTGGGCGGGCTGGAGGCTTACCGCCTGCAGGCCCTGCGCAACCTGAAGCTCAAGACTGTGGTCAAGGTACGCGCAGGCGGGCCAATTAGGCAGCACTTGGCCGACTGGCAGCAGCTGCCGCCGCCTGCTGCCGCCGCCTGCTGCCGCCGCCTGTCTGCGCTCTGCTGCCTCGGTGCAGTCGATAGAAAATTTTTCAGCGGTGCGTGCGCTGACTCCACATGCAGGAAAGCCATGCATCGCCGGTGCAAACGCTTGTAGTCAACCACACGTCTCCCGAGCTTGGCAACCTCTTTGCCACCGTGGGTGCCGACCAAGCGACTGGTGAGGGCAGGCTCCCAGCAGCCTTGCCGGCATTGGCGGCTTGCCTGCACCATGCGGCGCCTCTTGTGAAAGCCCTGCACCTCCCCCCACAAGATGGGAGCATATTGTGGCAAGGGTTTTCACAACCCTTGGCACTGCAGTGTATGATGGAGAGCACATGGGCAACCACGTGGCAGTGGTGGTGCACTTCGCAAACACCGCCAGCGAGCACGCGCCGGGTGGCGGGCTGCAGGCCGCCGCCTGGCTGAGCGCGGCTGGGTGGAGCGACGCGCCTGCAGGCGATGCCTGCCTGGCGGTGGCGGGCGCCGACCCCAGCATCTCAGGTGGGTCTGGGCTTGTGAACGGATAGGGCAGATGTGGGGGCGCCTGAAGGCAGGCCCAGCCGACCTGCTGCTGCCGCTGTAGAGCTGGATGGGCCGTGGACTGTGCCGCTGCTGTGCCTGCCTCCATGCTCCCAACCCTAGGCGGAAGCATGACAAAATGTTGCTTGCTTGCTGGGCTGCAGCCTGTGTGCCCATCCTTGACTAGTACTCGTCTGCTCATCCGCAGCAGCTGCCCACCGCACTCACTCACAGTCCGCCAGCATTGCAACCCCTCTCACCTGCCGACCCGCTGTGCATGGCAGCTCCAAGGGCCTGGGTACCTCACCCTCCCCCCCGCCGCCCTCTGCCCGCAGTGATCAGCGTGGTCGAGGCGCGCGTTATTCGCCTGCTGCGGGGCCATGCCAGGGAGGTTGTGGAGCTGGCGGCGACGGCGGCGGCGCCGCGCCTGCTGCTCTCCCTGTCGCGCGACGGCAACCTGCGGCTCTGGGACGTGCCCTCCGAGACCTGCCTGTCCAGCCTGCAGACGGATGCCACCTGCATTGTGAGCGGATCTGCCCGGCCTGCAGGTGGTCTGGGATGGTGGGCTTGGTCGCCTGCATGGCATGCCCGGGTGTGGGAGTGACGCTTGCGCTTGTGGTGGGTGCTGCGACGGGGCATGCAAGTTTCATCCTAGAATGGGACATGCATTCCAGAGTATTCCTGCACGCCGATGCTTCTGCAGCTGCTTGCTAAATGACAAACATGCTGGGGCACAGGCAGTGGCGTGAAATGTCGCTATGCATGTTGCCTCTTTCACACCTTCTGCCTCGAGCTTCTGCGCAGGCCATGGCACCCGATGCACGCAGCGCGCTGCTGGGCACAGCGAGGGGCAAGCTGCAACGGTACTCCATAACAACAGCGGCGGCTGTGCCAGCAGCAGCGCAAGGGGCAGCGGCGGCAGCGGCAGGAGCAGGAGGCCCATCGCCAGCAGCGCTGCCGCCACCACCCGACCCGCTTCCCTGCCTTGCCGATGGCAGCCGGCAAGAGGTGCAGTGCCTGGGAAGCTGCCACAGCGATGCGATTGACTGCCTGGTGAGCGCTGGGTGGCTTGACCAATCAATGAACAACATGGGGTGCTGTGTCCACCACCAGCGCAGCAAAGGTGCTGGGCTGTGGTGTTGGCAACATGGTGGGCAGGCTTCTTGGCTGATGCCCGCCAGCGACACAGCCCATCGCAGCTGCCTGCACCTGCCAACAGGCGCGCCAATTTGCGTGCTCTGCAGCGGTTCCTGCCGGGCGGTCGGCTGGCAAGCAAGTCGAGCGATGGCCGCATGTTCGTCTGGCGTCAGTGCAGCAGCGACAGCAGCAGTGGCAGCAGCAGCGGAGGCGATATCCTGCAGCTTGAGATGGCAGCCACCTGGAAGGTGCCTGCCTGCAGCGGCGCTGGCGGCTGGGCCAACCGCTGCCAGTTTGGCAGCACCGCCGACGGCCGGTACATTGCGGCGGTGAGAGCCCCTGCCTGCTGCCCTGCACCTGGCCTGCTGGCCCGCAGGCACGCCCATCGTGTGTTCTGTTCTCCAAAAGGTTGCCGAATGCGCCAGCTGCGCGGCCTTCCTGCATTGCAGCACCCGGGGCTCCCTCTCTCTGCACCCTGCACACTGCCCCAGGGACCCTGCTCTCCCTTCATGCAGGGCAGCAGCAAGGGCGGCTCGCTCCAGGCCCCAACCCCACACCCCCGCGCCGCCCCTCCCGACCCTGCCTGCAGGGCAACAGCAAGGGCGACTGCTTTGTGTACGACAGCGAGAGCGGGGAGCGCGTTGCGCACGTCAGCGCCATCCGTGTATCGGGTGAGCGCCCTGCCAGGACGGGGCATCCAAGGCGCCAGGGCAGGCCGTCTGAAGCAGGGACTGGCTGGCAGCCAGTCAGGTGCGGCCCGCGCGACCTGTCGCGGTGTGGGCATAGCCAGGAGTGCTCAGGCCAGGCGCCGCTCTCTCCCTGCCGATGTGCCCTGCGCTGTGTTGCCGTCTGCAGCACCGGTGCGGGCCTGCGGGCTGTCGGAGGACTGCCGGCATCTGATGGCAGTGCTTGGCAAGGGCTTTGTCTTCAGGTGAGCCCCGGGTCGTTGGGGCTTGACCGCGTCCGGGCGGCTGCCCCTTGGTCGCATGCTGCGTCGCCCCTACAGCAAGCAGCACGCAGGCGGAGCCTTGTGCTGTGAGGCAGCATGGCAGCTACCCCTGCTGCGCGCTTTTACGGGCAAGCTGATATCCGAACCCCCGCATTCAACAGCCCCACCCCACCCATCCCGCGACAGGTTTGAGTACCGCGGGCCGGCGGCAAGCGCATCGCAGGAGCAGCAGGCGTCTGGGGCAAGCGGCGGCGACGAGGAGGTGGAGGGCAAGGAGAACACGGATGCAGGGCAGCAAGAGGCTGCTGCTGGGGCAGCAGGATCCATCGCAGTGCAGTGATTCCAGGTTTATGGAACCGCCCTTGTGTGTGCATCACCGTGCTTCGCCGTCGTGCCAGCTCTGGCACCTCCAGCCCAGGGAGCAGGTTGCCGAGGGCAGACAGCTTGCAGATGCAAGGACAGCAAGCTCTCAATATCAAATGTACTCCTGGGTTGCTACCTGGAGCTCACAGGAAGAGGTGCCGGCATGCCTCCATGAATGGCTTGTTGGAACAGGCAGCGGAAGAAGAGGGAAGCTTGGACATTGATGTCATATCTGGCGGCCAGACCAGACAGCTCACAGCGGCGTAAATGGGGAAGGGCGCAGCATGAACCCTGCCGAAAAATGGTGCAGTTGACCTCGTTTTCTAGCGGAGAGGATGTGTCCATTCGGGCACAGTGGCAGCAGCAGGGGTCAGCAGCATGGTCCTGCCAAAAGGGCTCTGGGGGGCCATGTGCCAAGCTGCAGCCGTCAGTTGTACTGGTTGGAGAGGTAGGCATACAGCGCAATGAGGCCGACCACGCCGGCGCCCAGGCCAGCCAGCAGGCCCGCGTTGCCGCCCTCCTTGGCGCCGCCTCCGCTGCCACCCTTCTGCATCGCCTCCTGCAGCGGTGGAGGGATGGTCCGCAGAAGGAGGGTTGCAATGCAGCAGACATGGAAAAGCAACGTGGCTCCCCCAGCTGTGCATTTACTGTGCAGTGTGACCGCACACAGGTGCTGCCGCAGCTTGGGCCTGCCTGCCCTCCTGTGCGCCGTGGCTCACCCAGCGTGCATTCATGCTCTTGGCGTCGTTGCGCCCGCTGCCGCCGGCATAGGGCTTGAATCGCCGCTTGGGAGCGTTGCACACCGGGCAGCTGCAGGGGTCAGCCAGGCGTGCCAGGTGTGTGGTGTGTTTCCTTGGGTGAGGCATGCAGGTGGCCAGGACGACTCGAGGATGAGGGTCAGGGTGGAGGCGGCTGGGCACCATTTGGTGGTAGCGAGCAGCCCCAGTGGGCTCAGCTCAGGCGCTCCAGCAGCGATCAGGCGGCCTCACCGGTACGAGTTTGGCAGCTTATCGAAAGGCCCCTCGGCGCCATCATAGATGTAGCCTGCACTCTCGCAGGCACAGGTTATGGGACTGGTGAGAACGCACTGCCAACTAGGGCGCATTAGTGAGGCAACAAAGCAACAATGCAGGCGTGGAGCATAGCTGGCTCATTGACGCACCGCAGTCAACGCAGATGTAGGCCTGCTTGGTGGCCGCGGCACGGGCCAACACCGGCTGGGCGGCGGCACGGGCAGACCGCCGGCAGGGCAGCACGGAAGGGCGGGCCTGCGCATTGGAACATGGGTCGGGTGGCATAGTTACCAGCGCACGTCACTGTGTGGGACGTTTGAGCTCACAGACTGAGCACTAGGGGTCCTGCATTGAACAAGCAGCGCTTAGATTTTGCAAGACCTTCTGATGGGCGGCAACCAGCGGGAGCGCTCAGTCAGTGGAGCGCACTGGCGCATTGTGGTTTCGGGGCGATGCCTCCGTTTCTTAAGCCTGCTGAGCGAACGAAAATGCGGCCTACCTGCACGGCAGTGCCGCGGAACGCCTGCCGCTGGGCGGCAGTCGCAGCAGGGGTGGCTAGTGCAAGTGGCATCGTGTTCAAGCAGCGCAGAGCCGTACGACAAAGTTTGCAGGTGCTGGCGATCTGCTGACGGCCGCTTGTGAGGAGGCTGCTCTGCTGCGGCTGCCCTCCCTGCTGTGGTGCAATGTGCTCAATCATGACACCGATCGGAGCTCCCAAGGCCGTGAACTAGCACTGTTAGGCTCCGGCAGTGACCGGGGCGACGGAGGCGTGAGGGCTTTTTGAGCTCTCCGCCTAGGCGGCAGCGGGGGAATGGGGAGAATGAACCACAATGTAAAGGTACGCACCAGAATGCATCGTGATGGTCAGCCGATGCTCAGATGCGGCGGTGTCAGGGGCAGCGCCGCAGCCGCCGCCGCTGCCTGCCGCACTGCTCAGCCAGCTGCCGTGTTGGTGCACACTTGCCTGGCTGCAGCTGGCCCTTTGGTGGAGCCTCCTGGAGAACTGCAGCGCCTCTGTGCGCTCGGGAGACGTCCTGTCTGCATTGCTCTTCCTGCTGACCGGGTCAAACACCACCGTGGGCCTGGTCCAGGTGCAGGCATGGTGTGGCTAGCTGCTCGGGGCTGCCTGGCTAGCTACTGCGCCTTATCCTGCTGCATGCATGTTTACAAAGGAAAAAATGTGTTGGGAGGAGCTCCTATCAGCAAAGAGTGGTGTGCAGGCTCGCTGGGGTTGCCTGCCAACCCCGCTCCTGTGCTGCTGTGCAGGGCGCCAACGGCGTGATGCAGATGCTGGCAGCGCTGCCGGCGGGCTGGGCCGCAGACCGGCACCGGCGGGACACCATGCTGCGGTGCGGAGCGGTCGTTGGGGCAGCAGCGGGCGTTCTGCTGGGCTATGCCCTGGCCCTGCAACCCACGGTGAGTGCCGGGCTCGATGCGCACGGCACGTGCGGCACGCACAAGGTGCCCCCCACTGCTACGCGTTGTGCGTACACTCCATGCAACCTTTTCCAAGACTTGCAGCACAGAAACTGTGGGCAGTGGGTGTCATCCTGCCCAGCGCGCTGCTGTGCCTGTGTCCTGCTTGCTACCTTCGACAGGTGTGGATGCTTGCCGCTGCCTCGGCGCTGCTTGGCTGCTACCGAGGGATTTACTCAGCTGCATTGGAGGCCATCTGGGCAGACAGCATCGCCACAGGCCGCAGGTGGGCATGTGGAGGGGCCCACTGCAACGCTGGGTTGGACAGTGCGCAGGGGGCAGCTGCGCATCTGGTTGGTTGGCCGCAGGCTGCGCAGCGTCTGTCGCTCCTCATATGCAGCGACCGTCCCACTCCGCTTGCCTGACCCCCATGCCTCACTCCCTGCGTCTCCTCTGGCCCCCATGCCTCGCCCCATCCATGTCCTCTGGGCACCCTTCCCCCCCCTCTGCAGCTCGCTCTACACCAAGCGCTACGCCCTCACCGTGGTGTCCTCCTCCTTTGGCCCCTGGCTCTCCCTGGCCCTCTTCCACTTCCTGGGCAACCAGTGGCACGCGCACGACTGCCGCCTGGTGCTGGGCAGCGGCCTGCTGCTCATGGTGGCGCCCCTGGCGCTCATGTGCTGCTTCGACGACGACCAAACGCTCGAGGCGCAGCAGCTGAGGGCGCGGCAGGCGACAGGGCAGCAGGGAGGGCAGCAGCTGGAGGGAGGGCAGCATTCAGGAGGACAGCGGCAGCTGGAGGGCGGACCTGCAGCGCTGCCGGCATGCGCAGACGGGGAGCTGGCTGGTTGCCGTGACAGCGGCAGCAATGCTGGGGTGCCCCCCGCGGGCAGCGCGCCTGCAGCAGAGGTCGCAGAGGCCGCAGAGACGGGCGCAGCAGGCTCCCTCCTGGCAGTGGCAGCCAATGGACATGCCTCCTGCCCGCCAAGCGAGGCCTGCACTGGCAGCGATGGCGCCCTCCCGGTGGCAGCAGCCGCAGGCAGAGCGGCCGTGCAACCGGCAGCAGCGACAGTCTTGGGGGCAGCCGGGCCATCTGCCAGCGACCTGCTGAGCCTGTCTGAGCTTGGAGGGCAGGCCAAGGCGCAGGGACAGCATGGGGCGGCGGGGTGCTGCGCCTGGCTGCCGCCCGGCCTGGCTGTCACTGTACTCATCAGCTGTTCAGACTTCATAGGCGCTCTGGCCTCGGGTGGGTGCTGCCGGGCCTTGCTGAGTGCAAACAGCGGCCAGCAGGCCAGCATGCCTGCGTGGCAGCGGCGCGCGTGCTGCCGTGCATGTGCAAAGCCTGGGCCCGCACCATGCGCCTCGTCACCTCCCCTTGCTCGCGTGCGCCCACGGCTGTCCTGGCTGCAGGCATGACCATCAAGTTTTTTGCCATGTGGTTCATGCAAGAGGTGGGGCTGCGGCCCACGGCCGTGTCCCTGATCGGCGCTCTGTCCCCGCTGGGCGTCAGCGCCGCCTCGCTCGCCTGCCAGCCCCTGTCCAAGCGCGTGGGCCGCGTGCAGATCAGGTGGGGCGCCCTGCCAGGCTAAGCAAACCGCAGAGCCGCTTCAAGCCGGAGCTGGTATCTGAAGGGCTGAAAAGGAAGGGAGGGGTTGGATTAGAATGGATAGCAGGCAGCGCTGCCTGCTTTGTGTGCCAATGCGGTGGGTGCCGACCAGCTGCTCAGCCCTGTGGAGTGTCCGGCCTGCCGCCTCAGCTGGTGCCGCTCCGGCCTCCATGCTGCTCTACCCTTCCTGCTGGCGCCCACCCCCTGCCGCTGCCTGCAGCCTGTGCACGCGCTCCCTGGACATTGCGCTGCTCATCTGGCTAGCCTATCTGCCCACAGGCAGGGCCCACGGCCTGCTGGTGGCCGTGCACCTGCTGCGCATGGCAGTGGCCAACGCCACCAGGCCCCTCATGCGCTCGGGTGCGGTGCTGGGGGTGGGCAAGCGGCGTCGGGTGTGGTGGAGGGAGATGGACACGGCTGCAGCGCACATGTGCGCGCAGCCTAAACGGCAGGGTTCAGAACGCTAGCAGGCAGCACAGGCGCTGCGCCTTGCCAACTCTCAATCCCACGCCTTGTCAGAAGATCCCAGGTTCACCTTGTCCCCCCTTGCACTCTGCTGAAGGCCTGCTGCCATTCCGGGCTGCCACAACTCTCCCCCCCACCCCTGGCGTAGTGCTGATGGACTGCGTGCCCCGCCGGCACCGCGGCAAGGTCAACGCCGTGGACAGCGTGCGCACCTTCAGCTGGAGCGGCAGCGCCGCGCTGGGCGGCTTCCTCATCGAGCGCTTCGGTGAGGGCCGGCTGCCGCGCCCGCTGCCGGCACCAACCGGTGCAGCGCATTTGTGTGGGGCGCTCTGCTTGGGCCTCCAAGCCAGCCTTTTGCATTCTCAACACTGTGGGATGGCAACGTTGCTCTGCTGCTCCTCTCTCTTATCTGCTTCTGCAGGCTTCCAGCGCACCTTCCTGATCACAGCCGGCATCAAGCTCCTCGCCTTCCTGCCGCTCTTCCCTCTGCTGGCATTTGTGCCAGATGGACTGTGCATCCCAGCAGGGACGCGGGCAGAACGCCTGCGGCGCCAGCAGGAGTGGGCTGCGGCAGCACCAAGCGAGGCCGAGCAGCTCTACGGCCTGGCAAGGACGGCAGCGGCATCAGCGCATGCATCGGCAGAGCGCGACAGCCTACAGCAGCCGCTGCTTGCTGACCGAAGAGAGTCTTGATGGGCGCGCTCTCTGTGAACGTGGAGCAGCAGGCTGATCAAGGCAGGCAAGAGCCTGGAGGAACAGCATCATGATGGCGGTCGATGGGCACTTGCCAGCTTGGCGCATAGCCTGTGAACGCCCGTGCAGCGCTGAGGGCGCTGTTGTTATCTGCAACAAGTTGCGCCGTTTTACGGGTACAAAACCAAACCAGCAGGCTCAAACATGGGCGCAGAGGGAGGTGATTGCTTGGACCCGCGCATCCCTCAGCTGCGTGCAACCATCCTTCAGTGCATCGATGACATCGCGGCGCAAGAGCATTGGGACAAGGAGAGGTCAGCGGCGCCAGGTTGCGTGTAGGCCGCTGCCGCTGCCGCTGCCACTGCCACTGCTTGCCAAGACAGTCAGTGCTGTGTTACGTTCTGCAGCCAGAGCCTCCGTATATGCATGACTCCTGCAGGGCTTGGCACACAGGATATTCATGCAAGAAAATCAGGCAGGCCGACACCCTGCGCATGTGTCTGGCATGCAGGGCATGCGTCATCCTCTCCGGCGGGCTGGACAGCTCCATCGCCGCGTGCGTCGGGCGGCAGCCCCTGGGCCTGCGCGCCGCCTTCACGGTGCTCGCCAGCCCGGGCGCCACCGACCGGCCCTACGCGGCCGCTGTGGCCACGGCCGCGGGCCTGCAGCACCACCAGCTGGACGTCGGCTTGGAAGAGGTGCTCCGGGAGCTGCCCACGTGCGTGCGGGTGCTGCAGAGCTTTGACCCCATGACCCTGCGCAACGACATGGCGGTGTGCGCCGCGCTGCGCGCCGCCGCGGCCGCGGACTTCACCTGCGCGGTGACTGGGGATGCAGCGGACGAGCTGTTTGGGGGATACAACTTCACGCACCGGTGAGGCGGGGGCTTGAACGCCAGCTCGCCAGCTCGCTGCACAGGCTGCTGAACAGCCTGCAAGGCAGTAAAATGGAGAGCTGGGCATGTCACCAGCCTGCCATAGTTGGCCACGCCTTGCACCTATCGCCAGACCCGTGCTTCTCGGCGGCCAGCCTTGTCCGGGACCTGCACCCGCTGCTTCCCTCTGCCTGCAGGCTGGACGATGCGGCGTGGCAGCACAACCGGGAGCGCATGGCGAGCCTGATGCGCTTTGGCAGCGTGCCCCTGGGTGAGCCCCAGCGGCCACGCATGCGCCCGGGTGCATGGTGCCTGGCCAGCAAAGGCAGCGCCCCTATCTTCCCGATGCGCCACTGCAATTGGTCGAGCAGCAGCGGTGGCCCCTGCTCCCTGCAGGCAAGCACTTTGGCATCTTTGTTGCCTCGCCCTTCAACCAGCCAGCCGTGGTGAAAGCAGCCATGCAGTTCAGCAAGGCCGACTGCGTACGGCCGCGGCCTGCCGACGCCGGCGCCCCCCAGCCAGCAGCAGCAGCAGCAGCAGCAGCAGCAGGCGGGGCAAGAGCCAGGGTCTGGGCCCTCCTCGCCGCCGCCAGCGCTGCTGGGCAAGATGCCGCTGCGGCTGGCCTTCCCCGAGGTGCCCACCTGCTGGAGGGGGAAGGACCCCATAGAGGTGGGGCCGCGGCGGGGGAGGCTGCCTGCCGTGCCTGGGAGGCCAGCAGGGGGCGCACGTGGGCTGCCCGTGTGCCGCGGAGTGGGGAGGGCCACTCGAGGAGGTTGAGCGAGGCCCCGGTTGGTCTAGCTTGCCGCCGCCAACTGCGCCTCTGCCGTCGTCGCACGCCCCTGTGTGCATGCGCATGCTGCCCCATGCTACCTCACGCCACCTCACGCCTGCAGGTGGGCTGCGGCACCACCGAGCTGGGGGACCGCCCGTGGCTGCCGCAGCCAGCTGAGGGTTACTTCAGCAGGCTCACTAGGTGGGCGCGACGGGGCAGGGCGTCTGCGTGCAGGGGATCTGGGTGCAGGGCCTGCATCTGCTGCAGGCCCTCTTGCAGCTGTGCCGATACGGCGCCACCCCACAGCACAGGAGGCCGCCGCGACTGCTCCATGCGCCCGGCATCGCTTGCCCCCTCCATCAGGGACGGCCAGCTCTCTTCCCGCCCTCTCAGCCAGCCTGCAGCAGTGCCCGCCGCCCGCCTTGTGCGCTCTGCTTACCTGCCCACTTCCTTCCACCTACATCTATTACCCTAAGCCCCATCGAAACCCTACATAATCGTCTGCCTGCAGCGATGCCGAGTTTGAGGCGGCGCAGCGCCAGGCGGCCCAGGAAGGGGTGACCCTGCGAGACAAGGAGCACCTGCACTACTACCGAGAGTTCAGGTGGGCGCCCAGAAGCGGAGGCAGTGCACAACGTTCATTGAGAGGGCAGGTGCCACAGGCTGCCCACGGTGTCCTGACATAGATTCCTTCTTGCTGGCACCTCTGCAGTCGGCAGTTCCCGGGCGGCCATGTCCCCGGCAAGCCGCGCCACGGCAGCGACCCCTGCCCCGCCTGCGGCTGGCAGCTGAGCGACCCAACCCAAACCTTCTGCGTGACTTGCGGGCACTACGACCCGCAGCTGCGCGCGGGCAAGCAGGCAGGCAGCGAGGGCAGCACTGGCGGGTGATGGTTTCACGCCGGCGGTGGCACCAGCCAGCCCTTCTTGCACTCCTGGCTGGGCTTGCCGCGGGCGTCACTGCCATCCGCGACTGTGTGGCGGTACAATCAGCACCGGAGCACGTCACACCATGCGTATGCTAAGTAGCCAAAGTTTCACGCAAGGGTCGTCAGCGGCGGCGGCGGTGAATTAGCAAGGCATCGATGGCTCGCAGGTGGAAGTGTTCATCAAGCCTAGTAACAGTGATCACAGGCTGCGCCGAGCCATGGGGAAGCAATCACTCGTTGTGCAAATGCCTGGATGCCCCTGCAGGGTTCTGCTGTGACGCTTGGTGCCAGGGAGCGGGGCTCACTGCTGCGGGGCTTTGTAGCGCTATATTCAGCAGTTTACTGCGTGATCGAGCTCTCTGCAAACAACCTGCACTGTCTTTGAAGGCTTCCCAAAACTGTGGCCGCTCGTTGCGCCTGTGAACAACCGAGCCGGAGGAGGATGTCTGTAAACTAGGCTTTGCGCTACGCAGGGGTGGGCAGGGGAGAGGCGCCGTGATTTCCTGCCCACTGTCCCGCGGCACCGCTCCCGCCGGCAGCAGTCGGGACGGGGCTTAGAGGAGGAGGCCAGCATGCAGCCTAGAGCCCACACCCTCGCTGCACTGCTGGCTCTGCTGCAACTGGCACTGAGCTCGCTGCTGTCGGAGGCAGCGGCATCAGCAACAGAGGGGGGCATCGACGAAGGTAAGCGCTGCCTCAAGACTATGTTGCAGCGTCACTGGCCGCAATGTCATCACCTCAGCAGCCGCATGAGGAGCCGAACCCACTAAACTTGCGTCCTGGCCGCCTGCTCTGCGCAGCTGCCGTCTTGCGGCACCTGCGGGAGGCGCTGCACGAGGCAGGCCAGGCTGCCGTCTGGCACGGTTGGATGCGCCTGAATGACACCTCCCACCCCTGCGCATGGTCCGGGGTTGCGTGCGCGGCCAACGGCAGCGTCGCAAAGCTGTGAGCCGCCGCTGCCGCCGCTGTCGTTCTTGAGCTTATGCTGCGATCACGCCATGCATTGCTCACCAGTTCGTGTCGCCAAACAGGCCTGGGGAGCCGGCTGCTTGGCTTGGGGCACAGCGAAACATTCAGAACATGCCGGCTCGTTGTGTCTCTGTCGCAGGACCGTCCTGTGCCGCGAAAGTCAAAGCGATTCTGTCAAGAAAGGGACGTTGCCAGCCGTCAGTGCTGCGGGGCCGCTGCTTCCGGAGCTGGCGCGGCTGCCGCTGCTGCAGGAGCTGGAGTTCACCTGCCCCTCCTTATCAGCCGGGGCCATACCCCCTGAGTGGGGCACCCTGGGCGCCTGGCCTTCACTGCGAATGTGAGTGCGCAGGACGCGTGAACACTTGCTGCCTGGCAAGTGCAGCAGCGGGGATGCAGCACTGCGCTGTGTGGCTCGGTCGAGCCACCGGTCCTGCCCTCCCTGCCCTCTCGACTCCTGCGGCATGCCTCGCCTGTTGGTCATGCCGCCGCGACCCTGCCCTACCCTACCCCGCCACCCGCAGCCTCAATCTCGCCGCCTCCAAGCTGGCAGGGAGCCTGCCCGACATCCAGCCGGGGGCACTGCCGCTGCTGCAGCACATGCTGCTGCATGTCCCCAAGCTGCGCGCCACGCTCCCTGCCAGCTGGGGCGGCGCCGGCGTGCTGCCCTCGCTGCGACGCCTGGAGCTGACGCTCGCAGTGCGCGGCCCCCTGCCGGCGGGCTGGGCGGGCGGCAGCTTCCGCAGGCTGGAGCAGCTGTCCATCGCCTACAGCCCCATCTGGGCTGGCCGGAGCATCTGGATGAACGGCGGCAGCCTGGAGGAGGGTCGGCGGCCGGAGGCGGCGCCGCTGCTGGGCACCCCCCAGGGCGTGCCCGATGAGTGGGCTGCGCCCGGCAGCTTCCCGAGCCTGGCGCTGCTGCACCTGGGGGGCCTGGGCATCGCCGGCCCCCTGCCCCGGGCGGTGGTGGAGGGCACCTGGCCGGCGCTGCAAGAGCTGTGAGGCGCTCGTGGACTGCCGTGCATGTCCGCTGCCCGAGCCTGAGAGCACGCGTGGCGGCTGTCGCATGCAGGTTGGGCACACTGAAAGGCGTCCCCCCTTGCACCTGCCCTGCAGGAACCTGATCTTCAACAACATCTCCGGGACGCTGCCCCCCCAGCTGTTTGCGCGCAACCCACGGCTGCGCCGGCTGTGGGTGAGCCCCGGTGCCCTGTTGTGCCGCACTCGCACATGCGCTGGCTTCAGACGTGCCCCACGAGCCCCTCCACGTTCACTAGCTGGTGCATCTGGCTCTGTGCTGCGCTGCACTGCACTGCCTACGAGGCTGCACAGCCTGCCGGCCCCTGTGCCTGTACACAGAGGCGCAGGCCCCCTGCAGCGCCTCCTGCCGCCGACTGGCGCCGTGCTGATGGCTCTGTGTGCGGCCGCCCATGCAGCTGGGGGAGAACCGCCTGCAAGGGCCGCTGCCAGCAGCCTGGGCCAACTCTTCGGTGCGGCGCCGGGGCGCCCGCTTTGTTATCCGGCTGTTCCACCTGCTGCCTGAACACATGGGGGCCGTGAAAACTGCAGCCTCTCTGTGTGGCCTTGCTCTGTGCGCCCTGGCCCTGCTGTCGCTGCCAAAGAGGACCATGTATGCTGGTGCAGAGACTGGCCAACCTCTGCATCCCGTCGTGGGCCGTCCTGCACCACCCCTGCAGGCCGAGCAGATTGAGCTGTACACGAATGATCTCACGGGCCCTGCCTTCCCGCCCGGCTGGCTGGTCCCAGGAAGCTTCCCGCAGCTGCAGCTGCTGCGGCTGGGGGCCAACGCCGGCCTGACAGGCACCCTGCCGGCCACACTGCCTTGGCCCAAACTGGAGCTGCTGTGAGCGCTGTGTGTGCTGCCCGGAGCAGGGCGCATGGAGCATGCTGCTGCGCCGAGCTGCGCTGTGCTCCCCTGGACGTGTCCTGCCTCTGTGGGTCTCTGACACCCCTGCTGGGCCCCGCCCCTTTCCTGGCCCTGTAGCGGTGTGGATGGCACTGCGATGCACGGCAGCATCCCGGCGACGTGGTGCAACGCCCCCTTTGCGAAGGCATTCAACTACCTGTGGGTGGCGAGCTGCCTGGCTGGTCTTGCCGGGGTATTGGGGGCTACGCTTTGTCCGTCCCCCTACTGCGCCAAGTCGCCGGCGCCCAGAGTCCCCTTGCCATGATACAAACTCAGTGCCCTCTGCCTGGGTCCAGCACAGCAGGCAGACCGATCACAGCCAAGCGGGGCTCCTTCTCCCATGGTGTGCAGCTGGGTCGACCGCACCCGCATCACCCCGAGGCGCCCGGCGTGCGCGTGGGAGGCGCTGGCGCATCTGACGGTGTACCCTCAGGAGAGCAGCAGCGCCGCTGCTGCGTTCACCGCACTGCCACAGCAGCCAGCGGCAGTGGCGGCAGCGGCCTGCCTGGCAGCAGCGGCGCCACTTGCAGCGCTGGCAGCTGCTGTCCTGTGGCGGCAGCGGCGGCTGGCGAGCACGCATGCCAGCGCTGTCTATGCGCTGCGCAACGCAGATGCTGTAGCGGGCGAGGCACAGCGCGCGGCCGGCCAGCCGCCCTGTGCGGTTGGTGAGCAGGCAGCGAGGCGCAGGCGGCTGCAGGCCAGGCTAGCCACCTGCCTGCGCACCGAGGGGGGAAGGCTGGAGCTGCTGCCCCCGAATGCGCTGCCTGCGGTGCTGGCCCACAACCTCAGCCGCAGCGCTGCACGGCATGCAGACGTGCATGAAAGAGATCGCCGCCAGCAAACGCGGCCCGAGCAGAGCCGCCAGCCTCTGCTGGCTGAGCGTGCGGCTCCCTGCCAGGCGGGGGCAGAGCATGCCAGCGGGGTTGCTGCCGGTGCGCAGTGCCGGCAGTGGGGCCTGCCCACCGAGTCGCTGCGGCTCGACTCTGGCTGGCTGGAGGTGAGGCGGCGCCGGCCAGTGCCGGACAGCAACCTCACCCTGCAGCTCGTGCGCCCTGGTGCCCTGGGCTCCAGCCCGCAAGCCCCGCCCGCTGGAGAGCGAGGCCGGCGGGCAAACCTGTGGCCACCGACGTCTGCGTGTGGACCCCCCACCCACCACCCACCCACCCCACCCCTGCAGCTTGTGGTGGACAGGCAGGGCCAGCTGGTGGAGCTGGGGGCTGGCTCCCACGCCGTCTGCTACCTTGCCAGGCTGCAGGGCAGCCCGGCGGCGGTCAAGGTGGGGCCGCAGGCACCAACGCCAAGGCATCGCATGCAGCGGGCTGCTTGCCCGAGCGCTGCCAGAAGAGGGCTGCGCCGTTCGTGCCCGCACCTCTCATCCCCGCACCTCCCACCCCCGCCTGCCTGCCCGCTGCCCGCCAGGTGTTTGAGCTCGACCAAGGCTCCGACTCGCGCGCGCCCTGGCACGAAGTGTCGCTCCTGCACGCCTGCACGCACCGTCGTGTAGTGCCGCTGCTGGGGGTGGCGCTCCGGGTGGGTGGGCTGGTGTGGCACCCCGCACGCGTACGCCAGCTCGGCACAATGGATCCGGGCAGGGGCTGGGATGCAAGCGCTGCACCTGCCAGGCAGCGACTTGCCCTGTGCGCGTGTGCTCAGAACCAGGGACACCAGGGAACACCTCGCGCCTGCCCCCTCCTGCCTGCAGGGCGACCTCCTCGTGGTGGCCATGCGCCTCATGGAGGGGGGCAGCCTGGGCGCGGCCCTGCAGTGCGAGAAGGCCCGGGGGGAGCTGCGCTGGGGGGCCAGGCGAGGCGCTGGGCTGGGGGCAGGGCCGGGGGCGCAAGGCAGGAGCGCAGCGCCGTGTTGCGGGCAGCAGGGTCGTCGGGCAGCCTGACATCAAGCAGGCCCGAGCTTACTGGCGCCCTGCCAGCACTGACGGCAGCTGTGCATGGTTCTATGGTTCCGCCCTCGCCTGCCTGCTGCAGAGGGTGGCAGGTGGCCCAGGACATTGCCGAAGCCCTGGCCTTCCTGCACGGCCGCGGCGTGCTGCATGGCGACCTGAAGCCCGGGTGTGCGCTTTCTACGAGCCGCGCCATTCGCCGCCCAGGCACCGCTCGTGGCTGCACCCTTGCCGCCCCTGGCATGCCTGCCGCCTGCCGCCTGCCGCCTGCCGCCGGGCTGCGAGGGCGCTGCTGCACAGCGCTGGACCCTTCTCGGCCTGCCTCCCTGCACTCGACTCCCTGAAACTTGCCAGCCTGTCTACGCCCCTGCAGCAACATCCTGCTGTCGCATGACCGCCGCGGCTTCATTGCAGACCTGGGGATGGCCAGGGTCCTGGGCAGCACCAGCCGCGCCGCCGGCTTCACACGCCTGTATGCTGGTGAGCCCCGCCACAGGCAGGTGCGGCGTGGTTGCCACGTGGCGCAGCTGGTGTGCAGCCGGGCATCATCCACAGCTGCCACATCCGCGCGCCCGCCACATGCCCTGCCCCCCAATGCTGCAGCCCCCGAGCAGCTGCTGGGGTCCCCCTGCACCCTGGCCGCCGACATATACGCCCTGGGCATGCTGCTTGTCGTGCTAGCCAGCCGCCGCCTGCTGAGCAACCGCGGGGAGTGGGCGCTGCCGCGGGCGCCGCGCGACTGCCCCGAGGTGAGTGCGCGTTGCTGTGGTCGACAGCGCGCTGCTGCTTCCGCCCCACATCCTCCTGGCTGCTGAGTACGTGGCAGTGGCATGCCAGCGCGGGGTGCGCTCTGTTGGGACTGCTTCCGCGCATATGTGCCTCCCTGCTGTTCTGTCTGCAGGATGTGGTGCGCCTGATTGAGCGGTGCATAGCGCCCCAGCCCGACCAGAGACCCAGTGCGGCAGAGGTGCTGCGCCTGCTGCGCGCTGCGCAGGGCTGTGAGGGCTGCCACTCCGCAGCCAGATGCAGCTCTGCAGCTGCGTGTGATGGCAGCAGCATGGAAACAGGCCGCAGCAGCCTTGATGTGCAGCCGCCATGAGTTTGACTTCCCATCGTGATTACACCCCTGTACAGCACATGTCGCTATCACCCAGCTGGCGTGGCGCCTGCTGTGCGCTGTGCTGCCGCAGGCAGTAGAGAAGAGTTAGTTGCGAGGAGTCGAGCTGTGACAGCAGATTCCGGCTCGTGGTCACGTTCAAACACTCTTCAGCATTGGCCCGAGATTCAGAGCCCCCTTCCAGAGGTCTACCACCTGTGATGCACCGCGTTTCCGCAACAACTCCGAGCCGGGTCGCCTCTATTCGTCATAGAAGTCTCGTGATCGTGGCAGCCCAGCGTGTGAGCATCAGTTGGCGGGCCTGCGGGCTAAAACCGGTGGTTGAGCTTTGGGTTTCGGATACTACCCTCAGACTACCCTGACCTGCACTGAGGACAGTATCGAGCCACACGTACGCTGTCTCGCCCGCTCGCAGAACACCACCGTGCCCCGGAGGTGGCGGCAGAACAAGCGCCTGGCTCCCGCCCTGCTGGCGGGGCTTGCGGCGGCGACAGTGGCGCAGCACCTGCTGCCAGCTGATGCGGCTGTAGAGAACCAGCAGCCGGCCAGAGCAATCGACTTGCTGGCGTCCGCAGGCGATGTGGCAAACCTGCTCGGCATTGACCTGGTGGCACCGCAGGTGGGCGGGCTTGGTCGGCAAAGCACAGGCTGGCTGGCGACAGCTGGCTGGCAGTGCCCTCGGTGCAGGGCTGGGCTTGTGACGGAGCAAGCGAGCCCGTGGGCAGCCTGCCGATGCCTATGTACTGCTGCAGCGCTCTCCAGTATGGTTCTGTGTCACCCACATCCCAAGTGCAGGATTTGATGGGCGGCGTGGACGTGCGGCCCCTCCCTGCCGGCCTGCTTGGGCCAGCGCAGGAGACGCTGCAGGGGGGCCCTGCCACAGCAGGTGCGCACCAGTCTGGCAGCTGCACTTCAGATTCACAGGGCGGATGGCACACCTGGGTACCCTGAGGTCTGTCTACGCTCCCTGTGGGCTTCATGACATGATGTGGTTGCTGGCTCCCCGCCTTCTCTGCAGACCCGGGTGTCTCCTTGCCAGCATCCTTCCGCCACCGCAACGAGCACGGCTTCTGCTACTCGCGCGTGCTCTGCGGCGCGCGCTCAGCAGCGCAGGCTGCTGAAGCGCCGGCAACTGGTGCCTGATGCCCGTCGTGTGCTCCAGGAGCCCTTTCGAGGCGACTGGCAGCAGGGAGCATATGCATGCCTCCCTCTGTACCCACGAATGAACATGTTCCATGGCCCTGCCAGGCCATTCGCGCACTGTTGGCATTGTTCCAGTTTTTCATGCCCGCCCCCGCCGGATGCACAGCAGCACCACCAGCCCGAGGCGCTGTCTCCGCCCATGCAGCTGCAAAGTTTCCACTGCTTGCAAGCTCCCGCATCCCATGTCTGCCTGTCCACACATGTATTGATGAGTTCTTCTTGATGGCAGCTGCTCTGTGGCAGCTCCCGTTTTTGAACAAGGCATTTGCATCCCCTATCGTTTTCCTTGGTCCGTTCTGTCCACCTGTAGAGCAGAGTGCTTTAGGACATTTCGGCGCTTGTCTGCGATCGAGCTGTATATTTTCCTTCTGTGAAACATGTATAACTTCCCTCAATTCATCCCCAATCCACAGTGCAAACGAACCCGTGGTGTTCTGCAGTTGCGGGGCTTGTCCGAGCTGGATTGGCACAGGCCCGGCTACGGGAGATCCTCAGCCACGCGGCCGGGCAGGCCGCGCAGCTGGCCCTTGAAGCGGCGTGCTGCTTTTACCTCTGCTGCTGCCTCTTGCACCACCCCCGCCCCAGGCTGCGCGCGCCTTGCTGCCTCCAGAGAATCGTACGCCTTGCGCCATGCCGCACTTGCACGCAACCACTCCTCGCCTGCTGCTGCCAGCGCAGGCGCCGGCTGTGTGGCTGCTGCTGCATACGCCGCTTCCGCCGCTGCCTCATGCCCCACAGCCGCGCCCGCGAACGCGACTGCAGCAGCAGCGGCTGCCTCTGCCGCCGCTTCGCGTGCCTCACTGGCCTCTGGCAGCGTGCTGTCTGCTAATGGGGGCCGCTCAACGGCCAGGCAGGCAAGTGGCGGCTGCGCTGGCGGCTGGGGTGGCCTCTCTCGGGCCTTCCGCCGAGCCTTGTGGCGTTCCACTGCACGCTCATAGGCTTCAAGCTCGGCGAGCTGACGACGCACTCGACGTATTAGCTCATCACCGGTGATGCCACGGAGGTCCGGTGGCGTTGGTTTCGGGGGCAGCTCATCACAGTCATCGCTGCCACCAGCAGGCGTGCCACCGCGCACAGCTGCCAGCCTGTGGGCGCCCCGTCGCACCGGCGCCGCCAGCCGTGAGCTTCTTAGCCGCTGTCGAGGCCGTGACGAGGGACAGGCTTGTCTGGGGGCTCGGCAGAGGGCGGGGGTGCGGACCATCGAGGCGCGTCCCGCTCGAAGAGGCAATAAGCAGCTCGTGGAAAATGTTGTCGATGCTTAGATGTGCCTGAAGGAGTCCCCGGGGTCCGAGACGCCCTACTTGCAAATGAGGGACATTTCGGGCGCAGCATGCCGGCAGCAGCGCCTCTGCGACTGTCCCCGGTTCAACCAAGGGCTCCAGTGACGCGGCACGAGAGTGCATCGAATCTGGCGCAACCTGGGGCCCTGCATGCCACATGGTGGCAACAAGCGCAACGGCCGCATTTGCCACTCACTGCACAGAGCTGCCTGTTCCAGATAGTGTCCTGCTCGGTGCTGTTACGCACTTTTTACAGTGTTTCAAGTGTTAACACACGTCTTTAGTGTTAAACACATTCTCATGAGAACTTGTAGATACGTCTACTCTTTCCGCAAGCAACGTGGAATGCATGGCGAAGCTACAGCTGCCAGGGGGGTGACAGCCTGTCGGCTGCACAAGGCAGGAACGGTGTCACACCAGGAAGGACGAAGGGAGAAAGGCAGAGGGAGTAGGGGTCACGGGTTTGCGCAAGTGGGCGATGGCGGTGGGCGCAGCCAGAACTCGAGCAAACAGGCGCCGCCCCTACATCTGGTAGAAGCGCCACACCACCTGATTTCGGTACTCCTGGCCGGGCCGCAGCACAGGAACAGGGAAGGCAGGCTCGTTACCCGCGTCTGGCAGCATGGTCTGCACAGGGCAGGCGCAGCAGACCCAGGAGTGACGTAGGGTCCAAGGGGAAACGCTATTGCAGCAGGCTATGCAGCAACCAACGAGCAACCGTCTGCGCCACCACGCAGGTACACTTCTCCCCGCTGCCAGAGGCGGCTTCTGAGAACATGCAACGTGTGATGGGAGTGGCCTACCGCTTCGAGCGCCACGGCAGCGTACTGCTGCGGCCTGACACCCCCCTTGGCCTCAAATTTGCCCTTCAGGGCGTTGGCTGCCGTGGCGAGGGAGGTGCGGAGTTGAGAGACATCAGCCAGCGCAGGTCGGGAGTGCCAGTGAGTGCAAAACTGCCATGAGCTCAACTTCAGCATCTCAATCTGCCTGCTGCTGCCGACCCGAGGGCAGGGCCATGGCAGCTGCACCAGTCGGCCCGATGCCTGCCATACACCGCAGTGGTTGTGCTCGGCTGCAACCATCCCTGGGAGGGTCAGGCAAGCTCGAGGTCGCCTGACCTGTGTAAAGCACCATGGTGGGTGCGGTTGTCAGGATGTCCAGGGCCCTGCCTGAGGCGGGGTGCACCAGTGTGGCCGCCAGCTCGGCACTGCAGGCAAGGACGGAGAGTTGTGGGCACAGGTCAGAGGCGTTTAGCGCGAGCAAGAGAAGGCTGCTGATGATGCATGCAGAGGCCTGGCTGCTCTGCCGGGCGCAGCAGGAATGGGCAAGGCAGAGGGAAGTGACCCTGCCCTCGGCTCCCTCGGCATGTGCTTGCCGGCCACGGCCCTGCTTACGGCTCAGCGCCAATGAAACCCTCGCTGGCCGTGTCTGCGCCAAACAGCAGGTACTGCGCAGATGGTAGGAGGTGCAGCCGGCAGAAGGAGTCATGAAGCTGAAGCCTGCTGGCATGCAGTGTGCAAGCCGTCGCAACCAGCATGCCAGCCCCAGCGGGTGCCTGCCTGAGTCTGGTAGCCCTTGGTGGTGTTTGCAAACTCGTCGATGCGCTCCCCGATCTCGTACGCCACCCGGAAGTCCTCCGGGCTGCCGGCGACCGGCTCCAGCTCGGTGGGGACGCCGGTGGCCGGGTCAGTGGCGATGAAGTAGTCGCTGCGCTTGACGCAGGAGAGGGGCAGGGAGTGTGCAGAGCGTGCAGAGCGTGCAGAGCGTGCAAGGCATGATGGAAGGAGGGTGACTATGTGTTCTGAGGAGCGTACCTGCCTGCTTTCCGCCAGCCTTTCCTGGCACTCATCCCCGATCAACGCTGTGGCAGCAGCGGCGGCCCCCCCTGGGCCGCGCTGCCAAATGAGAGGGCTGGGAGGCAAGGCCAACTGGGCTGCCCCCCTTCACCCCAACTCTGCTTTCCTACTCAACAGCTGCTAGACAGCTCCCTCTGCCTGCCTAGCCGGCCCACTGGTCCACCCCACCTGTTAATAGTCAGCTGGTGGTCGAGGATGGTGGCATTGTCCGAGGTCAGGCCAGCAAGGTTGAAGTAGGGGTGGTTGAACACATTAATGGGAGTGGGGGCGTCCGACACGGCGCTGATGTCTGCAAGAGAGGGAAACGTGTCAGTGCACAAAGCGGGTTGAGCCTTATGGGAGCTACAAGTGCTGCGGGTGTGGCTGCTGGTGCTGCATGTGAACGGCACCGCCCGGCAGTGTGCCAGCCCACAAATCCCGCTCTTCCCGGCCTGCGCCCACCAATGATGAGCTCGTTTGCATCGGTGAGCGTGTACATGACCTCCAGCGACACGTTGCCCGGGAAATTCTGCATGGCAGCACCCCAGGGCGCCGTCGAGGCATGGCACGGCAAACGTGCATCATGCGGGCTGCACCAGGAAGCTTGCAATCCGCTCGTGCCGACGCCACACAAAAAACAACGCGTTTGGAGGCCGCACTGTTCGGCCGCACCCCCACCTGATCACCGTCGGGACTCTCCAAGCTCAGCACCGCCCAGCTGTCATTGGTACCGCCGCCCTTGCCCGGCGATACCGCCACCAGCTCCCACTCCCTCTTGTTGTACCCAATGCCCCCGCCGTGCAGCGTGTTGCCATCCTTGCCAGTCTCAAGCTGGTATGTGATGCCTGCAGGTGCCAGGAAGCCACAATGGAGGAGCGGCTCAAGCAAGGCACGCTTCACAAGGGAAGGAAGGGCAGCATGGTGGACCCTGCCTGCGCATGGCGCACCATCCAGAGTAAATTTTCCGCCCGTGATGCGTCCTCCGTATCGACCGATGATGCATCCAGACACGCTGGTGCCGTTCTGAGGCACGGGAAGGGGCACGCGGCGGCATGGGTCAGCTCGGGTCCTGGACAGTATCCGGCCCGCCAACTTGAAATTGAAATGAAACGGGGGCCTGGCAGCCAGGCACCTGCCTGCATGCCCACCGAAGCCTCACCCGGTAGCTCTCTGGGTCGTCAAATCCCAGCATTACATCCACAGTGCCGCCAGCGCCGTCGGGCACCAGCAGCCGCTGCACGCAGGCGCCTGTGCTAAGAAGGTGAACCTCCATGCCGTTGGCGTTGCGGAGCACGATGGGGTCGTCCTGTGCGCTGCATACAGCTATGAAGATCAGCAGTGCGCACAGCGGAGCGCCGGCGAAGCGGGACGCCATCATTCCCCCGTACCCCGAGGCGAACAGCGCTGCAAAGGCTGGTTCTGGGCAGGCTTTGAAAGTTGAGATCAAGCGCGACCAGCGGTACCAAGTGCTGTGCGGGCCGTTTGAAGGGCATGTGCCGCCTTTGATGGCGGACAGCGAGCCTGCCGCAGCATGCTGCATGTCTCAGTGCCCACGCTCCATGGCTTCCACCCCATCATGCTGCAGGGAATGACACGTAGCCACAGATCGCAGCTGCTCTTGGTGTCGCGCTGAGCACCATCGGCCTCTGCCAGCCTGGTCGGCTGTCCCTTGGCGGCACCTCACGCACTGGCGCCACGCAGGCGGCAGCCACACCTATGCAGAACAAACTCAGATGATATTGGTTCGCTGGTGGTGCATGAGCGCTCCAATTTTAGGTGAAGAGCCTGGTGTGCGAGCACAACACAGGCGATACCATGAAAAGGGCACAGCACGGCAACTCTCGACGGGCAGGGCAGCGGCGACACTGGCATCAGGATCGGCAGCAGCATCTTTGGGCCTGGCGGTGAGAAGCGCATCTGCATGCACCATCTCATGCACACGCAAGTGTGGCCGCCGCAAGACCCTGGTCCCAGCTGCAGCAAGCAAGTCGATCCCGCCTGCAGAGGGGAGCCAGGGGGCACCGAGCACTCAACCTGGCTCTCAGCGAGCTGCAAGCGGCTCCAAGACCAGTGTGCGCGCCCATAGATGCAGCCCTCTGGAAGCCGTCAGCTCCTGGACGGGGCAGCCCCAGCATGCGAGGCATCAATACAGTGCGCTGCATATCCCAGCCCCCACAGCAGCCAAGGGCATCAGCAAGCGTACCTTACATCCAGGACCCAATCCACCGCCAGGCCCAGCTATGGGAGATCATCAGCCTCAAGGCCAGGCAGGTCACGCAGCTGGCCCTTGAAGCGCCGTGCAGCTTCCACCTGAGCCGCAGCCTCCTCCACCACTCGCGCCCCCGGCTGCGCGCGCCGTGCTGCCTTCAGAGATTCAGAGGCCTTGCGCCATGCCGCACCTGCGCGCAGCCACTCCTCGCTCGCTGCCACCAGCGCTGACGCGGGCTGCCTGGCTGCTGCCGCATATGCCGCTTGCGCCGCTGTCTCGTGCCCCAAAGCCCCGCCCGCAAACGCGACTGCAGCAGCGGCCGCTGCCTCTGCGGCTGCAGTGCGTGCAGCGCTGGACTCTGGAAGCGTGCTGCCTGCCACTGGGTCCCACTCAGCGGCCAGGCAAGCGAGTGGAGGCAGCGCTGGCGGTTGCCGTGGCGCCTCGCGGGTCTTCTGCCGAGCCTTGTAGCGCTCCACCGCACGCTCGTAGGCATCAAGCTCGGCGAGCTGACGACGCACCCGACGTACAAGCTCATCACCGGTGATGCCACGGAGGTCTGGTGGTGTTGGTTCCGGGGGCAGCACATCATCGTCATCGCTGCCGCCAGCAGGCGTGCCACCACGTGCCGCTGCCAGCCTGTGGGCGCCCCGTCGCACCGGCGCCGCCAGCCGTGAGCTTGCTGGCCGGTGTCGAGACCATGACGAGGGACAGGCTTGTCCGGGGGCTCGGCAAAGGGCGGGACTGCGGAGCATCGAGGCGTGTTCCCTGCTCAAAGAGGCCGGTAGCAGGTAGATGCGCGTATCGTCGAGGCCCAAACGTGTGTGTAGGAGTTCCAGGGCCCCTGAGTCTCGTGAGTCCCTCACTGCAAATGGTGGACATTTCGGGCGCAGCATGAACCCTGCCGCAGTGACGCACGCCGTGCCACGCGGTCCAGTTCTGCCAAAGAGCTCTCAAGGTGTGGTGGGGTCAAGGTTTGAGAACACATGTAATATTGCCACACAAATAGGGCAGTCTACATGCCAGGCAGCTGACAGTGGCAAGTGCAGCTGCTCCTGCCTTCCATCACCGCCGCTTCTTTGCGCTGCCACCGCCCCCTTTGCTGCCGGCTGCCTTGCCGCCGCTGGGTGGCCCTGCTGCCGGCTTGGCTGCCTCTTGCAGCGCCTCTTCCAGCCCAAAGGCGGTGATGATGTCCTGCCGCCGCACCTTGATGCTGGATATGGTGCCATCTGCAGGCAGAGAGCGTGTGCGAAGCCGGCAGGGTGTTGGGCGGGGGAGCCGCCTTGTGGACCCTGGACAGCAGGGTCCTTGCATGGAGCGAGGGGCCACCCGCCATGCGTGCTGACGCACGGCCAAGGCACGCCGTCACTCCACCAGGCCAGGCGATGCGCCCCGCCTGCGCCAAGGCCGAACACCCCGCCCCAGCGAGACACCGGCCCGGTGGGCTCACCCTCAAACAGGTGGGGGATACGCCCCACCTCCTTGCCGCCCTTGAACTCGATAAAGGTGGGCAGGTGGGGCAGCGCGCCATACACCTGCACCTTGTGCGCCGCTGCCAGCTGGGGCCACCTGGACGAGGGCGGGGCAAGGACCCGAGGCCGGGTTAGGCGGGGGCCCCAGGGCCACGCAGCTGCGGCATGCTGACCCCACGGTGCAGCGCAAGGCGTGGAAGATGGTGGGCATGCCTGCACACCCGCCTCACCGCGCGGCGTCCACCTTGCCAAAGCGCAGCCTGGCGGTGGTGTACTTGAGCGACAGCTCCGCAAACACCGGCTCCAGGTGGATGCAGGGCGGGGACCAGGGGGCGTAAAACTCCACCTGCTCGCAGCAGGCCGCGGGGGGTGGACAGACCGATGTGTGGGGGACGAGCGGGGTGCAGGGTGTCAGGTGACGCATGGAAGGGAACGAGGCCCAAGAATTGGCAGGGGAAGCTGCAGGACGCCATTTGCTCTGGAACAGGAATAGGAATGCACGCCGCAGGGCTGCCCGGCACCGCCCGGGGCCCACCCACCAGCCAGGTGGCCTCTGGGTCGGGCGCCTCCTCCACCAGCGCCCTGAAGGAGGCGGGGGTGAACACCTCCACGGCGGCGGGGCCCTTGAAGATGGGCTGGGGGAAGAGCAGGTAGAGCACTGGCGGGGGGGGGGGGGGGGGGGGGGGAGTAGCCAGGGCATGGGGGGTGGGCAGGTGCTCGGCAGCCTCACAGCACATGACCGCGCACAGGGCAGTCTGGAGCAGGCCGCCTTCTGCAGCGCGTGTGCACAGGGGGCGGGCCCGGCCGGGCAGGCAGGCGGGCCTCACCCGCCGCCAGCAGCGCGTAGTAGATGCAGAGGCGGTAGTCCATGAACCAGACCAGCAGCAGCACCGCGCTCTGCGTGGGGCGGCAGGATGGGTCAACGGCGGCGGGAAGGCAGGGCGGTACCTTCATTGGCACGGAGCAAGGGCCATGGCGGGGAACACCGCCATGGCTGAGCACGGTTGGGAAGCAGCCAGCAGTGAGGCACCTTGCTCCACCCTCTGCAGTCAGGCAGCCAGTGCCAGGCACGGGGCGCGCTGCAGCAGATGCAGAGGGAGGGCCCACCTTGCCGTACGTGAGCACGTCTGACAGCCAGGCGTCCGCGCTGTCCGCCTTCCACAGCTTGACGCACACGGCAAAGGCCATGAGGGACAGCGCGTACCGCTCCTGGAGCCAGAGGCGAGCAGGCGGCAAGCTCAGGCGAGGCAGGCCAGCACAGCACAGCTTGTTGCTTCCCCCAGGCCGGCAATGGGCCGGGGCCGGGGCAGAGGCGCCAGCAGGGATGGCCAGGGCCCGGCCAGCCGCGGCTGCACGCGAGGGATCCATGACAGGGAGCCCCGCCTTCATGCTGGCACCCTGCCACATCCCCTTGGCATCCGCGCCCCCAAACTTGCTGCCCCAAGCCCCTCTCCACCTTTTGCTGCATCTGTGCGGGCGTGGAGTGGGCATACTTGAGGTCGCCGTGGTGCAGCCACCACTCGCGCGTGAGGGCGTACGAAGCTATGAACAGCACCGAGGCGGTGTAGTAAGGTGCCAGGAAGCGGCTGGCGCCCGCCAGTGCCTGGCGGGAGAGCACCATGGCGGCAGGCAGCTGGATGACCTGCGGGAGCGAGAGGCGGCGTAAGAGTTTGGCAATCTGGGGGGCAGGCGGCGGCGGCGGCAGCAGCGGCCACTCTCCTTCAGCCGCATGGACCGTGTATGCGCAATATGATGCATTCTGGGGCGGTGAATGGGCAAATTGGCTGGCAGCCAGCCTGTGAAAGAGCAAAAAGACTTGCAAGCCAACCTGCAGTGCTGCGATGGTCTGTCGGTGACTGTCCCACCTGTGCAATGACACACTGCCGGATGCTCCGATGGGGGTGGTCTGCTCAAATATATAAGCAGCAGCCCAGCACGCGCAGCAGTGCCTTCGACCCTCGCTTTCCGTCTCCCTGGGCAGTCGCCATATAGTGTGGCGGTGCTGGCAGCGTAAATGCGCCCCTGAGCAACGTCAGCTCCGCTGGCAGGCAGAACCGTGCTCCTGCACTTCCCCCGCGTGATCACCCCCCGGTCGCCCGCCCTGAAAGGAGACGCCAACCACAGTGCCGAGCTGTCCCCCACCATCTCGCGGCATGCCGCACTTCCGCCTGCGGCCGCTCTCACTGCGAGCGCTAAATTTCACCGGCACCTACGGCAGCAGCTTGCTTGTCCTGCCCACAGACGGGCCCACGAAGATTGGTCGCGCTCCCGAGTCAGACATCCGCCTGCCGCCAGACTGGATCCAGATATCAACCAGGTGAGAGCTGGCGGCCAGAGCGCGAGGGTCGTGTCCACCGCTGGCATGGTCGGCCGGTCAGCGCCGTGCCGTTGCTTTTTGCGTTTCGGGGCGGTGCCCACCTGCCCTAGCCAGCCTCACCGCCCATGGCATGCCGCCAACTCACATGCATCTGCAGACATTGCGAGCTGCAGTATGATGCTGAAAAGGTGGGTTGGGCAGGGAGGGGAGCTGACAGCTGCCCTGCTGGCTTTTTCATTGCCGGCGTGGCCGTGCTGCCCCTCAGGCACTTTGCTGCTGCCGCCCACGTCTCCCGCCCATCGCTCCTGCCCTGCCTCCCGCTGCTGTGCAGGACGCCTGGTTGGTAAAAGACACCTCAACGAATGGGACCTTCATTAACGGCCTCAAGGTGAAACGCCTGTTCCGTCCTACTCCAATGCCTGCTGCAAGCAATCCCCTCACCCCCCCACCCAACACCATCCTCATCCCAGCCGCTGCTTGCTCAGAAGCATGCTGCGAGTGCTGTTGCGCACCTCCTGCTCTGCATTTGTCACTGTCTGTCACCCCATCCTTCACTGTGTGTCTCGCCCCGTGCCTCCTTCCCCGCACCCGCCAAAGCAGGTGGGCAAGGGCAACACCGGCGTGGCAACCCCAGGAGACCACATACAGCTGTCTGTGGCGGACGTCCCCCGGGGTGAATGCTGTAAAATGCGGTGCGAAAGCCCGGCGTGGGAGGACAAAAAAAGTGATGCAATAAAGGAAGCTTAACTTGGCAACGGTTGAGGGGCAGGGCGAGCGAGGCACATCAATGCCCCTTGTATTTCCTTTCGGCTGCAAGGCGGCTGGCAGGGGCGTCGGGCTTCGTAGCAGTGCCCACAGGCCTGGTGTGGGGGAGGCGCATCTGCGTGCGCCACAGCAGTTCACGCGCTGGTGTTGCCGCTTCCAGGTAGTCGCCTGCTTCCAGCTGCAGCGAGCGAGCTGCGCCCGCCTGCAGAGGGGGCTTAGCAGTTAAACTTAGTGTTACCAAGCAGCAAGCACCGCAGGTCTAGGTGCAACTGATGCACTCTGGAAGAAGCACTTGGGCAGCGCCAGCTCACTGCAGCCAGCCACGGCTTGCACATCCCGCCCCCACAGCAGCCCAAGGCAGCCGCAAGCGTACCTTGCATCTCAGCTGCAAGGCCCTGCCAGGCCCAGCTACGGGAGATCCTCGGCCTCAAGGCTGGGCAGGCTGCGCAGCTGGCCCTTGAAGCGGCGTGCAGCTTCCACCTGTGCCGCAGCATCCTGCACCACGCGCGCCCCAGGCTGCGCGCGCCGTGCTGCCTCCAGAGACTCAGAGGCCTTGCGCCATGCGGCACTTGCACGCAGCCACTCCTCGCCTGCCGCTGCCAGTGCTGGCGCAGGCAGCCTGGCTGCCGCTGCATGCGCCGCTTCTGCCGCTGCCTCGTGCCCCACAGCCGCGTCCGCAAACGCGACTGCAGCAGTGGCTGCTGCCTCTGCGGCTGCCGCGCGTGCCGAGGTTACCTCTGGCAGCGTGCTGTCTGCCACTGGGTCCCACTCAGCGGCCAGGCAAGCGAGTGGAGGCAGCGCTGGCGGTTGCCGTGGCGCCTCGCGGGCCTTCTGCCGAGCCTTGTAGCGCTCCACCGCACGCTCGTAGGCATCAAGCTCGGCGAGCTGACGACGCACCCGACGTACAAGCTCATCACCGGTGATGCCACGGAGGTCTGGTGGTGTTGGTTCCGGGGGCAGCACATCATCGTCATCGCTGCCGCCAGCAGGCGTGCCACCGCGTGCCGCTGCCAGCCTGTGGGCGCCCCGTCGCACCGGCGCCGCCAGCCGTGGGCTTGTTAGCCGCTGTCGAGGCCGCGACGAGGGACAGGCTTGTCCCGGGCCTCGGCAGAGGGCAAACAGGAGCATTGAGGCGCGTTCCCCCACGAAGAGGCAGCAAGCAGCTCGAGGCGAGTGCTGTCGACGCTCAGGCGTGACTGAAGGAGTATCTGTGTGTCCCGAGAGCCTTGAGAGGTCCTTGCACACGTTTCGGGCGCAGCATGCGGCCGGTCAGCACTCGGCGATTGCCGGCAGGATCATGTTCGTTGTGTTCCGGTGGTTTCGCATTGATTATTGCACACAAGTAACACGCACCGCGGCTTCGGCGCACGGTGGTTGCCAACAAAATGTCCGCAATGGCACTGTACAGCAGGCCCGCAACGCTGCAGATTTCGGCGATTCAGCGTAGCAGCAGTCAGCAGGGTCGCCCGCAGCGGCCGCAGATGCGGCCCTCACCCTTCGCTGGCAGCGCCCTCAGTGGAGGCGCCATCGGCGCCGGCGCCAGCACCAGCAGTGCAGAGGAAGGCACTGCAGCAGCGATGGCCGCAATCTGCAGTCGAGGTGGTCTGACATTGCCCAGGAAGTTGGGGTTAATGCGGTAGGCAGTGCCGCCGGAAATGGCATCACCAGCTTCTTTGGCTGGGCGGGCCGCAAAGTGGGCCAGCAGGGCAGCAAGGACAGTGGCAGCGGCGGCAGCGAGGGCGGCGATGGGCAGACAGACCGTCTGCAGTCTGAGCTGCAGCACCAGCAGCTGCAGAACTTCATACTCGAGTCAAAGTGCAGCCACGCAGAAGCGCGCGCGGCAGCAGCCGACAAGGCGGCTGAGCAGGCCCGCCTGCAGGCACTGCAGGCCGACCTGGAGGCGCAGCAGGCCCGCCGCTGGATGCGCCAGGCCTGCCGCAACGAGGAGCAGGCCCGCCGCGAAGTGCAGCAGGCCCGCCGCGAAGTGCAGCAGGCCCGCCGCGAGGTGCAGCAGGGTCGCCTGGAGACAGCAGAGGCTCGCCATGCTGCAGACCGCCTGGAGCTGGAGCTGGCCCGCCAGGCAGCTGTGGCACAGCTGGACAGCGTGCGGGCGCAGACCGCCCATGACGCGGCGGCGGCACAGTGGGCCAAGGAAAAGGCTGACCTGGAGGATCTGGTGAATTCTTTGTCGCTGAAAAAGCAGGCCGGCAAGTCCAGCAAGGATTCTCCGCAGTCGATATGACAAGGTGAGCTTGTGCTAGCAAAGCAGCTTTCGTCACCAACGCGACAGTGTCAGTACAGACTGCTTTAGAGAAGCTCCCCTGCTTCTCATCACCCAGCCTCGGCTCCTCATGCGCGCTAAAATCACCTACCATGCCTTCCTGCTGCTATCGCTGTTGTGCAGGCCCAGCTGCAACGACTGATGGGCGGCCACTCAACACAGCAGGGCAGGCCGCTGAGGCTTGCCGACAATCCGCCTTGACAGCTCATTTGGCTTGCCACGGCGGCCAAATTCCACCTGTTCCTTTGGCTGCCTATCCAGGGAAGTGAGGACTCGCTTGTTTCTACCGTGATAGTCCCTTGCCTTGACTATCAATTCACATCATTGACAATCAATGACTTAAATGTTGAATGTAGTGAAAAGCAGAGCAAGTGCAACCTTTGAAAGCTGCAGCAGCAAATAGGCGGGGGCACAACTGAGAGCACAATGGCAAGGCCAGCAGAGAGGTGCCAAAAATATGGAGTTGGGGAGATTGTGTGTCTTGGCCTCTTGTGCAGAACCCGCGCCTGCAAAGACAGGTATGTGCTGCAGGATGGTTGTTGGCTTAGCCAGTCTGGCAGCCAAAGAGCCATCGCAGCAGCATGCACTGAAAGCTCAGATCGAGCCACATCAGCGCAGGGCATCTGACATCGAGCCTACTCCTGCCGCCATGGCAAGGCTTGGTTGCACGCCACAAGACGCTGCACAAAACTGCTGCATGGGTTTCTTCGCACTGGCACATGGGCAGTGGGACACCTGCAGGTGGGAGGGAGGGCAGGAGCAGACACGTGATGCATGCGTGATGGCAGGCATGGACGCTGGGAGGCATCAGGATGGGACAGCCGGCTTGGCGGCAATCAAAGCAACAGCAGAGCCAGGCATATATATGCGCAGCTGGGGTGTACCATTTACAGCACGCAGTGCCGGCCAAGGTGGGTGCTTTGACTGCATTCCGCAGACAGGCCGGGCTGCCCACTGAACAGCGATGAGGGCCAGGCCGCGAAGCGAGCAGCGGGCCGCTCAGGCAAGAACAATCCAAGGGCGGCCGACCGTCGCATGAGGGGCATACATTCATGGCCGGTGTGAGGCAGGCACAAGCAGGCTGCGACAACGAGCACAAGGCTGACAGCAGGAGGCAAGCAGTGCTGCACCAGCATTTCTCTCTCACCGGGCTTGCAGCAATGTGCTCCACCCGACAGCCCAATCGGACATTGGGCATGATTGATGGTGCTGGCAGCTATGGGGCACGGGGCGGGAGGGAAGAGCAGCAGCCGGAAGCAGGGCACAACGATGCGCCCTCGCCAAGGGGCACAACACAAGGGCACATGGATTCTGTGCGGCGTCGTGTAGGCCCTGGCGCGGCTGGTGCTGGCAGTGCTCTAAAGCCAGCCTCCCCTGCCCATGACCCAGGCCACCTGCAAGCTCCCTGGACTGCCACCCTGCCGGCCCACCGTGGGGTCGCCACGAGTGGTCCTAGCACACAGGTGCTCGACTCCTGCAGGGCAGAGCTGCGAGAGAGCAGCAGGCCAGCTGAGCACAATGAACACAGAGGGCGATGCTCGCCCGGCCTGCTTGCCTGCAGCTTGGCTGCTCTTCTGCTGGACGCTCCTGTTTCCCACGCTGAGAACCTGCGTGAACCCCCACCCCTCTCCCCACTCCCACCTGCCTGAGCTCTCGCAGGTTGCATTGGTGTGCCGCCGAAGCGCCAGTAGAGCAGGCCCGCTCGCACCACACAACCCTTGCAGGCAACTCGAACTTGGAAGCACAACACGCCAGAGAACCGGTGCCGGCTGCTGCAGAGCGGGCTGTGGAGTTTTCAGGCAGGCTGCTGCTGGTGCTGGCACCAGTGCTGCCTGCTGCCGCCAGCTGCTGCCGCCGCACCTAAGGGCGCGCAAGCCCAGGTGTGGGTTCATTCCATGCGGCCCCACAGAAATGTGAACATCAGATGCAGGCAGCGGCTGCTGCCTCCTGCCATGAGGTTGAAATGTGATGTGAACACCTGCGGCTCGATGCAGCGCACGCCCTGCCCCGCCTGACTTCGCTGCCGCCATCTAGAGCGGGCTGCTGCCACTTGCAGGCCTGCACCGCAACAACTGTGTCTGATTAGCAGCGCGCAAAGCTGCTGCGGCTTGCAAGATGTTGCACCTCAGGCGACAATGTTGCTCGTGCAAACTGGGCCAGCAGTATATCAAGCACTGCATGCCTTCGCATGCCATGTTGCTCCGGTGCCTGCGACCATGAGCTCACCAGGTGGTTCTAGCTGACTGTGAGGAGGGATTCTACGAAGGCCTGGGATCGTACAAAGGTTGGGACGCCCAGTATCGAGGGCGTACGAAGATGTGAACAGCGCTGAGGCGGTGTAGTACGGCGCCAGGAAGCAGCCACAGCCCGCCAGCGCCTGACGGAGGAGCACCATGGCGGCAGCGAGCAGGGAGAGCTGCAGGAACGGGAAGCAGCACCAGGGGGTGTGGGGAGGGAGGCGGCGGTGATGGGAGCAGCCGCCGCTATGCCCTGACTGCATGGCCGTGCGTGCGCTTGATGCATTCTGGGGCGGTGAATGGGCAAATTGGCTGGCAGCCAGCCTGTAAAAGAGCAAAACGACTTGCAAGCCAAGCTGCAGGGCGGCGAGGCTCTGCCGGTGACTGCCCACCTGTGCGATGATGCTCGGCACACTGCTGGATGCCACGATGGGGGCGCTCTGCTCAAATATATAAGCAGCAGCCCAGCACGCGCAGCAGTGCCTTCGACCCTCGCTTTCCGTCTCCCTGGCGCAGTCGCCATCCAGTCTGGCGGCGCTGGCAGCGTTAGAGCACCCCTGAGCAAACTCTGCTCCGCTGACAGGCAGAACCTGGGTGCTCCTACACTTTCCCCGTGTGATCAACCCCCGGGCGCCCGCCGTGAAGGAGACACCAACCACAGTGTCGAGATAACCTCCACCATCTTGCAGCATGCCGCACTTCCGCCTGCGGCCGCTCTCACAGCGGGCGCTGGCCTTCGCCGGCGCGGACGGCAGCAACGTCCTTGTCCTGCCCACAGACCGGCCCACCAAGATTGGTCGCGCTCCCGAGTCAGACATCCGCCTGCCGCCAGACTGGATCCAGATATCAACCAGGTGAGAGCTGGCGGCCTGAGCGCGTAGGGTGTCCACCACTTGCATTGGCAACATCAGCGCCATGCTGTTGCTTTTTGCGTTTCAGGGCGGTCCCTGGCCGACCCAGCCAGCCTCATCACCATGGCATGCCACCAACCCACATGCTTCTGCAGGCATTGCGAGCTGCAGTATGACGCGGGAAAGGTGGGTGGGGCTGAAAAGGGAGTTGCCCGGCTAACTGCGGCTACCCCGCTCACCTAAGCATTGCCTGGCCTGGCCATGTCGCCCCTAGGGCGCCCGGCTGCTGCCGCCCACGCCTCCCGTCCATCGCTCCTGCCCTACCTCCCGCTGCTGTGCAGGATACCTGGTTGATCAAAGACACCTCAACGAATGGGACCTTCATCAACGGCCTGAAGGTGAGACAGCTGTTCCGTCCTGCTCCCACGCCTGCTGCATGCAACCCCCCCCACTCCCCCTCCCAACGCCACCCTCCACCCCAGCCGCTGCTCGCTCAGAAACGTGCAACGAGTGCAGTTGCGCACCTCCTGCTTTGCACCCGTCGCTGTGTGTCACCCTGCCTCGGCCCGCGCCTCCTTCCCTGCACCCGCCAAGACAGGTGGGCAAGGGCAACACCGGCGTGGCAACCCCAGGTGACCACATCCAGCTGTCTGTGGCGGATGCAAAGGCGCTGGAGAGCCACATGGAGTGAGCGCTGTGGCCGCGCACTGTGTCGTGCGGCCCCGCCCTTGCTCCCCGCTGCTGCAAGGGCACGCCCTGCGCTGCCGTGTGTGCAGCAGGGTGGCACCCGCGTCCACCCCCCGTGCAGCATGCAGCAAAGCAGAATGCAAGCGTAATCCCTGCCTCCCTCTGCTGAACCCACCCATGCAGGTACGAGCTGCAGCGGCTGGAGCTCTCCCCCCAGGCCGCCACCAGTGCGGTGCAGCGCCAGCCCGCGGCAGTGCCGCCTGCCCACAGTGACGCCACGCCCGCGCCTAAGCGCAAGCAGCCCAGCGGGCCTGCAACAGGCAGTGCTGCCGCGCCCGCCAGCGCCAGCAAGCGCAGCCGCACAGTGGCGCCGCAGGCTGCGGCCGGCGCAGCAGCGGCAGCTCCGCCTGCAGCCCCGACGGCGCCGGCAGGGGATGGGCGGGAATCGGGCGGCGCCACTGGTGCCAACTTGGCTGCTGTGCTGCAGTTGAAGCAGAACAATGAGGTGAGGGGGCGAGGGGAGAGCAGGCGCACGAGGAGAGCAGGCATCGGCATGGCGGCAAGGCAGCTGCCAACGCTGGCATGCGCCTCACCAACCGCAGAGCTCCACATGCGGCTCTGTGCTCACAGAGCATTTTCAAACACACAGCTCTGTTTGCCTGCTGCTGTGAGTTGAGCAAGCAGTGCCTGGCGCTGCAGGCGCTGCCGGGGCAGCTGGACGCACCGCGCCCGCACAGGAGCGCCTGCTCGGCTGGCACCAACTGCCCCCGTCCTCTTACTTATTGCGCGCAGGCGCTGCTGCGGCAGCTGGACGCGGAGCGGGAGGCCAAGGCGGCGCTGGAGCGGGAGCTGCGCCTGCTGCAGGAGGCCGGGAAGCAGGCAGAGCAGGCGGCCGCGGCAGAGGCGGCAGACAAGGTTGGCCGAGGCGGGGGCGCCTGGTGGGGAGTGATTTCTGACTGGTTTGGGGCATCTAGCAGTGCCTGCTGGCGCGCCAGCCTGCCTCTGGGCTGCATGCTGCTGCTCCCTCGAGGCTCAAACTTCTGCCCAGCCCACACTCGTGCAATGTCAAAAGTCGTGCCCTGTCCCCTTCCTGCCTGCCCCCCTTCCCCCCCAGGTTGCTGCTGCGCTGGCGGCGCAGCGCACGGCCGAGGCTGCGGTGGCACAGGCCCGCTCGCGCGAGGCATCCCTGCGCATGGACCTCGAAGCCGCGCATGCTGCGGTGCAGGCTCAGGAAGCAGAGGCATCTGCCGCGGCCGCCACCGCCGCCGAGGAGCGGGCGCGGCGGGATGCTGCCGAGGCCCGGGCGGCCGCTGTGGAGGCGCAGCTGGAGACGTTGCGCAGGTGGCTGCATGGCGTGTTTGTTGGGCGGCTATCTGACCGGGTGTGCAGCCGCTCTGGCAGAAACAATGTTTTCGTCGCTCCGGCTGCTGGCCGGCTTGCTGCCGCTGCAGGGGGCCTGCATGGGCTGGCCAGGTCATGCCCAGCACATGGCGAACACAGCCTGCAGTACCTGACACACCTTCCTGCTTTGCTGCGGCCCCCCAGTGCGGCGGACGAGGCTGCTGCGGCTGCTGCGACTGAGCTGGCGGCGGCGCGCAGGGAAGGCGAGCGCGCAAAGGCTGCAAAGGAGGAGGCAGATCGCCGGGCGTCAGAGCTGGATTCCAAGCTGCGGGAAGCGCAGGCGGCGCTGGAGCAGAGGGGTGGACAGGTGGGCCTGCGAGTGGGGCTACACGCACAAAGCATACTGCCTGCATGCGGGTCTTGGCACCTGCAGGCGTGGCGAGCCTGCCCGCCCTGGCCCTGGTGCAGGCCCTCTACACCCCTCTTCCCTTGCTCCATGCGTCTCCGCACTTGGCACCGCAGTGCCTGCTTTGGCGGCTCGAGGGCCAGACCCGCCAGCTCTCAGATGCAGAAGGGAGCCAGTGCCACGCGCCGCACACAACACATTGTACTGATTGCCCTTCATCATCTCACCGCTCCACCCCACCCCGTCTGTCGGCCCCTGCAGCTGGAGGACCAGGGCCGGCTGGCCGCGCAGCTGCAGGCGGAGCGGGAGGAGCGGCAGGCACTGGCGGCGCAGCTGCGCGGGGCGCGCGAGGCAGCAGAGGCGGCGCAGCAGCGCATCGCGTCGCTCGAGTCGCGCGAACGCCGCATGCAGGTGGGCGGGGGCCCGTGGGGCAGCACGCGCAGCGGGCTACTGGTGCGAGCCAGGCTGGCATGGCTGGGTCCACTTGGCACCGCAGCAGCCGGGCTCGCCAAAGCATCCCCTGATCGCGCCCAGGCCTGCTGTCCCGCCCTCACCTCACGTGTTCCTGGGTTCTCCTTCCCTGCCTTCCTGCACAGAACGACCGCCTGGTGATCGACGGCTGCCTGGCCACGCTGCAGCACAACAACGAACGCAGCCTGGCAGCACGCGAGCGCATCGGCGCCGCTTTCGCTGAGCTGGCAGAGGTGAGGGGGGCCCGCACAGGGCTTTCGACTCACCTCACGCTCGGCGCCGAGCAGCGGGCAGGGCAGGCGAGCACAGGGAGTCAAAGCCAAGCATGGTGGGGCTTGCTGTTGCCAAGCCCGCTGGCGCCCAGCCTGCCGCATGGCCTGCACCCTACACCCCCCCCCCCCCTGGGTGCAGGCCAAGGCAGAGCAGGACCGCATCATGGAGGAGCAGGCCCGGCAGTGCTCCCAGATCTGCGCCGCGCTGGCCGCCAACAGCAGCCAGGCAGCCGACGAGGAGGGGGAGCAGGCGGGGCGGCCGCCGCATGTCCCCCCGGCGGCGGCGGGGCACACACCGCTGGGCCCCCTCCTGGCGGAGACGCAGTCCCTGCTGCCAGCAGGCTTTGGGCTCACGCCGCTGGCCACTGCGCAGCAGGCTGGCCCGCCGGCTGCGGCACCGGGGCCCGGCGGGCTGGAGGCGCAGCCCAGCGGGGCGGGCCAGGCGGCAGGCATGGCAGGGGCGGCGGCCTGGGCAGGGGAGCAGGAGCAGGTGGAGAAGGAGGGCTATGAAGGAATGGAGGAGGAGCCGGAGGAGGTGGCAGGGGAGGAGGAGGAGGATCGGATGGTGGCTGAGGAGGACGGCGCCGCCCAGCAGCAGGCGCTGGAGCCCGGCGAGGCGATGCCGCAGCAGGCAGCGGAGGAGGAGGCTGCGGCAGCGGCAGAGGGCAGCGCTGCTGCTGAGGACGAGGAGGGCGAGGACGTTGACATGGAAGAGGCGGAGGAGCCAGGAGGCACGGCCCTGGCTGCTGCAGTGGCAGAGGTGGCTGTGGCAGCCGCCCTGGCCGCCGCCGGGACGCAGCCGCAGGGGCCGCCGGCGGCACCTGGCAGCGGCGCAGCCTCCACACCTGCGCAACTTGAGGCGGCAGAGCTGGTGACGGGCACGGCGGCTCAGCGCGACGCGGAGGGCAGCCAGCCGGCACCAGCAGCAGGGACAGCAGAGGAGGCGGACGCGGACCAGGTGGCACAGGCTGCCCTGGCCATGGCGGGAACAGCGCCACTTGAGGAGGAGGAGGAGGAGGAGGAGGAGGAGGAGGAGGAGGAGGAGGAGGAGGAGGAGGAGGAGGAGAAGGAGCGGTGTGAAGAGGAGGAGGACGGCCCTGGCGTGCCGGTGCAGCACGCTCCTGGCAGCGCAGAGGTGGAAGATGCAGCGGTGGATGGTCAGGAGGCTGGCGAGGGCGAAGAGACGGATGACGAGGATGCGGGGCCAGCAGAGGCCGGCGTTTTGCAGTGGCCCAAGGCTTCCCTGGCTGCCAACGAGGCAGCAGAGGCTGCACAGGCGCCGCAGCTGGGCAGCGGCCAGCTGCAGCAGCAGCAGGGGCCTGCCCAGGAGTTGATTTCGCTGCTGGACGATGATGATGATGATGATGATGAGCAGCGGCGGCAGGAGGCAGAGGAGGAGGGGGTGCAGGCAGAGGAGCCTGCTGGCGCTGAGGAGGGCGGCAGCAGGGAGAGGCCGGCAGTGTCTGCGGGCCACGAGAACGACGCCAGCCAGGGCAACACTGCTGGTGCGGTTGATGGGCAAGGTGGGCTTGTTGTGTGCTGGGTCTCCAGGAACAGGCGTCGCCTCGAGAGCTGCGAGCTGCTCCGCCTGCCGTGCGACTGTGCTGCTGAGGGCTGCCTGCCTTCTGTCCTGCCTGGCTGGCAGGGCGCAGGGCGCTGCCCTGAGGCTCCCCTGCTGCCAGCCCTTGCTTTGCGAGTGCAGCCTTTCATGCCGCCATCTCTTCCCAATCGGCTGCCTGTGTGTGCTTCCCAGGGCGGTGGCGTGCTCATCTTGGCCCCATGCCTTTGGCCCCACCCCTTCCCGCCCCCTGCAGGAGGCGCAGGCACCCAGGATGCCGGCTCCCTATCTTGGCCCCATGCCTTTGGCCCCACCCCTTCCCGCCCCCTGCAGGAGGCGCAGGCACCCAGGATGCCGGCTCCCTGCGCTCCCTCAGCAAGGGGCCCGTCGTGCCAGAGAGCGAGCCGCAGCAGGACAGCCGCTCCCAGGGCGCCTCCTGGCAGTGATGCGCCGCACGGCTGTACGCGCGGCGCGCTCAGCGCTGGGATGGCGCGCAATCCGTGACACTCCCCTTGCAGCTTGTTTGCCTACTAGCCCTGCAACGCCGCCCACTGTATGCACCCGTCCGTGCTGCTTGCTTTCTTACTGGGCTTGCTGCAGTAAGGCGTGCACAACAATGTTGCGTCCAGCCAGCCAGTGGAGGCGTGCGCAGGAGGGTTGCAACGCAGCTCATGGCGCAGCTCTTGAGCCCCCCACTGCCGGCCGGCCACGGCTGGCATGCCGCGACGAGAGGGGCTGCGGGCGGCATCACATGCTGAGGTAGTCCTCGATGCTGAGGCCAAAGGGGCACCTCAGCGCCTCCACCACGCGCTCATCCAGGCGGCTGGGCCTCTCCAGCAGGTACGCAGCCACAAGGTCAGCAGTCGCGGGCGCCAGGGTCAGCCCGCTGCCCTCGTGGCCGGCAGCCACCAGCAGGCCCTCCACCCCGGGCACCGGGCTCACGGTGGGGCCCCCCGCCTGCAGGGGCCAGCGGGTTTCAGGGCCAGCGGCCTGGGTGGGCGGCAGGCGGTGCGGCCGGCTGTCTTCAGGGCAGGCCCACTGCGTGCGCTCCCC
>KQ482032.1:201995-216926 GCA_001430745.1 Auxenochlorella pyrenoidosa
ACCACACACACGGCCTCCACCCCGGGGCCCATCGCCCACGCCCACCGTGGCGAAAGGCCGCGGCCCGGCACGCACACCAATGTCCTGCCGCTCTACCGCTGCCAGGGCGGGGAGGAAGTGGGCAGCCCGCTCCATGATGGCAGACACAATATGCTCCGGGGCATCCTGTGAGAAGCCCACAAACTCCCTGGGCAGAAAAGGGGAGATGACAGGAGGTGCTGCAGCGGTGATCAGCGCTGCTGGGATTGTAGCATGATTTGAGCGCGTAGTCAAATGAGCATTTTTGGGCGCTCTTGGCAGAGGGAGGTCAAGCACTGCACAATTGCAGGCGCACTGGACAGGCTGGGAGTTGCAGAATGGCAATGAGCACCAGGCTGAAGGCTGGCACGTGCATGAAGCCGGGTCGCCCCACCCTTGTGCACCAGGGGTGCACCGTGCTGGAGAAACCTGCTTTTCCTTCCAGTCCTGACACAGAGCGAGCATGTAGACGTCCCACCTGCTGCTGCCAACCAAGAGGGACCCCGAGGCGCTGGTGGTGGCCGTGAAGGTGATGTCGACCCCATCCTCCTCATGCGCCTCCTTCGCCTCTGCCGCAGTCCCTTCCGCTGCTGCTGCGGGAGCAGCGCCAGCTTTGGAGGCAACCAGCGCGGCGGCCTGCCGCTCGGCCACTGCCTCGTACGTGAGGGGGAAGAAGCTGCTGCTGCTGCTGCTGCTGACGGCACTGCCGGTGCCGCTGCTACCAGCTGTGGGGCTGTAGTGCGAGGTGTAGGACACCTCCATGAGGCCGTGGCTGACGGCCGGCATGCCCGGCGGGGTTGGCATCTCCAGCAGCAGGCCGCGCCGCGGGCGGAAGGCGCCCGCCCACCTCACGTCGGCCAGCTGCTGAGCCAGGAAGGCGCCGCTCCAGGCGCCCAGGGCCACCACGACGCCGAGCCTGGCGCGCACCCTGCAGGCACCATGGGGTGCAGTGCTTTGCATGCTAGGCGGCGGCAGCCTGCCAAGGGGCTTCGGAGATGGTAACACGCCAGCACACCGCTGTCGGAAGCGGGGGTTAGGGGCGGTGCCAGCAGGCTGGACCCCCCCCCCCGCACGTGGGTGCCCTGGCCTGGCTGGCAGTGCCCTCCCCATGTCACAGCAGCACCTCCCGTGTCTCCTGCCCCGCAGCAACTGGCTTGGCATGCATAGTGTGCACATATAGCTGCCTCACTGATGGCCGATCTCATGGCCTGTGTGCAGCTGAGAGCAGGCTCCAGCCCCACCTGCGCGCATCTGTCTGCACCTGGTCCACCCGCCTGCCCTCTGTCGCCGCCAGGCGCAACGCCCCCTCCCCAAGCAGGGCCGTGAAGCGCCCGCCATGCGCCTCGCACGCGCGCAGCAGCGCCGCCGCCGTGGCGCGGCCGTTGACTTGCACATCAGAGGGCAGCAGCAGGGCGGCGCCCTGCGACGGCAGGCGCAGCGCGGGCTCCCGCCGGCGCGCCTCGGCAGCGGTCAGCAGCTGCGCGGCGAGGCCCTCGGCTGTCAGGGCCTCGCAGCGTGCAGCCAGCCCCGCAGCCTCCTCTGCCGTGCTGGCAAGCAACATGCTGCCAACCTCCTGCAGGGTGTGAGAAAGTAGGGGGTGGGGCAGGCATGGGCTTGGGAGGAGCGATCGGGCAGGCAACTGAGCAGGCTGCGACTCAGGGAGGCTGCCAGCTTTGAAACACAGCCTGCCAGGCAGGGCTGTGCAGCACGATTGCCAGCGCGTTGCCTCGCGCAACCGCACCTGCCACTCCACCGCCGCCACCGTCAGCTGCGGCACCGCGGGCGCCAGCAGCTCGCGCCACATGGCCCGGCTCTGCGCCGCCAGGCGGAACAGGGGGCTGCCCACATCGCGGTGCGCCAGCCACAGGTAGCCCTGCCCCGCCCCGGTGGCCCCGGAGCAAGGCGCCGCTCGGTCCAGCAGCACCACGCGCAGGCCGGGGTCGGCTTGCAGCAGGGCCAGGGCAGTGCATAGGCCGATGATGCCGGCACCAAGGATGCAGACATCAGCCTCCAGGTCGGCTGCCGTGCTGGCGCCGCTTGCTGTCGTGCCCGCTGCTGCCACCGCTGCTAGGGGTGCTGCTACCAGTACGTGCCGTCGGGGCCGTGCCCAGACAAGGGGGGAGGAGGGGGACAGGCAGGGATGCGGCGCGGCTGGGCACGGCGCGGCAGCACGCGGCAGGCTGCCTGCAGTGCGCTGCACCGGGGCCAGCTGTGAGCTGCTGCAGGCATGCCCAGCGGCAGCCATGGTGGTAGCTGGTAAACCCTGACCTGCAGGTTTATTGGCAAGGTGATGAAGCTTCAGCCCATCCTGGGTCGGGGCGGTGGGCGGCGGCTGGCGGGAGCGGCTTTGCAAACTGGGCAGCGGCTCGCGGAAGATGGATTTTAATACATCATCATGTGCACACCGATTGTCACTGGCCTGCCTGTCCCGGGACGTTGCCCGCGTGCACGAAGCGGCAACTTGTTGTGTCCTCGCGATGGGAGGACTGGGCACAGCAGCTGCGTTATCGATTACCGTGATAAGTAACGCTTTCAACAGGGTTCGGATGCAGGCCTTTGCTTTCAGGGTCGTGGGCGATGGCAGGCGCGCCAGGCGCGGCGCCCCATTATGCCGCGGGGAGACGGAGGAGCCATGCTTGTCTACAAACCAAGAGCTCTGTCATTTTAGAAATGATGTACAAAGGACCGTTCTCATTGCAAGAATTGCCCACAGAACTGCCACTTGCGCCCGCGTTACTCGTTCAAGTATATTAGATGTTCTCATAACATTGCATACCTGTGACCTTGCAACGTAAATACAGTACAAAGTTGGGAATAAGAATATGGAGGGAAATGCTACAATGCAGAAATACATGTGTGTGAGGGGCCGGTGCCGACAAATAGTGGAAGGCCAGTGTGACCAGTCAAGCGCACAGCTGTCAGCAGCCCTTGCAGGCGTGGTAGTGCTGTCACATGAATTCTGCCCCTGGACCCAGCGAGCCGCTACCTCTCTGCACGCTGTACACAAGGCCTGGGTCCTGAAGCAGCATGCCAGCCGCATCGTCGCGGCCTCCAGCTAGCCTGCAGGCAGGGGGACAGGGTGCTGGGGCCTTTCAGCCTGTGCGCAGTCCCGTGCCTGGCTGCAGTCAGCTCACGGGTACCGACGGCCGCCAGAGTGCTTGCCTGCTGCTATGCTGTGCCGGCAACCCGCTGGGTTGACCGTCGGAACTACCACAGGCTGAGGTGCGACAGCCTGCTGACGCTGCCTGCCAGGCTGGGCTTTGCCAGCAGCGCCGCCGCGGCCTGCTGCGTCGGCAGGAGCCTGCGGCATCAGGGCATGGGTGCCTGCACGTCGGCAGAGCTGCCCTGCCCTGCCCTGTCCCGCCTCACCACGCCTGCGCCGACGCAGCGGGCAGCCGGCTGCCGGCCGCTGCTAGCGACCCGACAGCTGCGGCGGCTTGGGCCGCTTGGAGTGGTGAAGTCGCTGCCACGGCAGCTGCTCTCCACCCTTTTGAGACCCACTTGCCCCTCGCCACGCGCTCACCGCTGCAGCTCCGCCAGCACCGCCTCCACGTCTTCCGCAAGCAGCAGTGGCTCGGCAGCCACCAGGCGCGCCACCTCAGGCTCGCTGTACCGCCTGGCCAGCGCCGCCGCCGCCGCCGGCACGCGCTCCCACTCCGGGGGCAGCAGCAGCGAGGGTCGGCCGCCCGCCACGGCGGCCACGTCTGCGGCGGGCAGCAGCGCGCGCAGCTCCACCAGGCGGGCGGCGATCAGGCCAGGGTCGGCGGCCAGGGCGGCCAGCAGCTTGGGCGACATGCGCAGCAGGCGGTCTTGCAGGAAGGGCATGAGGGTGAGCAGCCGCTGCGCGACAGGACCAGATGCGTGGGTGGGTGGGTGGGGGGTGGAGGCCGGGGGAAGGGGGATGCGGAACAAGACCAGGCATGCCTCAAGCAGCAGGCGAGTCGGGCACAAGGACAGCGAGGCGGGAACAAGCGCCCCCTCCCGCCTCCCTTTCCCCCCATTCCCTTGCTTTGTCGAGGAGGCCTCAGCAGGACGCAGGCTGCCAGCCTGCTGCCATGCCCCGTGCCCAGACATCAGGTGGGTCATGTTTGCGTGCATGCATGCGCACAGCACCCTCCAGCCCCAGGCGCCCCCCACCTGCAGCCGCTCGTCAAACTCTTCATACTCGAGCCCGCTGGCCCTCGCCGCCGCGCTGCGCACCAGCCCCTGGTTTATCTGCTGGTCGTACTGCAGCGCAATGCGCTGCTCGTTCACCACACGGCCCATCAGCGCCCAAGGGTTGCGGGCCGGTGGGGAGGGCCTGCCCGGGGTGCCAGCACTGGCTGGCTCGCTGCCGCTGCTGCTGGGGTTGCTGCTGCCGCTGCCGCCGCTAGCTGCATCTGCCAGTGCATTGCCATCGTTTGTGTCGTTTCTGCTCAAGTCAGCAGGTTGCTGTCCTGCTGCATCGCCTGCCCCACCACCTGCTGCATGCCGGCGTTGCCTTCGGCGGCGGCGCTGCCCCAAGCCGCCGACAGTGCTGGCGCACGGCTCTGCCCACCTGCAACAACAAACGACGAGTCTCGAGCATTATGGCGCCTCAGGCAGCCAGGAGTGGAGCCGAACCACCAGCAAAACAACCCTTACCGTGCTGCAGGGGAAGCTCGCAGGAAGTACATCGCCGGCATGAACAGGATCGTCTGATCGCTGACTGAAACGCAAAGGGCAATCGCCAAGATGGCCTGACAGCATTCCTGTTCAGACTGAAATGGGCCGGGTGCTGTTGGGCGCGTCTCATTGATCTGTGGTCTTCGCAACTCTCCCTGGCTCCTGCTCGTCGTAATTATAAGGTGAACCAACGAAGTGGCAGCAACAAGGCGAGTTTGGAACGTCAAGCAGGCCCTGGGAGGTTGTGTTGCTGATGTTCGGGAGCATCTCGTGAGGCCAATTGCAGACGCAGGACAGACGCGCCGCCCGCAACCCCACTGCCGCCCCGCCGCCGCTGGCGCTGCCACCCTCGCCTGCAGCACCGCCCACCCCTTGCTCAGCAAGCCACCCTCTGCCGCGGCCCACCCCCAGCCCAGCGAGCAGGCAGCAGGGGGGCCAGGCCCCCGCCGCCGCCATGTTCAGCCTGGTCAGCGGCTGCTTTGAGTTCATGCTCCGCAAGGAGGAGCTGCACGTGCTCATTGTGGGGCTGGACAAGGCTGGCAAGACGACGCTGCTGGAGCGGCTGAAGACCCTCTACACCGACGTGCCGGGCCTGGAGGCCAGCCAAGTCGTGCCCACAGGCGAGGCAGGCGCAGCAGCCTGGTGCCCGCCGGCATTGACCGGTCACGCTGCCCTGCATGCCTGGCAGCGCGGGGTGGCCCTCGGGCTGCGCTCCGCTGCTGAGTCATGCCCGTGCTCCTGTGCAAGCGTGAACGCTGCATGGCTGCCCCTAACGCCCTCTGTCAGCGCTGTGCACCTCTCCAGCGAGCCTTGCCCCCCCTGCTCCCCTCAATCCTCACCCCCCAGCCTCCAGCCCCTCGCCCCCAGCCCCTCGCTCCCACGCCCCCCCCCCCCCCCGGCCCCGCAGTCGGCCTCAACCTGGCGCACTTTGAGGCGCTGGGCGCGCCGCTGCTGTGCTGGGACGTGGGCGGCGCCGCCGGCCTGCGCTCCATCTGGAGCAAGTACTACGGCGAGTGCCACGCGCTGCTCTTCTGCGTGGATGCCGCAGACCGGGGGCGGCTGGAAGAGGCCAAGGCGGCGCTGGACCGAGCGCTGGGTGGGTCGCCCGCCCTGTGGGCTCGCCTGCGGGCTGGCCCACCCTGTGGGGCACGCCTTCACTGACGGCGGGGCTCGCCGCCGCCTGTTCCTGCCCTCTTGACCGAGGGTTCTGTGCTGGCTGCGTGCACTCGCGCTGGGGGCCTGGCTGCTGCAGGGGCTGCAGGCGAGAGCCCCACAGCCCCGGCGCTCCCGCCCAGAAGCCGCCCAGGGCTGTCGCGCGCTGCAGCTGAAGCCTGGTCCGCAGCCAGGCCTGGCATGTCACCTGCCCCTCGCCCCGGCCCTGCCGCCTACAGGGGACCGCGACCTGTATGGTGCTCCCCTGCTGGTGCTGGCCAACAAGCAGGATGTGGAGGGGGCGGCCAGCCCCGCCGAGCTGGCAGAGGCCTTTGGGCTGGGCCGGCTGGACGGCGGGCGGCCCTGCTCCGTGCAGGCCGTCACCGCCCGGACGGGGGAGGGTGTGAAGCCTGCGGTGCAGGTGAGCGGGGGCCGGGGGCGGGGCTGCTTGCCGACCCAGCAGGCGTGGGGCAAGCGCAGGAACTGCTTCCCCTGCGAGCGGGCGGGCACAAGGGCCAGAAGCCACAGGCGTGCGCGCATCTGTGTCCGGGGGCGCCGGGACTGGGCGCTGATTGGACGCTGTCCCCCCCCACCCCCCACCCCCCACCCCACCCCCGCCCGGCGCCTGCAGTGGCTGGTGGAACACATCAAGAAGAGCCAGCGGCCAGAGCTGATACGACGGCGCATGCTGTCGCACTGACCGTGCCGGGCACGCGGCTCAGCCTGCCGTTCAAGTTCGCCGGCTGGGCGTGCGCCTCAGCAGTGGCAGCGGTGCGTCAGAACCGCCTTGCCCTCCTGCTTGCCTGCTGGATGCTGGCAAGTTTCTTTGTTTTCCCTGCTGCTGCTCCCTTGCTACCTTTGTTGTGCTTGCATTTCATGCTCAAGACCGCCCGCTCGTCCATTGATTGCCCCTCTTTGCTTCAAGAACTGAATTGACTGACAAGCAACATCAATGTGCACAGAACACCTAGCTGCCCGCTTTGCCTCTGGCCCGAGAAGTGTATTATGATGCCTCAACCGATGGATACAACTTGCTGCAATGCTTAGTCAGAGGACGATCTGGCGGCCGGAGCGCAGCTGGGCTGCCGCTGTAGGTTGGCAACACGTTGTATTGGTCGCCACACTGCCTGCGTCTGCTGATGGAGGCAGCTGGATAGGCTGAGGACACCCTTGCCATGCTGGTGTTACCATTTTGAAAGCGGCGGTCAATGCGCAGTTGTGCTATTGTGCACAGGCTGGAGGCAGCAAGCTTGTTGCAGACCACACAGACCGCAGTGGTGGGCAGCATGCTCGACATGATGGCCCCATTCCAAACCTTGAAGGCAGGGTCCCTCGGTCCAAGGCTTCAGTGGCAGCTCAGAATGCCTCCCACCAAGCATGCAGTAGCCGCTGGCTACATAGCCCCGCACCCCTCGCTCAGGTGCGCAGCTGGGCGGGTATGTCGGCCGCACAGGCTCCTGGAGGCGCTGCGACCCAGCACCAGGGTTGGGTTTGCTCAAGTAGGCCAGCACCACCAGCCGTCGGTTGTCGCCCGAGCCAACCCCAGATGCACGGCAAGCGCCATTCGCCGCTGCATCACAGTGTTTCCTGCTCTCATCCCTCCTGGCCCACCTGCATAACCCCCCTTCTCGCACTCGCCCTGCATTCCAAGAGATTCCAGCAGGCAGCTGCAGGCCTCCCTCTACGGCAGCAAAGGGTGATGTGCTCAGTGCCCCTCCGTCTCCCAGGTGCATTCCCATTTCAAAGGAGTTCCCAGCCTGGCCCCCGCACAGGCGCGACTCGCTGGACGTGGTGGGCTTCCTGCAGCAGCGGGAGCAGTACACGGAGGCCTACCTGGACAGTCTGAAGCCCATCCACCAGCCGCCGCGCAAGTGGTTTGAGCTGCTGGCCTGGTGGTGGCTGCTGGCGGGTGCGCTGGGTGCCCTCGTCTGTGCGCCATGCATGAATGCAGTGCTTTCCACGATAACGTGCTGGATGCCGACTGCTGGCTGTTGAAGAAGAGAAGCAGCTGCGTGGAAACCAGCCAGGCGCGGCAATGCGCGTAGCCCAGACAGCGGAGCCTGGCAGGGTGTGATGGCCGGGCCTCACATTTTGGTCGCTCGTGTCTCACAACCACCAGTGCGCTCTCTGGTCGGCCTCCTGACCGGCACGGCGGGGCGCTTCCGCGGCGGCGAGCGCCAGCTGGCGCGCCGCGCCCAGATGCTCAGCTGCGACGGCCAGGGGACTGCGCTGTCGGGTGAGTGCAGACAGATTAGGCATGACGAGGATTGCGCGCTTGCTGGGACCACACTACCAACAATCTCTCGCCCGTATGAGTGCTGCCGGCATGCAGCTGTGCTAGGCCCGGTTTGACAGTCAAGTAGCCACAACTCTGACAGTTTTCCGTCCCCTGATGGGCAGCCGTGCTGGTGGGCCATGCCCGCTGCTTGGTGCTCAACAGGCAGGACAACGGCTGGCTGCACACCCTCGCCATGGAGGCACGTGTGGGGTGGTGGGGTGGTGGGGCCGGCGCGAGAAGTGGCCACACCTGCTTCGCACGCAGAACAGATCCTGCAGCATCAGTGCTGACTGCGGCAAGTGCAGTGCCAGCGCTCTCAATGCAGCTTGTGTCCAACTTCTTTGTTGCCTTGTCTCCCGCCTCGTTCCCCTCCCGGCGGTCCGCCACCCTGCAGGTCGACTGCATGCGCTGCCAGCACGCGGGTGGGTGGACCTTGCGCCTCAGTCAGTGGTCGAGCAGTACTGGTCGGTCATCTACACGCCAGCCACGCTGGTTGGGGCCCAGCCGGCCGATCGAAGCAGGACAACATGGCTGCATGCCCCCTGGTGAACAAGTGCACACGTGCTGCCTGTCCTCTCCCGCTGCAGCCTGGACTGAGCTGGAGACGCCCTCCCTTGGCTGGAGGCTGTTCGACATCGCCCTCACCCTCAACCTGATGTCCCAGGCAAAGCCCTGCAGCACAGCCTGCACTGTTGGCGGCCAGCCCTGCTGTGGCGCTGCAGGGTCGCACAGTGGTCCTGCAACGACAGGCCAGCGCCTCCCTGCCAGCGCCCCCTGCGGATCTCCATACTGGAGGACAGGCATTTACCCACCTGCTGCCTGCACCCTGTGCAGTGCTGCCTGGTGTACCTGCTGGCGCCGTCGGTCATTCACTCCTACCAGGCACGGTGGGATCAGGAGGGCTGTAGAGGACCACGGCAGCCGCGCCCTGCACGGTCCTGCCCTGGGGGCCGGGATGTGCGGCGGGCAGAGCCAGAAAACAGTCTTGGGCACACGTGTGTGCAGGAATCCGGGTGCACGCAGGATGTGCTGCCCAAATGTGCGGCAGAGCGGAAGGCCAGGCTTTTCAGGTGGTCAAGCGCATGCTGCCGCGCCCCTGCAGGTATACCGTGCAGAGGAGGACATCTGGTGGTGAGGGGCAGGGCCGCCAGGTGGCATGCCTGCTCGTCCGACATGCACTGCGTCGCCTTCCAGCCAGCCTGGTTGTGCAGGGGCTCGTGCATTTGCTGTGACGCCCCTGCCTTGCCTCCGCCGCACCTGCCTGTTCCCTTCTGTCCTTCTCCCCCTCTCGAGGCCAACAACCACCCCGAGCCACCCCCCTGCTGCCTTTGCAGGCTGTCCGCTGTCCTGACCATGCTGGATGAGCCGGGCCGCCTGCCGCGCTGGGAGCGCCGCACCGCGCCCGCGGCTGCTCGCGCCTACTACGGGCTAGGCCCAGAGGCCACCGTCAAGTGAGGGACCCAGATGCCAATCCGCTCCAGTCGACATGACAGACAAAAAGTTGCACGCGCAGTTCTTTGCCTGCGGCTGTGAGCAGCGCGAGGCATGGTCGTGCTGGGCAAGCACAGCCACCCGCAGCGCGTGGGCAGCCTGCTGAGTCGTTCCCAACGAGCCGCTGTTGACGATGCCCAGCCTAGGCCACGCAGCTGGTCGCCGCCCACTTGTATCGCCTCCCCCGTAGGGACATGCTGCGCCGCATGCGTGCCGACGAGGTGTGCATCTGCGACATCAACTGGCGCCTGGCGGGGCTTGCGCCCGGCACACCCACAGACGCCGTGGCAATCAGGCAGTTCCGGGCCTGAGCCGGTGGCAGGCAGCAGGGTTGCGGCGCAGCCTGCACATGGTGCCGCCCACCTGCCTGGAGTGTGTGTGCAATTGTGTCGCTGCTGGTGCAGCGAAGCAGTCTCGGGTGCCTTGCAATGCCGTGGGCCACCCGCAGGTGAGATGCAAGGCCGAGACTGGCATCGCTGGCCAGCACTCTTTGCTCCACCGCTGCTCATGTCGCTCCCTGCCTGTGGAGAGTCCCTCTGTTGGGTCTTGTTCTTTGCACAGCACTTGCCCTGTCTTTCATACTGCACAGCTGTCCTGCTGTCAACATAAGCTGGAAGTCTTGAGGAATGCAGCACTGGCACTGTAAATTCAGATTAAAAGTGGTACGACAGGTATGCATGCAGAAAGCTGCGAGGCCGATAAGGCTGCTGCCAGCTCCTCTCAAGTCGTGCCGGTGTCGGCGGCAGGGCTGCCCCAGCCTGCCTGGGTGCCTCTCGGAGGTGATTGTGCCATGGTGAGTAGGCCTCAGAAGGGTGGAGCACCTTTTGGGATGCAGGCATGCGTCAGCAAAAACGCGTGTGGGAAGGTGCCCTGCAGCCTTGGACAAAACTTGTGCCGCTTGTGCATGCAGGCACAGCGGGCACAGCGCTCTGCCGCCCTGCTGGCTGGCTGCGCACAGCGCTCTGCCGCCCTGCTGGCTGGCTGGCCGCTGATGCCAACTTGTCCTTTCCTCGCAAGGTGCAATCGACCTCATTCGTACATGGCAGGACATCTCGTAGCAGATGACGGTGGCGAAAAATGTAATGCTGATCAAGAGGGCATAGAGGGGCACTCGGTTGAAAATCGGGTTTTGTGAAACGGGAGCTGGCTGCAGCCAACGCAACATTCTGGCGTAAACAGGATAGGGAACGGGTAGCAAGGATTCAAGGGAGTTTGCAAGTACAAACTATGTGGAGGGGTCAGGGCAACTTCAAGGGGCGGCTCGCTGTGCCACACAACCAGAAAATGTGGCCAGAATATGAGGGTGTCCCACAGGCATGATCATGCAGTCAAGTCGGAGGAGGAGCATGGCTTGATCGTACATTAACGTGTGCTGGCACCATGTTACTCGCGCTTGCAGCCTGCAGGGGTTGTACAAAGGCAACCCTGCCCGCCGCGGCGCCGGGGCTCAGCAGGGCAGGAAGGCCACCGCTGCAGTCACGTCATCCATGTGCTGGCCGCAGTGCACGGCGGCCCAGCGTCGGCGCGCAAGGTGCACCAAGGCATGCGCGGCGGCTTCAGCAGACTTGCAGCTGCACGGGGCGGCGAGGAAAGGGCGCCGCAGGCGTCGTTGGGATCTGGAGAGCGTTTGATGGTTTGAAATGGAGAGAACGCGTCCGTCAGTGGCACAAGCAGCCCCCTCTGCTCACAGCACTGAGCACACTGCTCGTCAACGTGCCGGCTCCTCACCTCTGCGCGATGCTGACCGCCTCTTCGTTTCCCACCACGTCCCACAGCCCGTCGCACGCCAGCACCAGCACGTGCCGCGCTGGCGGCTCCGGCTCCGCCGCGCTGCGGCCGTCGTTCCCGGGACCGCTGCTGGAGCTTGTATCGTCGGCATCACAGCTGCTGCCCACGGTGTCAAGCGGGCTGCTGTTGGGGCTGCCCCTGCTGCTGCTGGCGCTGCTGGTGCGGAAGCTGCTGGGCGGCGGCAGCCCGAGGGTGACCGCATCGGGGGCCCAAGTCAGCCCCAGTGGCACAGCCCCTACAGCGGCACCGGCAAGACATTTTGAACAAGGTGAGTGAACTGACAAGCAACTCCTAAGGGTGTGCCCTGCTGCTCCCTGCCCCTGCTGTTCCGGGCTCTGCAACCAACAGCCTGGCGAGCGCGAACCCTCCCCAGGCCGCAAGTGCAGTGCACAGCGGCCCTCCCCTCCGCACATGCATCGCCAAAGCCGCGGCTGAGCGACAGGGCGGTGTCGGTGCGGTGGGCGCGGTTGCCGGTGATGCGCGCCTGCGCCCCCGGGTGCTGCCGTAGCACCTCCCCACGCCCGCTGGCCTCGATACGCGCCTGCTCAAGGGGGCTGCAAAGGGGCAGGCAGAGGACAGCGGGTGGTCAAGGAGGGTGCATGAGCAGACAAGCCTGCTGTGCTTGAGGGCGCCCAGGCACTCGCAGAGCATCAGGCACCCCATCATGAAGTCATGGCGCCAACAAAGCAAGCCCGTGACGACACTTGACGAAGCAATCGAACATGCAGCCCTGCAGCGCGCGCCCACCTGCCGGGCTTGTGGTCCTGCGTGAGCGGGTGCACCAGCCAGCGGGGGCCCCGGGGGGAGGGCAGGCACAGGCCGATGGTGGCCCGGCAGTCGCCCGCCCAGGCGACGGTGAGGCTGCGGAGCAGGGGCAGTGCAGGAACATTGACAGCAAACTCAGGCTGGACTCCTGGCTCAAGCGCAACTCCTCCCCTCAAGGCAGGGCAGACAGGCCTGCTCGCATCACAGTTCTCTGTAGCATGCCGCGAGCACCTCGCACCATGCACTGCGGCCGGCAGGCAGCATGCCGCCAGCGTCCGATGCCCACCAACCTCCTGCAGTGCTCCCAAAACCGACCTGTCCTCCCGCAGCAGGCATGCCACCACCGCGGCGCCGCACTCCTTGAACGCCACGTCCCGCTCCATGCTGCCGCCCACTCGCTCGCAGGCCGCCACCAGTGCGCACTGCAAGGCGGAGGCTGCCCCGCCGCTGCTGCTCCCATTCAAACCCGCAGCCTCTGCCAGCGCTGCCGGCAGGGCCTGCGCCATCCAGTCCACGGCGGCCCGGCTGGCGTTCTCGCCGCGGCGGCCGTGACCGTCAGCCACGACGACGGCAACGGTGCCAGGGGCAGGCGCAGTGAGCGAGTGGGCGTCCTGGTTGGCTCCTTTCCAAAAGCCGTGACTGCGGCCCCCACGCGTCACCACAGCCACGTCTGCGCAGCACGAGGTGGGCAGGTGCGGGCCCAAGGCGGGTTGGAAATTCGTGGCAGGCACACTTGCATGTGTCGCGAGCAAGCACAGCATGTCGCTCAACGCTCCACGGACCCTCCCCTCACCCGCCACGCCCGGCAGCGTCAGCTGCGCCTGGCTGTCGAAGCCAGCGGGCCGCTGATGCGCCACCGCCTGCCACTCCTCCATCTCGGCATCCACCCTGGCGCACACAGCCTCGTCCTCAAGCCGGCCAGCAGCAGCACCCTGAAACGACGTCAGCACCGCTGCGTCCTCGAGCTGCTGCCGCTGCCGCTGCAGCTGCCCCGCCGTCTGCTTACTGTCGGCACCAGTGGCAGCGGCGCTGCTGCTGGAGGACAGCTGCTCAACAAGGTCCTCGAACCGCAGTTGGGTGCGGCTGAGCGACGCGGCTTGCGCCTCGGCATAGCTGGCCTGCTGCAATGCATCTGCGGGCACGAGCAGCGAGCTGCCTGCCGCTGCTCTGCAAGCATTCATGGCGGCAATGCTGCGCAGGCGTGCAGCCCTGATCGCAGGCTTGCTCTGCGACCTGAGCTGAATGGCAAGGAGGTCGGGCCGACGGTGGGCGGCGGCAGCACCGGCCACGGCGCTCCGAACAACACGCGACGCCCGAACAAGCTGCCGCATGTTATTAGCGCTACTGCAAGTGTTTTGGGATGAGTGAAGAGCTTGTCAGGCGCCGTGCGCGGGACTCGCCACCGTGTCGGGGAGCAAAGTTGCTCCTTTCTGCTGCAAGGCTTGCCTGTTGGACTCTCGCGTCGGTGCGAACATTGTGGGTGTGCTGCGAGGAAGGCTGCAAGCCGACAGGTGTGCCATCTCTCCGTAAGGAGGCAAGATCGCGACACCTAATGGCGAGAGAAAGGAAAGGGATTCAGCAAGGTGTGTGGAGGCTATTGAAGGCTGGTACAGTGAGGGAGCAGGCGTGGCGGTGACAGTGAGTTGCTGCCGATGCTGTGCTGCGCTTGGCATGTGATGCGACGTTGGCCATGGTGTTGCTTTCCCTGGCTTGCCAACCCCTGCCACCTGCTGTGTGTTCAGACTGCACACTTGCATTGCTCGTTCTGTGATCGACATGCTGCTTGTCATTTCTGGCCCTGCATGTCCTCCTGCTCGCGGCGCTGGCCTGCGGCCAGATCAGGGGGCCCCAAGCAAGAGCAGGCCGCTCACGATTTGGTCGGCTGCGTCACCCATCCCACTGCATCCCGCCCGCCTGGACCAAGCCAACTTTACAGGGGACAGGCCGGAATTCAGAGTCCAGGGCGTGAGAGCGGTGCCCCCGGGTTCGGCGCGCCGCGGCCTCAGGCGGCCCCCGCCAGGTCGGCAAACACCCCCTTGGCCCGCTCCTCCAGCTCCTTGAGGTACTCGGCCTGCACACGCTGCGCGTACGACCCCGAGGGCAGGCCCAGCACCACGCCCTCCATGCGCCGCTGCAGCGCCTCCATGAAGGCGGGCTCGCTGCGAGGGGGGGTGGGGTGGGGGTGGGGAGGCCCTGATGGTGCTGAAAGTCGCTGCCTGAACACAAGCCCCAGAGGGGCAGGGGCCAGCCGGCAGGTGGTGCAGTGGGTGGCGCCCAGGCCGCGACGAGTGCACCCCTGCCGTGCACCCGCGCCCTGCGGCGCGCGCACCTCACGTCGCCCTCGGCCGCGCGCTGCCGTATCAAGCGGCCCCACAGCGCCTCGTCCGCGGCCAGCAGCTCGTCAAGGAGCGCGTCGCTGCCGCCGCCGCTGCTGCTGCCCGCCTGCGGCTGGCCCAGCTGCACGCAGGCGTACACCTGCAGCACCTTTTGGAGCAGCGCCACCATGCCTGCAGGGCGGCGCGAGGCCAGACGGCACGGCATGGCGACCTGCCTGCCGGGCTGAGTCCTGCACGCACCAAGCACTGCAGCATGCCCGCCAATGCAGCGCCGGCTCGCCGTGCCACGACCAAGAGCCCAAGCAGACAGCGCCTGCCCACCGGCGGTGCTTTGCCAGCCGCCACGCTGTCCCGTGACACGCGCATCAGGCTTGCCGGTCAAGTCTGCCTCGCCGTCGCCCCAGCCGCACCCTCCTCTCCCGCCCGCCTTGCCTCCTGCCCTGCCCCGCGCCCCCCCCC
>KQ482032.1:219909-244187 GCA_001430745.1 Auxenochlorella pyrenoidosa
TCCGCCGCCCTCTGCTAGTGTCGTGCACATGGCCTGCGGCAGGCGAGTGGAGGTGCTGCAGCCGAGGGCGGGGCGAGGCAGGGGTGGGACAACCACGCCCAGGCGCCGCCGCGTGGCCACCGGCCTGCCGGCTGCGCCGCCATGTAGCTCCGCAGCTCAGCTGGCTGTCGCCCATGTCGGATGCGACAGCCGCTGCTGTCTCATTCGCTCATGGAGGGCCCTCCCGGCCCGGCTTTCACAAGAGGGGAAGGCCCCCCCCCCCGCCCTTGTGTGATTTAAGACTGGAGTCGTGCCACGCCCCCCCCCCCCCCTCTCCAGTACTACTCCCTGGACATCTCCTTCTTCAAGTCCTCCCTGGACTCGCACCTGCTGGACCTGCTGTGGAACAAGTGAGCGAGGGGGGGTGGGGGCTGGCGGCGGCGGCTCGGCTTCAGAGCCGAGAAAAGAGTGTGCATTTGCCTGTCTGCGGTGCAGCCCCACAGACAGCCCGGGGCAGATCCTCCCCGCCGTCCCGCGCACCTGCGCCTTGGCCTCCCTCGCCCTTGCCCACGCCAGCCGATGGCTTCTCCCCCTGCCCTGTTTCTCTGTGCGCCAATCCACTTTGCCCGGCCCCTGGCCCCTGCTTCCCGGCCCCCCCTCAACCATGCCAGGTATTGGGTGAACGCGCTCTCCTCCAACCCGCTGCTGAGCACACGCGACCTCGTGGCAGGGCAGCTGGCAGACATCGGTGGGTGGCGGCGCCGCATCCAGCAGGCCGCCGCTGGCGAGCCGGCTGATTGCACATACAAAAGGGGCCGTGGCTGCACAGCAAGCACACGGGCTGGGCGCGGCACAAGTGGCTGTTCTGTGTCCCGTGTGCCTACGCACACCGTGCGCCGCCTGCCGTCATCACTGCAGGCAAGAAGCTGGAGGCCGTGGAGAGCCAGGTCAGCAGCACGGGGCGCATGGGGCGATTCATGGCGGGCGGCGGAAAGAAGGGTGAGCAGGGCGAGGTGGGTCAGCCTGCCGCCCCACCCCCCCCCGGTGTCCGGCGTGCAGAGCAACCCCTAGCAGAGCCTCCATGCACCATCCTCCCCCCGGGCGGTTCCTGTGGCGGGGGCTCCTTGCTGCAGAGCCTTGCATAGGCCGCCCCCAGCCCCCGCCCCCGGGCTCTCCATCCAAATCCCCACCACCACCACCACCACCCTGGTTGGTCCCCCCACCCCAGCGGCCCTCTCACTCCTGCGTGCTGCTGCCCCCCCGCAGAGGACGGCAAGCTGGAGCAGGTGGTGCGCGACACCGCCCGCGTGGCGGCAGAGCAGATCAAGGGCCTGTCCACGCAGGTGGGGCCGTGGGCAGAGGCCGGGGGGGGCTGCCGCAGCGAGGGGCCAGTTGAGGTGCGGGCTGAAAGGGATACAGCGGTGGCAAGTGCGAGTGCCTGGGCAGAGGCCAGAGGCGGGCTGTTGTAACGAGGGGCCAGTGGAATTGCGGGCTGACAGGGACGCACGAGTTCAAGCTAGAGCGCGAGCCTAAGTAGCACAGCCCTGGAAGCCTCCCGAAGTGGCCTGGCGCAGGCCACGGCATCTGCTCACCCAGCTGCTCCTCATGTGCCACACTCTGCTGCGCCTCAGGTCATCAAGGAGCTGCTGTTCAACCGGAGCTGCGGGTGCAGCGCGCAGCAAGGTGCAGGAGCGGCGGCGGGGGCGGCGGTGGCAGCAGGCGGAGGCGGCGCGGCGCCGATGGAGACATGAAGCAGGGTCTCTGCAGACTCGAGCTCTTGCAGTGCTGCCCTGTAGCTGTGAGGCTTTCCTGCGTACACTGACAAGCGCACAAGCTGCCTGCAAGCTGGCAAGCAGGCCAAGCTGCTGATGTCACCAGGCCGCAGCGTTGGGGCGCTCAGGGGCCCTCAGGCGGCATCGCACTGCAAAAAGTTCGCGCTATTCCCACCACTGCATTTCTTGGCACAAACAGGAGCCGGGCAAGTGAGTAGAGCCAGCGGCCAGGGAGGGCACTCGTGGCATGCCTACAGCATGCCTGCACTCGCAGGCGACGCCGCTGCGCAGGGAGACTCATTGGATCATTGTGTGTGTGAACAGCAGTTGGTGCGCATGTCTTGGCGAATCAGGTTCAGGACGGACTAGCTGCATACGGGGAGTGGAGGCTGAGAGCAGGTGCCGACGGGTAGAGGGCTGTGGCGGCGGAGGGGCCTCAGTGTGGACTTGCTCGACCCAAGCCTCGAGCGGCGCGCATCAATGCTCCTCTATGCCACCAGGAGCGTTGAGTGCGCCCAGTCAGCTCCCATGGGGCTCCAACGATGCAGGTGATGCGGCCAGGGCACGGCAGGCAGCAGGCAGTCTGCTGCTAGCAAGCGCAGGCTCCCCCTGTTTGCTACCCCAGATCCTGAGCCTCATTGTGAAGCACCCAGCCCGCTGTGGGCTCCTCACAAGCCAGCGCAAACCCGCCTTCAGCTGCTTTCAAAGACTGCTGCTACTCTGCGCAGGGCCCGCTTTCTTTGTGGGCGCTCGTGGCACAGAGCTGAGACGGCCGCAGTGCGGCCCGGCCCTCGCGGCCACCCCTGGCAGAAGAAGGTTGTCTCCGCGGCCGACGGCTTCCGGCTTTCGTCCTGCTGGGGGCCTCTGCCCGGTTGGGCTTAGATGAACCCAGCCGCAGACGGCATGGTTGCCGTTGCAGAGGCCGAGGGCAGCGCGGCGGCTCCTGCGGCGCCACAGCTGCCGCCTGGCGTGTCTGGCGTTGACAGCCTCTCGCGCCTGGCGCCGCCGCGGGCACAGGACTCTCAGATGACAGAAGACGACGAGGACGAGGTGGTGGAGCAGGACCCCACGGGTGCGCAAACAAATGGGCTCGCGGCTCGCCTTTTCTGCACCGCGTCAACTGCCAGTCAAGCGGTCAGCCGCTCGTCAGCCAGCCAGCACTGCGTTTCGAGTAGCCACGTGCGCAGCTGCATGTGCATACTTGCAGGCCGCAAAGGCCCTGCAAAGCGCAGGTTGCCTTCTGCCCAGCTTGCCGCCTGCCCCGCCCGCCGCGCAGGCCGCTACTCGCGCTACAAGCAGCAGGTCGGCTCTGGGCGCTTCAAGGTGGTGTTCAAGGGGTTTGACGAGAAGCAGGGCATTGATGTGGCGTGGAGCAAGATCGAGGCAGACCCCAACGGGCTCTCGCACGACCAGATGAAGCGCATCGTGGACGAGATCTCGTACGGCCTGGGCCTGGACCACCCGCACGTCATCAAGGTGCGGCGCGGCGCGGCCGCACCCAGGGACAGAGCAGGGCAGGGCAGGGGGAGTGACCAGGGCGTTGCAGGCGAAGATGGCGATGCGGGGCACTCGTGAACCAATGCAGTGTCACCAGAAGCGCCAGGCAGTGCCGCACCCGCAGCTCGCAGGCCCTCAAAGCCCCCGTAGCGCCGCTTTTGCCCCCGCCCCTCTCCCCATCCGCAGTGCTTCCAGTGCTGGGAGGACCAGGAGCATGGCTGCATCAACATGATCACGGAGTTCTTCACCAGCGGCGCGCTGCGGTGCGCGCGCTGCGGCCCGCCCGCCGTGCCGGCCTGCTGGCCGGGCTGCCCAGTGGCTGCCCACTCGTTGCCGCACCGGGCCGGGCAGCTGCCGCGCCCGCCTGAGCTGTTGCTGGCGCCAGCCCGCACAGGCTGCTGCGCCGGGCCTCAGGCCTGGCAACCGCGCCGCTGGCTGTGCATGTAGGGCGGCCGGTGAGCGTGCGGGTTGGGACCTCCCCCGTCGCCCACCGCGTGCCCCTGCTGGGGCCCTTGCGCCCCCCGGGGCTTGCTGCCGCCTGCAGGGAGTACCGGCTGCGGCACAAGAGCCTAGACATCAAGGCGGTGAAGAAGTGGGGTCGCCAGATCCTGCAGGGGCTGTGCTACCTGCACAACCGCGACCCGCCCGTGGTGCACGGCGACCTGCGGTGGGTGCTTGAAAAGGGGGGGGAGGGCGGGGGCCGGGGCCGGGGCACACCGGTGTACACCAACTGGGCTGTTCACAGGCCTGCTGCTCCCTTCTCACGTGCTGCGCCACCTGTTCTCCTGCTAGTGCTCGGCGCAGCTGCCCATGCGCCCGCCGGCGCCGCAGCCTGTTCTGCCGCCGCACCGGGCGGCGCATCAGGCGGGGTTCCAGCGTGGGCGGCGCTGCCGCGCCCCGCTCTGCCTCACCGCGCACCTCCCTCCTCCCCTGCGCCCAGGCTGGACAAGATCTACATCAACGGGCACAGCGGGGAGATCAAGATCGGGGACCTGGGTCTGGCTGTGCTGGCGCCGCGCCGCTTTGCGCCGGGTGCGATGCAGGGCTGCCTGCAGCTGCTCCAGGGCCTTCTCACCCTGGGATGAGCTGTACATGGGCGTAATAGGCCCGCCACAGCTGCAGCGACACGGAAGCAAGCCCACCACACGTGCTGCTGAACGTTGAAATCTGTGGCAGCACGTTGGTCGGCCGGGAGCGCTGCCCGCCCTGGCTTGCTCCGGTTCCTCCAACCGAGGCCCATCCCTCCCCCGTGGCGCAGGCGTCATGCCCGAGGGCGATCCGTCCAACCAGTACACCCGGAGCGTCGACATCTTTGCCTACGGCCTGCTCATGCTGGAGCTCATCACGTGAGGGGGAGGGGGCTGCAGCCGCTGCGGGCAGTACAATCCATGACGGTATCCAAGCGGGCAGGGCTGCTGCCTGCCAGCACCAAAGTCAGTTGTGCATTCAACGGCGTCTGCTCTCCCAGGCACCCGCCAGCACCGGCATTCCCACTCTGACAGCTGGCCCGGAGGCTCTGCTGACCGCTGGCTCGCACCGCCGCCCCCGCCTGCTGCAGCGGCAAGCGCATCGAGCGGCACGGCGACACCAACTGGCAGGAGCGGTTAGACGGCATCGCCGACACCGCGGCGCAGGCCTTCATCTCCTGCTGCATGGCGCCGCCGGAGCAGCGGCCCAGCGCGCGCGAGCTGCTGGAGGACCCCTTCCTGCAGGCGCCCAGGAAGCAACAGCCGGTGGCGCAGGCCGCCAGCGCCGACGCCGAGCTGCTGTCGCGGTGCAAGAGCGAGGCGGAGCGGCAGAGCAGCCTGGTGGGTGACGGGGCTTGGGTACACGGTGTTGCACGAGGAGCTGCTGGATGCTCCTTGGCACGCTGTGCGCGCAGAGCAGCGTGCTGTTGGCAGCCCTGCTGACCTTCCCCCTTAATGCTGCTGGCCGTGGCTTGGCTGCTGTGCCTGCAGTCATACGACGAGGCGTCGTTGCGCGGCGGGCATGCGCCCTCGCTTCCCGGCAGTGACGACGAGCCGGCGGCGTGCGAGGCGGGTTCAGGTGCGCACCGCCGCCTGGGGGCTCTGGGGGGGCTGGCCGTTGGAGACTTGGCGCGGCACGCTTGCGCTTGCTTGCCTGCACGCAGGCCTGCCTCCTGCACATGCACATTCTGCGCGTCGCTGACCTCGTCTGCTCCTGCCTGCCCTCCCATCCTCCTGCTCCGCTCCGCAGTGCGCGGCGAGGACTACTGCTTCAACTTCACCGGCAAGCTGCGCGACGGCAAGCTGCACTTCCGGTTGCACATGCAGGTGAGGCCCCCCCGGAGCCGTTGGGACTGTGCTCGGTTGGCGCAGCAGCAAGGGCCGCTTGTGGCAGCCCCCGGTGTCCTATCCGACAACAAGAGCACGCTAACGGTCGTGGCGCTCATTTGGCAGCCCACCTGCTGCTTGGTGCAGTGGGCTCACCCTGCCCTTGCGCGGCTGTGAACCCGCACTCCCACCCCACCCCCACCCCCAACATGCCTGCTCTGCACCCACGCACGCGCACACGCACCCACTCGGCCTGCAGTGGGAGGGCGACGGCGACGCCGCAGGGGAGATGGGCTGCAGCAAGACCATCGACTTTGTGTACGACCCCGACTCAGACACGCCGGGTGAGGGCCCAGGGCGCTGCCAACCGGCGGCAGAGGGAGGGCCAAGCTGCTACGGATGGCCTGCGTGCATGCATGTGTGACAGCAATAGGGCAGTTCAGCACGCCTCTGAGGGAATCGCGCTGCCTGCCCATGGGCCCACGCATCCTGCTGTTTGACCATTGCTGCCCTCCTGTGAGTTGGTGCGCGCGCTCGGTGCCGTGACGCGGCGCCACGCTGTCGCTGCTGTGCGCCCCTTGTGAGCTGGCCTTCTTGCGGCGCCCTCCGCTAGCGCCCCGCGTCTCACTGCCCATTCCTTTTGCCCGCCCCGCCCCCCCCCCCCCCCCGGGTGCAGACGAGATTGCCGCCGAGATCAGCAGCGAGTTCCACCTGAGCGACACCGACCGCGACATCTGCGCCGCCGCGCTCAAGGAGTGGCTCGACCGCGGCATGGAGCAGCAGCGCTAGCGGCGCCCGGCGGAGCGGCCCGCCCGCGCGGCAGCCGTCCCGTGCCGGCTGCGGCGGGCCGGGGCAGGCGGGGATGCTTCCCCGCCCTGCGCCTGCCCGGACCGCGGCCGGCTCGCCATGTGCGCTGCCCGCCTTGCATGAGTGTACCAATAACCCCGTCCAGAGCATTTGATCCTCTTTCGAAATTTACTCCCTGTTCCCCCATCCTGCTCGCCTCCAGTGCTCAGACCTCCCTGTTCCCGCACCCTTCCACCATCCGCCGCCGCGCTGCCAGGCATGCGCAGGGCACCTTGCTGCCTGCCTGCTGCAGTCGCGGCCGTGCTCTCACCCCCATCAACCGCATTGCTGTGCTGTCCCCTTGCTTTTGGCGCAAGGCCCCTCCGTGGCAGCCCCTCTGGGCCCTCCTGCTTCCCATGCGGCTGGTGCCGTCTCCAGTCAGACAGCCTCGGTGCCGTCAGGCTCCTGCCGCCCTCGCCTGTGTTTTGAGCGTCGTGAGTCCACACCCCACCCGCACCCCTCGTCAACGTCTTTGTCTGTCTGTGGGCCTAGTGCGGCTGCACAGGCGTGGCAGCACAGGAAGCAGCAGCAGGAGGTCCCTGCCGCGCCTGCACCTTTGTGCCGCTGTGCCTGCGCAGCATGCCTCGCCCCCTCCCATGACCGCTCCCGCCCAGCGCGTGGCGCTGCCTGCCCGACCTGCATCCGGCGGGCGCACCGGTCCGCCTGGCTGTTGCTTCCCCCCTCTGCTTGATTCTTGTCGATGCCGCCTTGCCCCCACGCCAACAGGGCCTGCCAGCGCTGTCTGCAAAGGCCGCGCTGCATGGCGGCAGCCTGCACCCGCTTCATGCTCCTAGCTCGTCATTTGCCCCTTGCTCTGTTCCAGTCGCCCTTTCACACAGAATGCACACGGCTGCAAGCAATGTCCGGTAATGCTCAGAGCCCACAGTGAAAGCAGGGATGAAGCAGAGCTGGGAAAGTGCATGGTGCTGCACGCAGCAGAGCCAGCTGAGAATAAAGGCATGCGTACCAGCACGGCTTGGGCCCCGAGCAGGCTGGAGGTTGGTGTTTGCTGCAAACCTCCTGTCCCGTGTCCCCTGTCACGCAGCCCCTTGCGCGGTGGCGCCCGCCCCACTGCTGGCAGCGCCCGAGAGCGGCAGGTTGCGCGTGCTGTTTGAGCGGCGCGGCTTGAGGGCAGCCACCATGCCGCGAAACTCCTGGATTATCCCTGCAGTCAGGGGGCGCAGCATTCAGGGCAAAAGGGAGTGTCGTGAGGGCCTGCATGCATCCGTGGAATGTGCAGACACCAGCCACGGACCAGGAGACTGGCAGGCACCAGGGCCGCATGAACGCCCGGCAACAGGCCTCAGCCCAGCCGCACAGAGGGTCTGCTCCTGGCTGCGCCTACCAGAGAAGGCAGGCCGGTCATGGGGATCGTCCGCCCAGCAGCGCTGCATGAGGGCGCTCCAGCCGGGGGCGGGCTCGGGCGGTGCCTCGCCTGCGGGCCCAGTGGGAGCAGGGGGGTGGTTAGCAGGCGAGTGGGGGGGACGTGCGCGCCATGGCGGCAGAGGGATGAGTTTGACACGTCAGGTGCTGAGCTAGGGGGCAGCGCTGCCAAAAGCTGCCAGGGTGCGGGCTGGCAGGGAGGACCGCAAGGGGCAGGCAAGGAGCTATAAAGCTTGCCTGGCAGAGCATGCTCACCTCCCTCCCAGTCGGGGCTACCCGGCAGCGGCGGGCGCAGCCGCTCCCGCGGGTTGGCCAGGCGCAGCATGAGGGCGTGGTAGTTGATGCCCGCAAACGGCTCCAGGCCTGCACCGGGTAGGGAGCGGGGCGGTCTTGGCGAGGGCCCCATCTGCAGCCAGGGCGGAGCCCCGCTGCCAGCCCTGCCAAAGCAGCACCTGTGCTACTCGCAGAGCTTTAAACGCCCAACACAGCCCCACGAGCCCCCCAGCGGCCCCTGCGAGGCATCCCGGGCCCACCGGTCCACAGCTCCCACATTACCACCCCAAAGCTGCAGGTGAGTGGGTGGGTGTGGTGGTTGGGGGAGGGGCCCGTTAGGTCTTGGTTAAGCGAGTAAGACATTTCGGGGGGGGGCGGCGGGCGGCCGCAGCCGTTCTCGGCCTCTACCATCGCGCCCGCTCTCCACCCAGCGGTGGCAGCTTGGCATTCCCTGGCCAGGACCAGTGCTGCAGCACGTCCCTGTGGCCCCACCTGAAGACGTCGATCTTTTCGGTGACAGCTTCGGGCGTGCGAATGATCTCGGGGGCGGTCCAGGGCAGCGTGCCGCGCTGGCTGTTCACGCCAGACACGTATGTCTGCACCTTCTGCGGGGGCGAGGCGATCAGGGCAGGGGTGGGGGCAGGGGTGGGTGTGGCGGGAATGGCATGCCATGGTGCGCGGCACGGCTGCCTGTCTGGCCACGCATGCATCCTCACTGCCTGAATTCAGCCCTGATGCCCAAAGGCACCCCATACCCCTTGCCTGCTTGCTCAGCCCAAAGTCAGCCACCTTGCAGATGGGGCGGCGGTCGCGGTAGCCAAGTAGCAGGTTGGCGCTCTGAGAGGGCGGGCAGGGCGTGCACGCTGGCAAGGCTGGCGTTGCGCACAGCGGGAGGCCTGAGGGGCTGCAAGCTCCCCATTGGGGGTGGGGAGCAGCTAGCATGCCAGCAGTGCGGCCTCATGGTGGGCAATCACACGCCTTGTCAAGCAGCAGCGAACCTGCACCAGCCAGACTGCAGGGCAGCTGCGCCTCACCTTGAGGTCAAAGTGCACCAGGCTCTTGCTGTGGAGATACTCCATGCCCTGCTGGCAGGAGGGGGCGCAGGGGCGGCAGGTCGGTGACCACCTGAGAGGCCGTGGGACGTGCCATCCAGGCGGGGGCTGCGATCGCCCGGGCACAGCGCACAGCACACCGGGGCGGCCTAGCCTCGCGCCTGCAGCCGCCACAGGCACCCACTGCACACGAAAATGGGAAAGACAAATTTAAGTTTTTGTCAAATTTTGGCACATGCCCCACTTTGGCGGCGTCCAGAGCCAGCACCACCCGGGTCAGGGCCCCGGCCACAATGTCGGCCCGGCGGCTCAGCGCCGACTTGAGGCTGCCGCCGGCCATGAACTCTGCGGGCCAGAGGGGGGAGGGCGGCCTTGGCTCAGCGGCGGCGGCGGCAGATAGGAGGCAGAGCCGGCAGCGGCCATGCAGCGGGGCTGCGTTCCCACGAACGGATGGGTGCTGCACGAGAGCGCACCTCACATGCAGGCCCCCCACTTACCAGCCACCATGGCAGGCGGGCGCACCACCCCGGGTGTCATGCCGCTGCGCCGCATGCCGCTGGCAATCGCCTCCACTAGCTCGCTCTTGCCGCCTGCCCGCCCGCCCTGCCTGCCACCCTCAGCAGGGGCGGCGCCGCCACACGGCACCTCCTGCATGGCCGGGCTGCTGGTGCCGCTGCCGCCGAGGCTGCTGTTGTCCTCGCTGGAGCCCTTTTGGCAGGCCTCAAGGGGCAGGCTGGGCAGCACGATGCCGTAGATCTGAAGGGTGGGAGGGCAGCGGCTGGTGGCGCAGGTGGGCGCGAGCGCTTCAGGACGTGCAGCCATGCGCAGGCGCGGGCAGCGTGGCGGGAGGGCGACAGGAAACCTGGCTGTGTGCTAGAAAGGAAGCTAAGATAGCTGCCCTGGTGGGGTGCCACTGCAAGCGCCTAGATGGGGTGACCTCCCTCGCCGCCTCGAGTTGCTGCAGCAGCCAGCGGGGGCAGTTGCGTGCAGGCAGGCAGGCTGCGCGGTGACCAACCATGCGGGGGGCCGGGCCCAGCGCACGCGGGCCCACCCACCCACCCAGACGATGTTTGGGTGGCGCATGGACCCCAGCAGGTCGGCCTCCCGGATCAGGTCGACGATGGCGGCGCGGTTGATGGAGCTGAGGTCGCCTGCGGGGGGGAAGGGGCGGCTCGGCGTCTGACTGCCGGTCAACCGGGGTTTGGCGGCGGCTCCGCGCCCACGCGGCGGGCAGGGCACATGGAGACAGGTGCCTGCGGGCAGCAGGGTGCGGGCTGGTGCCTGGCAGATGCCAACACACACTTTGCCAGTGCCCAGGCCTGCCGGCTGCCGAGGAACAGCTGCCCCCAAGCTGAGGATGAAGGGCCGGCCAGCTCACTTCCAGAGAAGAAGATGGAGGGGTTGAGACACCTGCGGGGGCGGGCAGCAGGCAAGCTACGCATCGGTGGGGAGTGACCGCAGCTGCCTGCACCAGCCTTGCCCCAGGACCTGGGTGCGGCTTGCAGGGGAAATTGCACGCGGGTTGCCCTCCAGCGGCAGCCCCTCATTCCTCTGCGGGGGCTCACTCACTTGACCGCCACCTCGCAGCCGTGCCACTTGCCCAGGTACACGTCTCCAAACCTGCATGGAGCGGGAAAGGACCACGTTAAGAGAAGGGTTTGGGTTTGCGGATGGGGCACGTCGACAACCCTTGTTGGCTGCATTGGCCCAGCCAGGAGCTCGCTCCTGCTGGAGGGAAACCTGGGCAAGCGGTTCAGGTGCATCCAGAGACCCGCCTGCCGGCTCGCCTTGCCCGGAGCTCGCCCCTCGCGCATGCCATCAACAGCGCGCCGCCCCTGTGCCCTGCCACGCGGCCAACAACCCTGCCACCCATGGGCGTACGCCCGCCCTCCCGCCCACCCGCCGCTGCCCAGGAAGCGCAGCAGCTGGATGTCCTCGGGCTGGATGATCTCCTGCAGGAGGGGGTGGGCGGGAGGTCGTGCCTGCTGTGTTGGCATGGGCACGGAGCGCCGCTGCTAGCAGATGCGGTACACAAAACGTGCCAGGGCGCGGGCCCAGCCGTGCCTGCAGCCTGGCAGCAGGCCCCCAACCCCGGAGATTACAGGGCGCAGGGGAAGTCTGGAATCTCCCCGGCTCGACCAATCACTTGCACCGCTCACCATTTTATCCACCAGAGCTGCCAGGTCCAGGCTGGCAGCGGGGCGGGGCCGCTCGCGGGCCTGGAAACGTGGCACATGGGGGATGCTCGGGTGGGCGAGCAGGTATGCAGATAGGACAGAGGCCCCGGCAGCTTCTTCGGGGCTGAGCATGATGCCCAAAGAAGCGCTTTGCACAGTTTGCAGCCAACGGCTCTCAGGCTCTCTGTCACATTTTGCATGCCGCCTGCTCCTGCACACGCCTGCTCAAGCCTTGCCCACCTGCGTGCGGGCCAAGCTCTGAGAGGCGGCTGCCGCTGCAGCGGCAGCCGCAGCCGCAGCGGCCGCCTCGGCTTCCGGTGCTGCGAGCCAGCGGTGCGGATCGGGTCAGGCGCGCTCGCACCAGAGGTTAAAGCGCCAGGAGCAGCAGCAGCAGCAGCATCAGGGAACAGCTGGGATCGTTCCAACTGCAGCCGTGGCTTTCCCTCGTGCCTCGGCTGGCGCAGCCAACCTCACCTGCTCCCTCCTCCTGGCCCTCGACCGACCGCCGACCCCTGCTGCCGCTGGGACCATGCTCCACTGGGCCCCAGCCGTGTGCCCCCGAGTCGGGGCCCCCCGTGTGAACGTCAGAGTCGGCCAGGCTAACGTCCTGCGGCCCACGCCACTGCAGGCAGGCAGGGCATGGGGCATCCGGGCAAACGCTCGGGTGACTGGCAGTTTGCGGGACCCAAGCACAATCGCTGGCGCTCTGTCTTATGTCCGCCTGCCGGCCTGCAGCGCCGTGCCAGCAGAGGCTATCTCCTGAGGGGCTCAGGTGGCAGCGGGGCCCCAAGCGGGGCAGCAAGGGGTCCCACCCGGCGCCTGCCTGGCAGGACCAGCAGCGGCCCTTGCCTGCACAAACACGTGGAGCTTGGCGGTTGTGGAGAGGCCGGTGCGGTGCTCGTCATACTCGTCCCACATGAGCTGCAGTGGGGGCGGGGAGGGTAGACAGGGCGGCCGGGATGGGTACCCGCCATGCCGTGCGCTAATGCAGCAAGCAAGCGCACGAGCTAGTACTGCTGGGCCCTGCCGAGCCCCCGTTGCATGCATGCTGTGCTGCGAGGCCTTGTCACTCTGCACGGCAACTAGGGCCATGGCCCCTGTGCAGATGCCAATATCTGCTCGCTCCGAACACCTGCTGCCTTAGGCTGAGCTAACAGCCAGACTGCTGAGTGAAACAGGCTCAAGCCCTAGGCTGCAATCAGCCCGGCTCAGCCCAGGCCCTATCCTGCAAGCAGCCCGGCCGGGCCCGGGCCTGGCAGCACCCACCGCCACGTCCTCGTCATCCATCACATCCACCCACACCGAGGGGTCGGAGGGCAGCCGGTACTTGACCTGGGGGCTCTGCACAAGGGGCGCCGGGGCGGGGCAGCCGGGTGGCGCAGAGCCGGCTTTGGCATGCTGGAAGGGACTTAAAACTTTACCAGCAGTGGTCGCTGAGCAGGGGTGCGCTCCCACGTGCAGTGAGGCCCGGCGCCTGGGCGAGAGCGCGGCTGGTGCCCAGCTGGGACCCAGACACGGCCGCGAGGGACCCAGCAGGAGCAAGCAAAGGGCTCGTTGGCGCACCAAACACCATGCGGCACAGCGAGCCCAAGGTGATGGCGGCAACGGGTTACAGTCCTTGCAGCAATCCCAAACCCCGCCGGCTCCCTGTGCACCCAAGCTCCCGCAGCGGCTCACAAACGTGCGCGGCGCGGCATCAGAAGCCGTGTCCGCGCTGCCGCCCGCGCCCGCGCTGGCCGCCCCCAGCGGCGCCGTGGTGCGCTCCAGCGCCTCCATGAGGGTGTGGAAGTCGGAGTGGAAGGGCAGGGAGACCAGGCGCGTCTCGCCGCCTGCACAGGGCGCAGAGGGCTGGGCGCGTGAGGTGCGGCTGGGCGCCCCTGCGCTCATGTGCAGGCAGAACTAGAGGGAGCTGCCGATCTGGCTGGCTGCCCAGCTGCTGGCTACCTGCGCAAGGCGCCACGCCTGCGCAGCAGCATGTATGGCTCGCACAAAATGAGCTCTTGCACAGGTTCTGTCGGCGTGCCTCACCTTCGTACTCCAGAGCGCCGCCGGGAGACTTAGTGAAGCTGCCGCCGCTGCTGCACACCACCTTGACCTGCGGGGGCGGCGGCACACAAGGGCAGGGCCATGAGGGGTGGGGGCAGCAGAGGTCAGCCGTGCATCTGGCTGGCGAGGGCCCGCCCGCCCTCCTGTTGGCTTCACCTCCCAGCTCCGCTGCTGGCTCCACTCGTGGCATTCGTGCAGCTCGGTCTCTGCTGGGACTGCCCAGACCCCCCAAAGCCAACCCTTCCCCGCCCGCGTGCCCAGGGCCGCTCACCACGCGCGCCACAGAGGAGGCATCGCGGGACCAGGCAGACACGCTCTGCAGCGCAGAGTTGAGCGCTGCCTGAGTCTGCAGCGCCGCCCTGGAGGCAGCAGTCCCGGGCGCCGGCGGGGCAGAGCTGCCGCCGCTGGAGGCCCCTGGCAGGCCATGCGCCCCGGCGGCGGCAAGCGCAGCCGCGGTGGCTGGCGCCATCCCTGTTTGGGCCGTTGCGGCTGGTGCCGCAGCTGCCAGCTGGCCCGTCAAGCTGGCTTGGTACCGGGCGGCATTCATCAGGCCTGAGTTGCTTGCAGCCACAGCCGCTGCCGCCGCGGCTGTCGCCGGCGCAAGAACCGAGCTGACGGTGCTGCCAGACTGGCCCTGGGTGCCAGCTGCTGAGCCATGAGGCGTGCCATGCCGGGACGCCGCAGCCACAGCTGCGCTCGCTGCCAGCAGGGCTGCTGCCACTGGGTCGTAGCCTGTTGCGGGTGCGGCGGGCGCGGGGGGCATGCCGTTTACGGACAGTGTGGGGATGGGCGATCCCAGGCTTGGGTGTAGCAGGGCGGGTGCCACTGTGCCTGCCGGTGCGGCGCGTGCTGGGCCGGGCAGCAGCACCCCAGTGGCAATGGAGGCTGCCAGAGGGGCAGAGGCTGGGACCGGCACAACGGCTGGGGTACTGGCAGCGGCCACAGCCGCATGGTGCAGCTGGTGCGCCGCGGTGGCTGCTGCCGCGGCCTCGTTGGCTGCCGCCGAGTACGCGGTGGCTGCCTGCTGCACAGCCATTGCCGCCTGGCTTTGTTCCAGCAGGTTGGTGGCGGTGGCAGCCTGGCTGGCAGCGGCGTGGTACACCGCGGCTGCTGCCTGCTGCTCCGCAGTCCTCTGCGCGTGCAGCTGCCTTGCAGCAGCTGCTGCAGTGGCCAGCTGCGTGGCCGCAGAGCTCGCCTGCTGCGGCAGCGCCGGTGCCGTCACAGGCATGGGCATGGCAGCTTGCAGGCCTGTGCCTGCCGGAGCAGGCAGGATCCCAGCGCTTGCTGCCACCACTGTGGCTGCTGCTGCCTGCTGCCGCAGCTCGTTCGTAGCTGCTTCGGCAGCCGCTGCCTCGGATGTGGCAACCGAGAAGGCTGCTGCTGCCTGCTGCGCCGCCGCTAGCGCCCTGCTGGCGCTGGTAGCATCCACAGCCCTGGCTGCCTCTGATGTCGCCGCCTGATAGGCTGCCACAGCTGCCTGCTGCTCTGCCTTCTTCTGGGCAGCCACTTGCTCGGTGGCGGCAGCCGCATGCGCCAGCTGGGAGGCTTCGGGGCGGGTGGCAGCCGCCGCCGCCGCCGTGGCTGTTGCTGCCTGCCGCAGGCGGCTGCTCGCCTCCTGGGCCGCCACCGCCTCTGTAGCTGCCGCGTTGTACGCTACCGCAGCCTCCTGGGCGGCCGCCACAGCCTTGCTGGCGGTTGCGGGGTCGGGTGCAGACGCGGCGCAGGTGGCGGCGGCTTGGTAGGCAGCCGCTGCTGCCTGCTGCGCCACGATTTTCTGGTCTGCCACCTGCTGGCTTGCCGCGGCTGCCTGCGCCAGCCGGCTGGCTGCGGCCTCTTGCGTGGCCCCCATGGCCGCAGTGGCCGAGTGCAGGCTGGCTGTGGAGCCCCCGCTGCTCCTGGTGCTCCTTGGAGGGGGCTGCGCCTGCGCCCCTGCAGTGAAGCCCCCGCTGAGCACCAGGCTGCTGGTAGGGGTAGCGCTCGCAGCAGCGGCTGCGGTCAGCTGCTGCGCCAGCTGCTGCGCCCCCGCAGCCTCGTCGGAGGCTGCCAGCAGGGCCATGGAGGCCTGCTCTGCTGCCCCGGCGGCTGCCTGCTGGAGGGCCGTCTTCTGGGCGGCGACCTTCTGGGCGGCGGCGGCCAGCTGGGCCATCTGTGAGGCGCCCCCTGCAGAGCCCGCAGAGGAGGGCGTGCTTGCGGGCGCAGCCTGTGGCAGGCCTGCAACCGGGGGTGGAAGAAGAGGGAGGAAGGCGCCCACGCTAGTCGGGCTCAGCAGCGGGGGTTTTGGGCTGCCCACCCACGTGCCGCAGCAGCAGACCTGTGAGGGAGTGGACACTGCAGAGCCATGCACCCCCGGCACATGGTTCCCCCGACCCTGACTCCCACCATGCAGCGCCTGCTGCCTGGAGTAGAGGAGCTGCCAGGTGAGGCCGGCGCCCCGCTGCAGGTATCTAGCGCCGGCACCCACGCCCACCAGCGTACCTACTGCGTCCTGCATCTGCGCTGCCTGCTGCTGCGCTGCCAAGAGCCCCGCCGCCTGCGCCTGCGCTGCCTGCTGCTGCACTGCCAAGAGTCCCGCCACCTGCGCCTGCGCCGCCTGTGCCTGCGCCGCCTGCACTGCCTGCACCTGCGCCGCCGCTGCTTGCGCTGCCTGCTGGCTGGCCAGGCTCCCGGCAAAAGAGGGCGAGCCGCTGCCCCCAGAGACGCTGAGCTGGCTGCTGGCGCCGGACACCCGGTGGATGCCGCCGGCCTGCGCGCTGGCCTGCTGGAGCGGCAGCAGTCCCACAGCGGGGGCCGGCGCTGCAGCAGGCAGGCCTGGCGGCATGGTCGGCAGCCCTGTGGACAAGGCAGGCAGGCCCGAGCCCACAGCAGGCAGGACAGCGGGCGGCACTGCAAGCTCAGGCACGCTGGCCAGTGGTGCAGCCCCGGCCTGACGGGCGCGCAGGGAGGTGCCGGGAGGGGCAGCAAGCGGCGGGATTGTGGGGGAACCAGGCGCCATGCGTGGCAGCTGGGCGGACACAGCTGTTGCTGCAGCTGGCGCGTGTGCCCCCGCCGGCTGAACAACGAATGCGGCAGCCTGGGTGGCTGCAGGGTTGCCCAAAGCTGTGCCCGGCTGCATTGGGGGCTGCTGCACCTGCCGCGGTGCCGGAGCACAGCTGCGGTCGCCTGCGCAGGCAGAGCCTGTTGAAGTTGCGGCGCTGTTGGAGAGGGCCTTGGCTGCTGACAGGAGGCTGGCTGGCCCGCTGGTGGCGCTGGCTGTGCTTGCTGCATGCCCGCGGGAGAAGGCATCGGCAGCGAGCTGCCCTTGCGCACCTGTAGCTAGGCCTGCTACGGCTGGGGCCCCTGATATGGCTGTTGGCAGTGCTGCCATGCCTGCCAGAAGCGCACCTGGCGCTGCTGTAGCGGCCCCTGCGGCGAGAGGCAGAAGCGGGACGTGCGCAGGTGCCGGCAGCGCTGCGCCAGGCACTGCACCAGCTGCGGGAGCTGCTGCCGCCAGAGGGGCCGCTGGAGATGCGGTCACCAGCCGCGGAACTGTGGGCAGCAGAGGAGGGGCGGCTGTGGGCAGAGTTGGGCTGATGGGTGCCGCCATCGGCGGTGCTGCCGCGGCAGGGGTCGCTGGCAGGAATGCTGTGACCGTGTCGCGAGCTGCCAGGGTTGGTGCAACTGGCGAGGCTGCTTGAGGGCTGATCGGCACTGCTGCCGCGGCCGCCAATAGGGCTCCTGTAGCAGAGGTTGGGTTTAATATGCCTGTCGGCGGCGCTTGCTGCTGCGCTGGCATGCCTGGGCCGGCTGCCGCTGCTGCTGGCATGGCAGGGATGGCAGGAGCCAGCGGCGGCGGTGCAGCCTGCGGCAGCGCTGAGGGCACCTCAGGTCCCATTTTGGTCTGGCCTGCAAGGCAAAAAAGACATATCAGGAAGGAAGATGAATCCTAGTGCGCCTCCCAGCCACGAGGCCGCCGCCCGCTCCACCCGCCACCAGCAGGCTCTGGCGGAGGCCTGTGGACAGTCTCGTGGCCCTCTGCGCGTACCCTCCTGCCAGCTGCGCCCGAAGCGCCCCTTCAGGGCCCTAGCACGCACCTTGGGGGACGGTGGGGGACGGGAGTGAGTCGGCAAAGCGCGTAGCCGCCTTAGGGATGCTGCCGAGGGCTCAACATGACGGGGCAAGCCGTGACGAGACTCGTAGAAGGCACAGCACGCCGCTGGTCCGCCGATGGCGGGGATTGCGAGCGGAAAGAACCTTGTCTGAACTGGCGGGACAAAGGTAGCCCTCAGAGAAGATGTTGATAGCGCAGAGAAAGGAAACCGAGCCTCCATATGGGCGCCAAGACCTTTCTGTCGAGCCGCCGGCTGGCTGACCTGGACCAGTGGTGCAGTGGAGCACCCTGGCTAGCGGCACCCAAATTGGCTCTCATTCCTCTCAAAGCAACAGGTACCGTACACAGAAGCCAGCCTTGGCATTGAATCAGACAAAACGCGCCGAAAGTCAGGAGTTGCTCCCGCCGCCGCTGCTGCCGCTGCCAGGCTGGCCTTCCGAGCCAGCCTGCTGCTGCTGCTGCGCCTGTCGCTGCCGCCTGCGAGCTGCCGCCGCTGCCAGCTTGGCTGCCACCCCCTGATCCTTTATGCCGCGGGCAATGGCACCTGGATCCCCCTGCTCCTCCAGCTGCGGCTTGGCCACATATGGCATCTGCCGATGTTGCACCCCAGGGGGGGGAGGGCGGCGGTGAGCACTGGCGGCGGTGAGCACTTGATGGTACTGTTGGCCGTGCGGCAGCAGCTCCGCCTCGTGCTTGCGCACGCACTATGCTCCCCTGCACCCAGCGCGGCACGGGACTCCCTGCCACCCAAGCGCCTCTGTCTCAGCCTTCCTCAGCCTTTCTCAGCCTCTTCCCGTTCCTCAGCCCTCGGCCTCCAGCTCATGCCCTCCCCGCCCTCCCTGCATCCAGTCCCACCCCTCAACACACCTTTTCAAACTGGTCGGCGTGGAAGAGCCGCGGGTAGGCGATGCCGTAGTGCAATGCCAGCTCAAGCCGCTTCTCGCCCTCCTCTAGCTGCAGGGCGGTGGTGCAAACAAGGTGGACACAAAAAGCAGCACTGGCTGCCTCCCTCCACATTGCACCAGCCAAGTGAGAGAGAACGGGTGAGTCCAGGTCTAGCCACGCCAGGTCAGATGTGCTGGGAACCGTCCCCCAGCACGTCTGCGTGCTGCCTCCGCGCCAGGGCTGCGCAAAGAGGCAGGGCCTGCTGTGCCTGCTCACCGCCTGCGCCAGCTCCTCGCTGGCGGCGCCCTGCCGGGAGCGGAACTGCTGACGCGCCTCCTGCCGGATGTACTCTGCCTCCTGCAATATTCAGTGATGCAGCCGCGGCGTTTGCCTTGCGGAAAGCACCTGGTGCTTGCAGCGGGCAGGTGCAGTCGTGGCAGGTGGCGGGGCGGCAGCGGTAGGGCCCAGCAGTGCGAGCTGGGCAATGTGGGTCCATCGACGTGACGTATCATGCATGTGACGTCAATTTACAATGCCCATACAGCGCGGGTTCACCTCTGTAGAGCCCTGCCAGTGACGGGCAGCGCGCAGAAGGCGCCTGTACAGTGACAGAGCCTGCTTATGATTCGATGCCGCCATGTAGCCAAGATCGCAATGCCCTTTGGGGTGCTAAGCGCCCTGGTTCGACAGCCTCGGACGCCTGCTGTCGCCTGCTGCGCTTCGATTCCTCACAGAGCGCAACAAGCCCTGAGCTCTTGTTTTCCGTTCCCACAGGTGCGTGGCACTCTCAGCGTGCACAGCCGTCAGCACGGTAGCCCCCAAAGCCGCACAGCTCGCTTCTTTCGGTGCTCCAAGCTTGTCTATTGGTCAGAAGACAGTCACAGACGCGCAGGGCACGGCGGGCACCAGCAAGCTCAGCAATGGCAGCACCAGCGGCGGCTGCGGCCCCCAGCCCGCTGGGGCGGGAGCTGCCAGACCCGCCGCGTGATGGCATCACCAGCCTGCAGTTCTACGCCGACTCGGCGCTGCTGCTGGCCTGCAGCTGGGACGGGGTGAGGCGCCAGCAGCGGTAGGAGCTGTACGACATGTGCGCGCTGAGGCAGCGCCCTGCAAGGATGCGCCGTTGTGACATACGCTTGGCCCCAGCCCGTCCAGCAATGCTCGCCTACTGCCGACCCTTGTGTTGTTGCGCTGCAGACGGCACGCGTGTACGACGCAGCAGCGGGGGCGCTGCAGGGCACGTTTGCGCACGGCGCGCCGGTGCTGGATGCTGCGTTTGAGGGCGAGGGGCTCATCTTCACAGGAGGCCTGGACTGCGCCGTCAAACGGTGGGCAAGCGCTGCCCCCGTGGCCCCAGCGGTGGAAGAGGCGGCTTGCAGCCGGAGCAGAGCGCACATTGGGAGTGCTGCACCTTGTGCAGCTGCCGTCTGCTGTCGCGCTTTTTGTGCCGGCTTGCACCCAGCTCGTCAGGCTGCTGTGCCTCAACCCCTCCCCCGGCCCTTGTCTCGCCCCCCGCACAGGTACGACTTCTTTGGCGGCCAGGAGGCAGCGCTGGGCACGCACGACGCGCCCGTGAAGTGCGTGGAGTGGCTGCCCAGCCGCGGGCTGCTGGTCACGGGCAGCTGGGACAGGTGGGCGCCCCTGCGGACGGACAGCTGGGTGTGCCGCCGCCGCGCCCTGCTGCCTCTGCATGTCCAGCGCACCGACTCGCGCTGCAGAGCACTGTGGGCCAGGCCGTTGCAGGGTGGGCCCACAGGCGTGCGCAGGCCTCTCCCCCTCTCCCCTCTCCCTCTCGCCATGCCGGGCGCCTGCCATGCCGGGCGCTCGCCTACGGATTCGCCTCCCCTTGTGTGCTTCTCCTGCACTGTTGCTCCCGGCACGGTCTCGCCGAGCTCGCCCCTGTGCGCCGTGCCGGCAACCTGCAGCCAGCACCCTCATGTCCGCACGCTTGCTTGCTGCGCCTCCCCCGCCAAATCCCGGCCCTTTTCCCCTTGCCGCCCCCCTCCCCCCCCCGCCCCCCTGCAGCACCCTGCGACTCTGGGACCCCCGGCTGGCGCCCGGCCCCGCCGGCCAGCAGGTGGCGCGCCTGCAGCTGCCCGGCAAGGTCTACTCCATGAGCGCCTCCGACACGCGCCTGGTGGTGGGCATGTCGGGGCGGCATGTGGACATCTACGACCTGCGCACGTGGGTGCAGGGGGGGGGGGCCCAGGGCAAGGGGGGAGTCCGGTTGGGTCGGCCATGGAGCATAGCGGCAGAGGGGGCCAGCCGTGTGAGCCTAGCCCGGGGCCCAGCAGGGCCCATCAGCCGGGCGCTGGGCACGCACCCCCTCTCCCTGAAGCTGTGGCCCACTACGCCCCCCCCCCCCTGGCCCTGCAGCCTGGAGGCGGGGCAGCCGGAGCAGCGGCGCGAGTCGTCGCTCAAGTTCCAGACGCGCTGCGTGCGCTGCTTTGCCGACGGCGCGGGCTACGCGCTGGCGTCGGTGGAGGGGCGGGTGGCCATGGAGTTCTTCGACACCTCGGAGGCAGCCCAGGTGGGCGCCCGGGGCCGGGGGGGCCAGGGCAGTGGGATGGGGGCGTAGGCCTGGCTGCGAGCGCCAAGCCTGGCTGCGAGCCCTGGGGTGAGGCTCGCGTGCCCTTGCCCGTGCCCTTGCTTGGCCATGGTGTGCCGGGTGCTTGTGACGTGGAGGCAGCGTGCGCGAGGGGCGGCCCCTTGGTTTCTGTGGGCTGCTTGGCGGCGAGGGGGCCCTGCTGTGGAACCCCCTCAGCCGGTGACATGCCTCGCTCATGTGGCCTGTGCAGCCGCATTCGCTGCGCTGCTACACGAGCCGCTCCTGCCGCAGCTGGACTGCAGCTGCAGACTCGAAAGCGCAACCTGCAGGCATTCAGCCATCGGTTTGCTTCCCCCCCACCCACTGCCAGGCCCGAAAGTATGCCTTCAAGTGCCATCGGCGTAACGAGGCCGGCAAGGATCTGATCTTCCCGGTGAATGCAATCGCCTTCAATCGCCGGTTCGGCACCTTTGCCACGGGAGGTGCGCTTCTGGGCGGTGGACGGATGCGCCGTGCTCAGGCTGCCCATGCAGCATGCTGCGCTGTGCCCCGCCGACAAGGGGTGCCTGCCTGCTCTGCTCCCTTGCCCTGTCGGTTTTGCCCCGTCTCCTGGCCGCGTTTGCACCCCGGCCTCCCTGCCGCACACAGCCCGCTCGCTCCTTCCCCCCCCTGCAGGCGGCGATGGCGTCGTCAACTTCTGGGATGGCGAGAACAAGAAGCGCCTCCACCAGGTGTGGCCCCCCCCAGCCCCGCCCCGCTGGGCCGCCCTGGGCCACACCTCAACCCCGCGTGTTGTGCAGGTGCCTTCGTTGGCTGCTGCAACGACACAAGCACCTGCGGCATTCACTGCCCCCTCCAAGCCTCCCCCAGATCGAGGGAGGCAGCATGCCAGCGCCCCGCAGGCTGTCTCTCACTGCTCCGGTGCTGCCCCCGCCCGCAAGCCCCGCAGGTGGCAGGATACCCCACCTCTGTCGCGGCGCTGGCCTTCAACGGCGCGGCCACACAGCTGGCGGTGGCTGCCAGCTACACGTATGAGCAGGGCGAGCGGGAGCACCCGGCAGACGCCATCTTTGTGCGGGATGTGGGCGAGGGGGAGGTGCGGCCCAAGCAGCGGCAGCCCGCGCCGGCGTGACGCGGGTTTGCGCACCCTCCCACCAAACTCTGGCTGAGCCCCTTCTGCCTGGGCCCGCCCCCCCCCCCCGCAACACCCACCCTCACCGCTGACCGCCTTTCCGGGCCTTGCCCCCTGCACCTCTGCATGGCGGCACCTTGCGCTCATTACAGTGCTCGCTCGTTTCAACACCTCACTATCAGGCATTCGCGATAGGAGGCTGGCAATAAGACCCATGGCAGCTGAGGCTCGAGAAGTCTCGAGGGGGAAAAGGGCGGGAAGGAGGGATCAAAAGGCCGAGGGCAGCAAGCAGGCGAGCGGGCGCAACAGGCAAACAAGACAAACAGGCAGACTGGGCAGGCAGGAATGAAGTGCACCTGCAGGCGTACAGGGCATGCATCACGACTTGTCTCATCTGCAGGCTGCCAGACAGAGGCGCAGCACTGCGCTCAGGGAGAAAAGGCAGGCATGTGCGCACAAGCAGATGGGGGCATCCAGGAGTGGCAAAGGGGGAGAGGGCTATGGCAAGGTTGGGCAGGGAAAAGTAGGATGTGTGAGCAATCATACAGGGGAAAGGTGACGTGAGGCTTGAAGGATGGGCAAAAGAGTTCGCGACAGTCAGCGCGTTGGGGTGGAGACGAGAGTGGGGAGAGTGTCATTGTGGGGGAGTCAATTTGATAGGGTTTGATTCTTTCCAAGGGTGCAGACGGGAAAAAGGCAGTGTGAACAGGCAGCTGGGACGCGGGGATGGGGGGTGGGGGGTGAGATGCGCTGGGGCTGGGCATCCCACAGCTGCTGCACTGCAGGCTACAGCAGCCAGGCTGTATTGTTCACATGCGAGGAGCTAGGCAAGACGTGCTGCCGCCTTGCCCTTAGATGCGGTTTGCAGCAATGGCGCCGCTGGGGGCGCCGCGGCCGGCGCCGGCGGTGATGCGGAAGTGGCAAGGCAGCGCCTGGCGCACCAGGGAGGCCGTGAGCCCACTCATGTCGCTGCAGGCGGGGCAACGGGGAGGGGCGGTAGGTGCATCAGGGCATCAGGGCAGGAAGCCGCGTATCATGGGTGCCAACTGAGGCCTGGCTGGCAACTTAAAGGCTGTGCTGGCCCTGCCACCTCAGGGGACACGTCAGGGCTGTGCCAAAAACGCCCCTGGCGCCACCCCCTCCCCCCCCCCGGGGCATCCACCCACCCCAGGTAGGGCGCCTTTGTCGGCGAGTCGGAGCTGGCGGCCTGCACCGCCTCCCCCACCAGCGCGCTGGGCTGCACCACCAGCTCGCGCTCCGTGTCCTGGCGCCTGCGGGTGGGGCGCAGGGAAGGTGGCCAGGGGAAGGGACAGAAATCGAGGGTGGACAGCAAGAGGAGCCGGCATCAACGCTGGCAGGAGCCATGCAGGCAACGCTGACGTAGCGTGGCAGCCGGCCAAGGCAGCGCAAGCCCCGGCCTGGCTCGGCCCTGCGGCAGCCACCCAGAGCGCCAGGAGAGGAGAGCCCCTTGCGCACGCCCAGGCGGCGTCAAGGCACGCCAGGCGCGCTCACCACTCCATCATCCCGCCGCCCACCACCTCCACCGTGGCAGGCAGCAGGCCGCCCGCGCGGGCCGCCGCGGCCGCCTCCTGCCGCGCCGCTTCCAGCAGCGTGGCGGGGCTGGCGCCGGCGCGGCCGCGAACCAGGAAGCGCGTGTGGCCGGCGCTGTCGCTGCAGGAGTGCGGGGCGGTGCGCAGAGCTGGGCCCGGGGGTGAGGCTGGGCTGCGCGGCTGCAGCAGCTGCCATGAGCAGACACAAGCGGTACATGCACCCGCCCAATGTGCACGCGCCGTGGGCCGGCAGGGCGATCAGAGAAGCCGCTTCCTGGCAGCATACCAGCAGGGGGCGGCGCGGCCCTGGCAGGGCGGTCTGCCCTGCTCACCTGACGCGCAGCACGCAGTACTTGAAGCGCCCGTACATGTCGATGCGCACCGCCTGCAGGCTGGCGCCCGCCCAGCCGCCGCCGGCGGAGCGCGTGCGCTCCCACCTGCAGGGGGTGGGCATGCGGCGTGGCAGGCGGGGGCCGGGCACTTGGTGGGTGCTTGCGGGCAGCAGTCGACCGCAGGCGCCCACAAAAAAATGCCCCCCAAGGCGTGCCTAGTGGCCATGCCGTGCTGTTCGGCGCAGGGCCCTATACCCGCAGCACTGGCCCCCCCACCTGTCCTCCACTTCGGCCTCAATGGCTCCCTGCTTCTGCAGCAACGTCGCGCGCCTTGCTGGCCATGGAGAGCAGCGTCCGCGTGGCGCTGGGGCCCCGCGGCGACGGCGCCGTGCCGCCGTGCCGCCCCAGCCCGCCGTGCTGCCGCC
>KQ482032.1:244581-274313 GCA_001430745.1 Auxenochlorella pyrenoidosa
ACGAGGCGTCGACGTCAAACTGGCAGAGCGAGAGGTGGGAGGTGGAGGCCTCCAGCCCCAGCTGGCCGTCCTCGCCGGCAGAGGCCGCCAGCGCGGAGCGGCGCACCGCCGAGGTGGGCATCACCTGCAAATTGACGCCCATGCCGCAGGCCTGCGGGGGGGGGGGGGCAGGGCCGCAGGCAGGGGGGGGGGCCACAAGGCAGTGAGCTGCGGCAGAAGACGGCCCCGGGGCTGCGCCCCATTGGGAGGGACAGGCGCCACGCTGCTGGCACGTTGCGGCTGGGCCCCGGCCTTGCCCCACCGACTGGCCCACCCTCGAGCCAAGCCTGCACTGGGAGAGGGCCCTCCACGAGGGTCTGCCCAGACCCTGGCCGCACACATCTAAGCCTGCCGGTCCCAATTCCCGCCTATCCACACCTGGCCCTGCCCCGGCACGGCTCGCCTGCGTGAAGTGCATGGCCTCAAGGTCGTCGCTGACAAAGCTGGCGGGCTGCCCCGGCTCGCCCTCGTAGTAGCGCTGCTGCTCGGTGGCCCACTTGCGCGAGAAGCGCCAGCGCCACGCCTCCTCCTGCGCCTGCTCCGAGCCGTACACCGGCGCGCGCTGCCGCTGCCCCTCCTCCTGCTGCTGCTGCGGCGGCTGCGGCTGCTGCGCGCCGCCAAAGCCGCCCGGGCGCAGCACAACAAAGCTGCCAAAGGAGCCGTTGCCGCCCTGCTGCTGCGGTTGGCCTGCAGCCATCTGCGGCTGCTGCGGCTGCTGCTGCTGCTGGCTGGCTGCAGCCGGCGCGCCGTGTGCCTGTCCCTGCTGCGCCGCCTGCGGCTGCTCCTGCCTGCCAAACAGGCGGTAGCGCCCCGCCCAGGTGCCAATGCCTGGAAGGTCTTGCACCGCCGCAGCTGTGGCGGCTTCCCGCGGAGACAAGATGGGCTGCGCATGCGTGGCAGCCGGCATCAGCGGAGCCGCCCTGCGCTGCTGCTGCTGCTGACGGGTGGCCACGGATCCGGTGCTGTCGCCGCCCGATTGCTGGCTGGTCGAGCCGCTGCCTGCAGAGCCGTGCGACCCCGAGGGGTCTGGCTGCGCAGCACCCGCCTCGCTGCTGGCAGCTTGCTGCCGCTGCTGCGTGGTGCGGCGCCGGCGCGGCGGCAGCGGCAGCGGCTCTGCATCCGAGTCATCAATCGGTTGCGCCGATTTGGAGCGGCTCAGTGGGCCAAACCTGGAGTAACAGGGGGCGGCCAGGCAGTTGGTGGGGTGCCAACACTAACCATTACGCTTGTGATACAGCGCCGTGTGTGTGGAGGCAGGAAGCGACACACATTGCAGGCCCAAGCCAAGAAGCGGCAGCAGCCGCCGGCGGGCCGGCGGGTGTACCGTGCGGCAGGCGCAGGCGCCGCGACTCACCAGCCGGCGTTCAGCAGGTGCAGCACGTCCTGGGCATGGCCCTCCGGCGCGTGATCATCCGCCCAGTCACTCTGGGCAGCCTTGGAGGAGACCGATCCCTGCTGTTGAGCCAGAGGTTGCAGCACGCCGGTTGGGCTGGCCTCGCCGCTGCCCGCTGCAGCACGTTGTGACTTTTTAGCCGTTCCGGCTGTCCTGGGCAGCCGCAGCATGCTGGCTCAAGCCCCGAGGCGCATGGGAGGGCGAGGGCCAGCTGCTTAGACAGCACAGGAGCCTGCTCCTGCTAGGGCCCACTGGATGAAGCCCTCCGATAGCCAGGATGCATTGGGTGGCGGCGGCCTGCTGGCACACGAGGTGCGGGTGCGAGGGGCCACCCCTAGAGGCCTCCTAGAGTTGCAAGCACGTGTTTGCCTGGAGGCGTTGATAACGGCTGGAACCGGAAGATCGCTGCGATCGGAGCAGCGATTTGACGGCGAGGGCGCCAGATGGCAAGCCTCGGCAGCAAGCACCGACACAAAGCCACAGCACAGCAGGACCACTTGACTGGCGCGAACTATACCTGCAGTGCTGCTTGGTGGCGCTGCAGATTGGGGTTTCGGAACATGCCCAGCTTGGGTAGCTGCAAGTGAGCCGCACCAACATGGCGAGCTTCTTGGCGCTCGAGTTTGAGCGGTGGGGCATCGGCAAACGCCTGCGCAGTGCGCTCGAAGTGCATGCAGTGTCACCGCGCAGGCCGGATTGCTGCCACCTGCCCGCCGCTGCCACCTGCCCGCCGCCAGCCGCCACGGCCTGTGTGTGCGAGCTGTGGGAGACCCTCTGGACAGGCCAGCCCCCGCGTCCCATCCAACAACCACAGGTGGGAGGATGGGGAGCGGGTACGCAAGCGTCTCGAGGAGCCCAACCGCTGGGAGGTGCACAGCGCTGAGGAAGTGGACGTTACTCTGGGCGACCTGCGCCTGCGCATCCTGCAGCAGGTAAGCGAGGCCTGCACCCGGGATAGCAATGCGCATCAAGGCCCTTGAGCTGTCGCTCTGGCCGCTGCATATTTTAGCGCTGCCACTTGCCAGGCACGTACGGCATAGACTGTTCCGGCTCACACCCAGTGGCCAGGATGCTGTCCATCCCTGTCTCCACTGTTCCCTGCCTCCTCTGCCCTGCAGCCGCACCAGCTGGCTGGGGCTGGCATCAATCCCGACAAGCTGGGGGTGGCGGCAGCGCTGTGGGATGGCGCTCTGGTGCTGGCGGGCTACCTGGCAGCGCAGCCGAGCTACCGCTACCTCGGTGGGACCCGCCCCTGCAGGGGCTCCTGCTGGGCACTGCCGCTGGGCGCACACCCCTCCGTTGTGAGCACCTGCGCCGTCTCTCTGCTGGCCACGCGCCCCACACCTGTGACCCTTGCATGCCACGCAGCTGGCAGGGCTGCTCTGACGCTCCCGCCCCGCCCGCGGCTGCAGGCCTCAAGTGCGTGGAGCTGGGGGCCGGGGTGGGGCTGGTGGGGCTGGCGCTGGCGGCCATGGGCGCGCAAGTGACGATCACCGACGTGGGAAAAGTGCTCCCGCTGATGCAGCAAAATCTGGCGGCAAACGGGTTTGACCCGGCGCGCGGGTAGGTGTGGGCGGCGGCGGGCGAGGGCTGCTCTGCTTCCCCAGTGGGCCAGGCAGCCAGGCGGGCAGGCAAACACACATGCCCTTGGGCAAGTACCTGCCATTGATCCCAACCCGAACCTCTGCTGCCTCCATGCTGCCCACGCCCCCAACCCCTGCCGCCCCGTCGCAGGCCCCAGGAGGGGGCCGGCTGGGCCGAGGCGGAGGAGCTGGAGTGGGGCAAGCCGGGGTGGATGGAGGGGCCGGTGCGGCGGCTGGCGGCGCGGGGCGTCGACCTCGTGGTGGCCGCCGACTGCTGCTACATAGACCAGGACGGCAAGAGCCCCAGCACGCCGGTGAGCCCGGCGTGGCTGCGGCGTGCGCACGCCATGAAGGTGCAAGCACGCGCGCGCTGCCCTGCAGGCAGGCCCGCCGCCACCAACAACGCCGCCGGCCCCTGCCCCGTCCCGCCCTGCAGGCCTTTGTGCAGACGTGCGCCGGGCTGTGCGGGCCCGACACGCGCTGCCTGGTGGCTTTTGAGCGGCGAGCCCCCGAGGCAAGCCTGCTGCAGGGGGTGCAGCACCCAGCAGCATGCCTGACTCTTGGGCGCCGGGTGTGCCCTCAACCCGTGCTCCAAGCGCATGCGATCGATATATCCCCTCCCTTCCTCCCTCCCTGCCCCAGCATGTGCTGTCCACACCTCCTTTCCCTCCCTCCTTTCCCCCCCACCCACAGGTTCGCGCATGCCTGCTGGAAGAGGCCAAAAAGCTGTTCAAGAGGGTCAAGCAAGTGCCGCTGTCGCAGGCAAGCTTGGCCTGTGCCTACTGCTTGCGTCTTGTGTTGCTGCTGCACTGCTGCCACCCAGTAGTGGCCCCTCCTTTGTTCTAAGTGCCTCCCTGCTGGCATGCCCGCTCGCGTTCCCTGCAGGTTCCGCGCCCGCTCCGACTAGAGTATGTCGACATCTGGGAGCTCCGCCTTCGGTAGATGTTTAGGGACTGCCCAGCTCAGGGCTTACATTTACGCCGCTATGACACGCCAGGTTGGTAATCAGACCGATCGCTATGCCCTCGTGTGCCATGCAAGGCCTCTGCTCCCTTCCCTGGCGAAAGTCTGTACACCATCCAGGGCTTCTGCCCCTTCTCACCTCTCCTCCATTGTCCTGTCCCGGCTCCCTTTGTCGCTCGCTCTTGCGCTCTGCTGCTTCTAACTGTTAGCACTTTGTGTCTTTGAAAATGGCTTATCTGAGTGGGAGCAGGAGAGCACATGTTGAGAGGTGCTCCACCGGAGTAGCAGTACACATGGGGTGACGGAAGGGTACAGGGTACTATCTGGCGGGGGGCAGACGAGCAGTTGGGAAGAGCAGTGCGCAGGGGGGGGGTACAGAAGCCAGGACAGCTTGCGGGGCTTGCAAAGCTGCGTGCCTGCACTGCGGCAGAGATGGCACAGTGTGCCCAGCACGCTCACCCGCAAGCAGCGGCGGCGCAAGGCGCTGATTAGGGCTGGGTGCGACATCAAAGAGGGCTGTCTGTCAGTCTTTCAGAGCGGGTGTGCAAGCATGCGCTGGTTCTGGCGTCAGGGTCGTGCTGTGGGAAGGATCGTCCCCCGGTGGTGGGGCTCAGAGCTGGGTTGTGGTTTGTGATGCCGAAATGGACGGGTTGAGGGGAGCATCGGCAGGCTGCGGCATCAGCCCAGCTGGATGACCATGGGGCCGTTGCCAAAGCGGGTCAGGTCGCCGGGCCCGCTGCCGCTGCACCGCACCATCTCCTGCAGCCATGTGGGGCAGGTGGCACAGTGCGGTGACAGGGGCCCCAGGGGCCTGCTTGTGTGTCGCGTGCAGCGCCAGGCTCTGAGCGTCATGCAGGGTGAGCAAGGCGCGAAGAGGCGCGAAGAGGCGCTCATGGCGCGAAGAGCACCAGCAGCACGGCTCGGCAGCGGGGCTCGCCATGAAGGCTTGGTAGTTGAAGCGGAACAGGTCGCGCCAGAAGCCGGGGGGCGGCGGCCCCGCAGCGCCGGCCGGCTCCTCTGGCACCCCAAACCGTCGGCGGCACAGGCCCTTCCACAGCGCGTCGCTGCGGGCCAACGGCCTGCAGGGCAGGGAGGCCAGGAGGTGCGAGGGCAACCAGTCTGACTCGCTCCCCACCAGCCGAAAATCACGGCCCACGGTGCAGCAGGCTTGCTGAGCCTGCCATGCTCTCTTGCCGAGTGCCATGCCCCCAGTCCCTGTGGCCTCACAGCCCCCCCCCTGCAAATTTATGCCCATGCCGCAATCCAGCCAGGCATCTGCCAAGCACCTGCCAAGCACCAGCCAGCGCTGCCGGTAGCGTCGTCGCCCACCTGGTGGCCCGGCAGACGGAACTGAGCGCCAGCAGGTCCTGCGCCTTGTCCAGGTGGCCCGCCACCAGCTCCACAACCTGCCCAGAGGGGTCGAAGTGCCAGCACGAGGCGTCGGCAGGTTGCTTGCCAGCGCAGCTGATGCGCAGCCGGAAGCTTGCCCGCTGCAGCAGCATGCCTGGGTTAAGGAGCCTTCCGTCACGCTCGTTCACGCAGGAGGCGAGCGTTTCAAGCCCACTGGGGAACGGGGCGGGGCAAGCGACCGCTGCTCTTCCACAGGCATCTGGGTGCAGTGCCCACCTCGCAGGGCAGGTCGAGCCAATCAATGGGTCGTGGCGGGTCGGCTGCCACTGGCGGGTCGTCCAGGGTGTGGCGGAAGCGGGGGTGCACGATGACAGCGCCGCACAGGTGCAGCCTGCCGCTGCCGTCGCTGCAGAGAGCGCCGGCGCAGAGGGCGCCACCGCAGGGGCGCCGTGCACGCGGCCGCTGGCATCTGTTGCTGCTCCTCATCCTGCGTGCGTGCTGCTGCAATGGTACATGCCCAGGCTGCTCGCCAGCCTGCCTGTTGGGCTGTGCAGGTCTAGCAAACCGGCCGGGCAGTCGTTGGCGCCGAGTCTGCAGCCGCCAGTGCCGCCACGCCTGCGACAACGGCTGCCCCTCCGGCTACGTTTTTGAGCCCGAGCCAGCAATGCCTCGCCGTTTGACTGAGTCAGAGGCTATCGAAAGTGTGCACAAACGTGAGGCGGACGAGTCAAGGCGCCCTAGGGGACTGCAGCCTGCCTGCTGCAAACCTTTGATGAACAGGAGTGGCAACGGGGTGTCTTGAAGGCAGCGGAAGACTGCTGCTTCGCTGAAAACAGCGCTGGCGATCACAGCTGGCGCCAGTTTCGCATTGGGCAGAGAACCCAAACCGAGGGCCAGTTGGATGTTTGTGCGGCCTCGATCGCTTTCAAAAGCGCCAGGGAAGCTCCTGGGCACCTCGGCTCACTTGCTCAGTCGCCCACTCACTTGCCCACGTTGGTCGCAACACTTGGCAAGCAGCAAAGTGGACAGCAGCAATTCACACCGTCCGTGGTGAGTGTGGACAACCATTGGAACGCAGGCGACTCGCCCTTCGGGAACTGCCCACAGCTGCTGTTGCCTGCCGCCAACACCCTGCCCAAGTGGACTGCTCATGACGCTGGTCGTCGCCCACCCATCAGGAGCTGGTATGGCGACCTGCCCCGCCCAACAACCAGGGCCTCGTGTAGTGCTGGGCCATGTGCTCCCAGCGTCGGCCTGCCTGGAGCTCATCGCAGCTGCCCGCGCACTGGCGGTTATAGGCTACCGGGCAGCCGTGTGTTCATCCACCATTTTTGAGGTAGCTGCCTCCGCTCCCGAGCTGTTGCCGCCGCTGGTGAGGACAGGGTTCGGCGTGTGTTGCCTGCAGGCCAAAGGTGCCGGCAGGGACGGCTGTTGGCAGCTCGCATTTGCGGGTGGCACAAGCCAGTCATGGTATGTGCGACCTGCCCGCCAGCAGGGGAGCCCTCGCATGCCTTCGATGCGCCTGCCGCTTGTTTGTCGCCTGCCCGCCCGCCCTCCGCAGGTGGCTGCGCGCGAGGCAGTGCGCGCCGCGGTGGAAGATGCGCTGGGCCTGCCCTGCGGCCTCCTGGTGGAGTTCACGGGGCTCATCTGCTGGCGCCCGGGAGCCGTCATTGGCTGGCACCACGACGCCAACAGGCAGGTGCCTGGTGGGGACCAGCGGGCAGGTCAAACGCATCGCGACGCTGCTGCTTCCTTCTATTGCGGGGGTCAGAAGCTCGGGCTCGACACACAACTGCACTCGGTGCAGCAGGCGCTGCTCCCAGTCCGAGCAAGCCATCTCGGCACGAGCGGTGCTCCAGGCTGGCCGGCCCGCTGAGCCCAGCCCCGCTTGCCCGCCCTCGCAGGCACTACCTGCAGCAGCGCGCCTTCTCCGCCGTCTGCTACCTCAACACTGCCGGCCAAGACTTCCAGGGGGGCGTGTTCCAATTTCAACAGAGCGGCAGCGGCAGCGAGGGAGCGGCACAGGTGGAGGTACATCCCGCGCCGGGAAGAGTGGTGAGGCTGCCCAGCGCTGTCGGCGTGCTGTCTTGGCTGCTGCACCTGCCCGCCTGCCTTTCTGCCGTTTTGCATGCCTGCTCAACTGCCTGCCCTGCCCGCCTGCCTTGGTACTTGCTGTTGGGAGATGTCCAGCTGTACACCTGCCCAGGTGTCTGACAATCCGCCTCTGGGCTCCTCTGCGCGCGTGGTGCTGCATGCGGCTTTTCAGCCTCAACTGCTGGCCCACCCGGCATCTCGTCCCCCTCTGCCTGCCAGGTGGCGTACAGCGCGCAAGAGGTGCACAGCATCACCGCTGTTCGTTCTGGCGAACGCATGTCACTGACCTTGTGGTTTACAGAGGACCCCGCCCACTGCGAGGACACGCGCCTGCTGGCACGGCTGGCAGGTGGGGGCTGCGCCGCGCGCGAGCACCCCACTGGAAAGGCAGCCTCGCTCTTTGCTTGAACCCACCTGCGTTTGCAGTGAACCAGGCCCGCCCACCCGTGTGTTTGCAGGCGGCCCCCCCGCGCCTCTCCCCTCATCCATGTGGGTGCTGCCCGATGGGACCGACCTGCGGCTTTGCCGCCTCGCCATGGCTGGGCTGGGGCTGGCCTGCCACGGTCGGCTGCTGCTGAGCGCTGCCGCTGCAGAGGAGCTGGCAGAGGCAGAGGCAGGGGGGGCTGGCCGACTGCAGCTGCAGGTGGCAGTGCAGCCAGCAGTGCTGCAGGCGTGGCTGGCCTGGCAGGCAGCAGATGCCGCAGCAGACGACGAGGGAACACGGTCCTTGGAAGTGGCAGCCACAGCAACACCGGCCGCGCAGGAAGCAGGCAGAGCCGCAGCACCCGCACCACCTCCTGCAGCAGAGGCAGCAGCGGTGCTGGTGCCTGGGCTGGAGTTCGGCAGCGTGCAGGATGCGGTGCTGGCAGTTCAACACTGGGTCTGGAGGCAGGGAGGGAGGGCCAGCACCCGCGAGCGCGTGTGCAGCACCCACCTGTGCCATGGCCTGGCACCAGGAGGAGCCTGCTGCTCCTGGCTGCGCACCTGCCAGCTGCGCAGCAGTTGGAAGCTGCAGGACTTGCCTGCCGAGCTTGCAGGGTCGGTTGCCCAGCTGCAGGCTGCAGCGCCAGAAAGCCAAGCGTACCTGGCGCGGCAGCGAGCAGTGCTTGATGCTCTGCTTCCCAGCTGGCTGCAGCTGGGTGCACTGTTTCATGAGGTTTCAGACCAAATGGCCAATGCAGAGGAATTAGCTGGTGTAAGCTGAGCGAGCAAGGACTGAGTGTGGCTTGATGGGGCGCTGCGAGTGAATTGCAAAGTGTGATTGCGGCGCCGCCCGATTTGACTGGTGCTCACCTGTGTTGCTTTCAGTCGTTCTGCTGCTCTACGTCTATACTCCTTGCTCGACTCTGTGGCATCTTGAGAACGTCATATATCTCTATATCTGCTTGCCATGGACGCGACAAGCCGCCTGGCCGCAGGGGCGCAGCACAAGCGGAAGGGGAGCGCCCTGGACCAGCTGAACGATGGTCAGGACCTGCACAGCGGCAAGGCAGCTCGCTCAGCCGAGGCAGAGGCACAGCAGGAGGCTGCTGCCGCCGAGGAGCAGCAGCGGCAGGAGCAGGAGGCCAAGGTGCGGGCTCTAGCTCATCCAGCGAGCTCCTGGATGCCTCTGAGGCGGGCGGGGCCGTAGCCAGGAGGATACAAGTCTGCGACCGGTTGCAGCAGGGCAGGTGGCGGCAAGGGAGAGGCGGCGGGGCGCTAGCTTTCACCATCGCATGTGCCTTGTGACGATCTGTATGCTCCTGTGACCCCGCAGGAGGAGGAGCCGCTGACCCAGATATGCAGCATGCACCTCCTCCAGCTGCGCACCAGCCAGGAAGAGCTGCTGAAAAAGATCGACGCAATCACCGGTGCGCAGAGCTGGCCAGCCGGGCCAGCATGCACACACAGGGGCCAGCCAATGGCTTTACCTCATTCCTGCCTCCCGTCCTCTTTTGTCGATCGTTTGAGTTGCAATCCATAGAAAAGATGTCTTGGATAGTGCAGGCTTGGGGTGGCAGAGGCTTGTGGCCAGCAGCAGTGCCCGCCCGGCTTCCTCTCTGCCACGAGCTTTCCCCGACTCAGCTGCCACCCTTCAATCATGCAGCCGCCGGCACTGCCTTCCTGGACCAGCTGCGCGCCTCCTTCCTGGCGCGCATGGAGCGGGTGAAGGGCGAGCTGACAACCATGGTGGATGATGCTGGTGGGTGCTGCGCAATGCCGGGTTTGCAGCATTCGCCTGTTGCTCTGCTGGGCATGCTTTGGTCTATGGGCAGGGTGCAAGCCTGTTACTACCAGTCGTGCGTTCCCAGCATCCTGAACTGCCCAACACAACATGCCCCTTCGCTCCTGGCCCGCCTGGCGCGGCCCCCTGCAGAGGAGGCCCTGCGCCTGCAGTCTGCCTCCACCCTGGACTGCTGCCGCCGCGCCGACCTCACCGCCGGACTCATCGCCAAGCTGGGCATCAAGACGGCGGATGTGGAGCAGCAGCGGCCAGACACCATCGAATCCATGCAGGAGGAGGGGGAGGCTCCCGGCGTGGATGCAGCTGGCCCTGCGCAGTGAGGTGCCAGCTGTGGCGGCTGGCAGCAGCATGCTCGGCAGCCATGGGCTGTGTGCTTACACCTGGGTATCCCTTGTTCAGATCAGAAATCGTTACAATGATGATGTGAAAGCATGTTTAACGAGATGGGAACCAGCCGAGGGAAACGGGGCCATGGTGAGGATGCAGGATGAAAGGAATGTCAGTCAGGGGGAGCAAGTGGTTCGGGAGGGGAGACGGGCAGATGTACAGGAGGTACAGCAAACTTAGTCGGGCAATGTCGTCAAAACTTGTGTGAGGAAGTACAACTCAGCAGGCGCCATACACACCAGGTATGTACATTGTGTTTGCGATAGATCGATGAAATCCAAAAATGCAGTGGTGGCAGGCGGACTAGCAGGGCAGGAAGGCTACTGCCGCCGTGATGTCGTCCATTTCCGCGCCGCTGTAAGCCGCGGCCCAGCGGCGGCGCGCAACGTTCACCAGGGCGTGTGCGGCGGCCTCGGCAGAAACACAGCTGCATGCTTGGGGGAGGCGGCGCACCGAGACGGCTTCCAAGGGTGACTTCTGTGCGCTGGGCCGAGCTACCCCTTGTCAGCCGCAGCGCCGGCCCTCCCTGGCAGGCCCCGCAACGCACCGCCTCTGGCCCTCCCCTCACCTCTGCCCGATGCCCACCGCCTCCTCATCTGTGAGCATGTCCCACAGCCCGTCGCAGCCCAGCACCAGCACGTGCCGCACTAGCGGCGCCGCGCCGCAGCCGCCACTCCTGCTCCTGCCGCCCCTGCTGCTGAGTTCATCGCTGTCAGAGCTGCTGTCCACAGACCAGAGCGAGCCGGCCATGGTGCTGGTGCTGCTGGCGCTGATGCTGCTGGCTGACAGGCTGGAGGAGAGCGGCGGCGCAAGGCTGCTTGCATCATACTCGCCGCTGCTGGCAGCTGCAGCCGCAGAGTTGTCGGCAGGCGGCAGGGTGAGGGTGACTGCATCCGGCTCGGTGGTGAACCCCAGCGGCACCGCCCCTGCAGCAAGGCAGGGCGCAGAAGGAAGGGGGGTCATGCGCAAGCCAGGGCAGGCCAGAGATCAGAGGCGAGGAGACTAGCACCATGTGCTCCCTGCTCACCGCCTGCCTGCTGCTGCTGGCTCCTTGACCAGGGGCGCCAGCCAGGCCAGCCCAGCCCAGCCCCGCACATCTGCCGCCCAAAATGCGGCCAGCCGCATGCATGTTTGCATGCGACGGACGGTGCCTGGCGCAGCAGCCCGCCCGCTCACAAGCGTCCCCAAAGCCGCGGCTGAGGGAGAGGGAGTTGGAGGTGGGGTAGGAGGGGCTGCCGGTGAGGCGGTACGGCTGCCCCGGCTCGCGCTGCACCACGCGCCCGCGCCCGCTGGCGGCGATGCGCGCCCGCTCCAGATGGCTGCGCAGTCCGGGCAGGCGAGTGGGCGTGTGCTTGGAACAACAGCTTGAGGAACAAAACACGGATGAGGACTGCAAGCGGCACGCTGTGGTCCTGCTGCCGCAAGGCCGGCCGCCGCACACAGGTGTGTCCTGCAATACAGCGCGCGCCCACCTGCCGGGTTTGTGGTCCTGCGTGAGCGGGTGCACTAGCCAGCGCGGGCCATGGGGGGAGGGCAGGCACAGGCCGATGGTGGCACGGCAGTCGCCCGCCCAGGCGACGGTGAGGCTGCAGAGCAGGGGCACAGAGGTTGGGTGGGTGGGATTGGGGTTGGGGGTGGGGGGGCGCGGCGGTTGTAAGCGTTGTGCCAGCTCAGGCATCGATGGAAGCGGGCACAAGATGGGTGATGCTACGTGCGCCTTGACCAGCGGGTGGGGCGCGGGGCAGGTATGCCGCGTGTGTCTCCTCCCCGACTGAAGCTTGCAGGCCCACACGCACCTGCCCCTCTGAACCAGGCAGGCTGCCACCGCTGCCCCGCACTCTGCAAAGGCCGGGTGGTGGCGCATGCCGCCGCCCACGTGCTGGAAAGCCGCCACCAGCGCAAGCTGCGAGGCAGCGGCTGCCGCGTCACTGCGGCTGCCAGGGTCGTCGCCCCCGGTGCCGCCCCCGCTGGCCAGCAGGCCAGGCAGCGCGGCGGCCAGGCCGTCAGCTGCAGCCCGGCTGGCCAGCTCGCCGCTGTGGCCGTGGCCGTCGCAGACGCAGGCCAGCAGCGCGCCCTCGGCTGGGGCTGACAGGGAGAAGGCGTCCTGGTTGGCTTCCTTCCAGCAGCCGCGGAAGCGGCCGCCGCGCGTCACCACGGCAACGTCTGCAGCCAGACAGATGGCCGGGCGGGCATGGGATCAGGGTGTAGGAACGCCCAAAGCGGGGGGAGCAGAGCGCGGGACGTTGCCAGGCAGTTCCCTGCTCCCTGCCTGGACCCGACTCTCACCCGCCACGCCCGGCACCGTCAGCTGCGCCTGGCTGTCAAAGCCGGCAGGCCGCTGGTGCGCCGCCGCCTGCCACCCCTGCAGCTCGGCATCCACCCTGGCGCCGGCTGCGCTGCCAGCCCTGTGGAAAGCATCCTGGAAGGGCGGCAGCACGGCTGAGCCTTCGAGGCGCTGCCGCATCCGCTGCAGCCGCGTTGAGCCCTGCTCGCTGCCAGGGGTGGCAGCGGCGGTGGCAGGGCCTGTGGCCGCCTGTGCCGCCAGGGTCTCCCAGTGGAGGGTGGAGCGGGAGAGGGAGGCGGCGAGCGCCTCCTGGTAGCTGGGCAGGCCTGCTGCGGCCCTGGAATTTGCAAGTGAGCGCTCTGCCGATGCGCTGTAGCACCGTGCAGAGACGACCGCAGGCGGGACGACCGCGGCCGGGTGCACGACACGTTGGGGCAGCCGAGGCGGGCGGGAGGCGGTGGCGAAGGCAGCGGCGGAGCTACTGGCGGCGGGCAGTGGTTGTGGCCGCATAACGTGCACCCTGCTGCAAGCAGAGTGAGTGTGGGGCAACGAGCAGGCCGAGAGGTCGAGGAGGGCGAGACCCTGTCTCGGAACTGAACATCGCCTGTTGCCCCTTGCCCTCTCTTGCCTGTAAATTTGTTTATGACACCTGAACACATGCGGGAGGGCATTTACAAGCCTGCTGGCTGCCAGTGTTGGCATACCGACACTCAGAGTTGCTAAAACCGCGGCGTGAGAGCCGGGTGCGTGCGATGAGTCTGTCCCAGAGGATTGCTGAGGAGCTCTAAATGCCAGGGATGTCAGGTGGCACCTCATGTGCTCGACTCTGACGCTGCGCTGCGGTGCCGCTACAGAAGGGAAAAGGCACCACCCAACAAGCTGTTGCCGGGTGTCTCGCCGCCCACAAACTTAGCAAAAAGGTCGAATCGGTTGACCAACCATCATGTCCCATCTTCCTCAATCCTTTTGGGGGCTGGCTCTCTTGCATCAGCCTGGGTTGCAGCGGGGCTCAGCAGAGGAAAGGTCGTGTACGACAATCGTCTTTTCCACTGCTGCGAACATCGAGCATGCCACATACCAATGTCAAGGTAGGTAAATCCAAGCTTCAGGGGCAGAAGGTGGGAACAGTGGACCGTTCTGCACATTGCTGGAGCAGCTTGTAGCTGACGCATGCTGCCGAGCTGCATGAAGCACAGCCCTGCTCAACAGAGGGAGCCCACTTGTGCCACATGCGAGGAATCAAGAGTGCTCAGTCAAGAGGTTGGTAGCGACAGCCTCTTGATTGCAGGAGGAATGCAATGCTGTAGTGACCAGGTGATTGATCAATCCCATGTCAGCGCCGGCGCCGGCGCTGCATACCTGCTGCACCTGCAGCGGGATACTGGGCGACGTCACAGCCCCCATTGCTCATCCGATGACGCTTTGATACAATCAATATCACCTTGGTTTCACAACCTGAGCCTCAATTCACCGAGACGCCACGCCAGCTTTGTCCCTCGGCTTCGGAAACCGCGCAGATAAAACTCTTCCGGTCGCAACGTCGAATATAGTGCAGACCGTGCGGTGAGAGTAAGATGGGTGTAAATCCTTTGGGTGGCCGCCCTCGCGAACAGCTGGGCAACGTGTCTCGTCACTGGGCCCGGCCAGCAATTGCCAGTCTATCGCATGGCGGGTCCTGCTTGCTGTCAGGGAAGCCACGCCAGACGTTGAGGAGAGCGCAGCGCTACGGGTCGCCCATGTTGCTCAAGAGTGCTGCCCGCCAGCGCCGCCGCTACCAGACCGCTGCACCGCCGGCGCATGCGCATGGGAGGCTGCAGAGGCTGTAAAGCAGGTTGCAGAGATAATGCCACTCATACCTGCGTCCATACCCACTGCGTTCCTTTGCCAGCAGCTTGAAGCCATGTACCTCATCCCAGTCCTGATTCTGGCTGATGTTTGGGCCGCTCAGGGTGAGAGAAGAACATCAGTAAGGCAGGTGGCTATGGCTGTCAGTACCGCATCGGGCCACCGCCAGGCAGACAACGTTCAGCCCTTGACCCAGACATATTATGAATCTCTCTGCTCACCTTGTCCTTGTGCGCAGCTGGCCGGCCCCTGGGGTGCAAGCCCTCGACGAGCTGCGCCAACTGCGAACCCTACTGGGCCTCCCCAGCCGATGTGGCGGCGGGCAAGCCATGCGGTGCAGATGGCGCCTACTTCCCGGTCATCCAGGAGACCAACGAAGATGGCTTGCTGAAGAGCGTGCTGTGCACGGCGTGCTGCGCAGCGGGGTGCGGCGCGCCGGCGCAGTGCGCCGCCTTCAACCTGAAGCCCCCCGGCGTGCACGGCTGCAAGGCGTGCCCCGCGGGCAGCGTGCTGATGCAGCTGGCGGCCCGGGCCGTCACCTACAAGGACTGGTGGGGGGACACCGAGACCTGGCCAGACGTCCCCGTCTACTCAGGTGCTTCTTCCGACCATGCAGCGAGCAAGGCAGGGACAACCTTGGTTGTTGTGACTCTGTTTGTGCCTGCCTGGCATGCGCTGCACTGCCCACCTCGACTAACCCCCGCCGCCGGGAACCATCATGGTAACTGCCCGGCACCTGGCCACTCGCAAACACTGTCTTGCAGTGTGCATGGCTGCATCCAAGCTCAACTGCAGCGGCGCTGCGGCGCATTGGAGCGGCTGCGCCGGCTGTCGTGCGGGCCAGCAGCGCTACCGCATGAACGATCCCTCACTGCCCAGGGCCTTTTACGCCTGCACCCCGGGCAAAGCCTGCACCGGAGCTGGCGGCGAGTCTGGCTGCACCAGCTGCGTGCCGGGGCAGGCTTCCCAGCAGGCGGCCGGCCTGGTGATTGCCCGGATGCAGGTGCGAGCACTGGGAAGACCCTGCTCCTTGTTACCACAGCCCTGGACAGCGAGGACCAGGGGCCCGCCTGTGCTTGCCACGGGCCAAATGCCTTCCTCCCCTTGGGGAAGGATCAGAGCCGTGGAAGCAGCAGGGAGCACACGGGGCACTAGCTCACCCGCCGCCGTGCGGCACCTCACTGCTGTGCAGGCAGCCCAGATGCCCCGCGGCTTTGCCGTCCTCGGCCCAGCATACGTCCGCTGCCGCGCCTGCGCCAAGCTGGGGTGCGCTTCCGTGCCCGGCGCGTGCAATGCTCAGAAGGGGCCGTTGGAGGAGCCTGCCGGCTGCCAGGCATGCCCCCGCGGCCTGCGCCCAGAGTATGACGTTGCCATCGGCCTCAACAAATGCATGTGAGTGGCGCGCCATGCCATGCTGTGGGTGCAAAAGCATGAGGTCATGTTGGGGCTCCTCTGAAAGCGCAGGGCAGGCAGGCGAGCGCCATTGCGCGCCATGCAAAGCCTTCGCTGCATCCACCCCTCCTGGTCTGCCGCGCAGACGCGACGCCTGCGCCCCCTGCGGCGTGGGCTGCCCAGAGTACACCGCGGCGACCCCCTGAACTCCGAGTCCGAGGCCGCCTGCCGGCCCGGCTACTTTGGCGTCACCCTGCGGTACAGCCTGTCCTGGGGCGTGCCCCGCACCAAGCGCTGCGTGCCCTGCTGCGCCGCCGGCTGCCCCAGCGCCGCGCACTGCGGCCCCGCCCTCGGCTGGGGCGGCTCTGCGGGCTGCGACGAGTGCCCCCCCGGCATCGTCAAGCTGGAGACCGGCCTGCACAGGCTGAACCCCAACCAGGGCAGCACGGACGACACGTACCGCAGTGCGTGGGGCGGGGGGCCTGGCACCTGCATCGTGTGTGGGGCAGGCTGGCCAGCTGGCACAATGGGGCTCGAGCGCTTTGAGTGCCCATCAGCAGTGCGGATTTGCACAGATCCTGTGCTGCGAAGCCCTGCAGGTGGCCTGACTCCGAATCCTTTCCCAGCCTTTCACCCGCCCCCGCGCGCAACCGTGCAGCCTGCCAGCCGCTGTCCAGGCTGCGGTGCGCAACGTGGGAGCCCTGGACAGGGTGCCTCACCTGCCCCGCCAACATGAGCCGCTACCAGATCAACAGGGCGATGGCCGACGTCGTCACCCCGGGGTACGCCTGCGCCCCGGACAAGGTGTGCGAGGCGGCCGCGACGCTGGACCAGGGCTGCACCTCGTGCGCGGCGCCGGCGTTTGCGGGCGGCGACAGCCGCAGCAACCGCACAATCGACCCGCTGTTGGGCGAGGACTTCCCGCTGTACGACCGCCAGGTGGGCTGCAGCACGCAGCAGGGGCTGCCGCCGCTGCATGGGAGCATACGTTCAAGTATATGTGTGTGGGGAGATATGCAATCATATGGACGGGGGCTCCTCAGGGTGCACAGTGGCAGCAGTCTGTCGGTGCCGACGCTAGTGGGCTGTGTCAGCGCGCCGCAGAGCGCGCGTGTACGTACACACACACATGGTGGTCATTCAGCCTCCGCTGATCGTGATTGGCCCCAGCCTAGCCCGCTCGCCATGCTGGCCTGCCGGCCTGGCATGCATGCCCGCGTCATGTGCATGCGCCCCACTCCCAAACCCCCAGGTGGTGGACTGCGCCACATGCGCCAGCCTTGGCTGCGCGCCAGGCAGGTGCAACTCGACGGTCGGGTGCCTGGACTGCCCGGCCGGCTCCTTCCTGGAGCGCACCGTGGAGGGCTACTCCCCCAACCCCCCCGTCTACCGCTGCTCGCCATGCAGCAAGCTGCACTGCACTGCTGGGGCGTGCCACGCGCGCCTGGGGTGCGCCGCCTGCCCGCAAAACTACCTGCAGCAGACATACGCCGTGGAGGGGCTGCCCGGCTCTGGCAGGAGCGGAATCACTCGGCGGACTGTGTGCAATGCCCAGTGAGCAGCGGGAGGTGGGAATGCACGACTGGGTTAGGTGGTAGTGCAGGCAGTCAAGGCGCCATTGCCAGCGCCTGCCAGCCTGCCATGCTTGGATGAAGGATCAGGTGGGCAGGCAAGCAGGCAGGCTCTGGGGTAAGGCAAAGGCAGTCGAGCTGGCTGAAGGGCAGGCGAGAGTTCAGCACTGCTGAGTTTGTCATGCTGCTGTGTTGCTCATTCTCGGCTGCCCCAGCTACCGTCTGTCGATGCAGGTGCGGCCCAGCAGACTATGAGTGCAGCTCGCACCAGGCAGCAGCCAACGAGGCCTGCGAGGCCCCTTTCTTCTTCCCAGCAACCACCACCATTGAGTTGCTGGGCCAGCGCACCTGGTGCATCCTCTGCTGGAAGCTGGGCTGCCGTGAGGGGGGCACGTGCGGAGCTGGCGGGTGCACCTCATGCCCAGATGGCACCGTACCTATGGAGATTGGCACCTTCCTGGCCTTCAATTATGAGGGTTTCTTAGAGGCGATGCCGGGGGCTCAGCGGTTTACATGTGAGCGGGCAGCTGCCTGCTGGGAGCTAAGAGGGAAAGTGCCCAGTGCCCGCAAGTCAATGCGCTGCCCTGCTTTGTGCGCAGCGTGCGCGTGTGCCCCTCTGGGTCTGCCGACCGTGTTTTAACCCAGCTGAGAGTCCATTCACATGTACTTGCGTTCCTGTCTGACACGAGGAGGTGTATGCACGGAATTCATGGCGCACGCGTGCGTCCCTCCATGCTCCCCTGCAATGTTGCAGCCTGCCAGGCGCTGTCTGCCCTCAACTGTGCCACCTGGGAGCCGCTGACTGGTTGCCTCACCTGCCCAGCGGGCCACTTCCGGTACCGGCGCAACATCCCCGGGCTGACTCCCGGCTACGGGTGCTGGCCAGAAAAGGCCTGCGCCTCCACGGCGGCTGTCGACGTGTTCGACGCCACCGTGGCCGACTGGACCTGCAGCAGCTGCGTGGCGCCGGCGTTTGACACCGGCGCCGAGGTGGAGAGCGCAAACGTTGTGGAGTCTGTGGGCTTGCCAGAGTATAACGACTATTACGTGAGTAGCTCAGCCTCCGGCCAGCAGTGAAGCAAACACTTGGGATTGCCCACTCACGACGCTCTCTCTGCCTGTGTGCCGCTTGAGTCCGGGATGCCAGATGCCTTTGCTGGGCTTTGCAGGGCGAAGTGGAGTCTTTCAACCGCCTGGACTTTGTTGAGCTTGCACCCAGCGGCAAGATCTGCCACCGGTGCGGCGCCGACGGCGGACAGCCGTGCGCGGCTGGCAGGTGCACCGCCCTTGCGGGCTGCACTGCGTGCAATGCGTCGTCGGGCCTGCCCTACCGTGTGCCAGTCCGGAGCGAACAGGTGGCCAGCGACAGGTTTGGCGAGTGGAGGTACAGCGGCCAGAGGTACACGCGCCCGCCAGCGGCCCGCACATACACGTGCAGCGACCGGAAGTCGTGACCGCCCTGTTCCTCTCTCCTCGTCCTCAGCCCCCCTTTCCTCTTGTTATAGAGCCTGTTGATTGAGATTGAGTCTTTCCCACTCCACACAGTGCACAGCTACGTTTCAAGACAGCCTTGCATACAGTGTGAACGGCAAACTCGTCGCACAGGCTGGGTCTGAAGTTACCGTGAGTTTGTACGGAAGAACAGGCTGGTAAAATAGCAACAAGTGCATGCTGCACGGCCAGGCTGTGAAGCTTTTCAGGGTGAATTATTCACATTGGCGCCAGCGCTGGCTGGCCGGGCAGCCCGCGGGCGCCAGCGCCTGCGCCGGTTGAGCGGCGGTTGGCCCTGGGGAGGCCGGCCACGGACTCCCAAGCACGATGTGTCGCCATAATACCGCTCTGCAAGCACCCCTGGGTACGTAGAACAGCGGCACAACCGCCAAGGACGCCGCGGCAGCAACCCATAACGTGGGGGGATGCAGCCCGAGGCCCCCAGCAGGAGGCGCCGGCGCCGGCGCATCCCGGCAGAGCAGCCCGCCTGTAGCCCGCATTCCCTCCCATAGCCCCTGCAATCGCCAACAGCCTCCACTGCACTCATCCAGCAGCCCTCACACACCGTCCCTCCGCCTGAAGCAGCCAACATGTCGGTGGTGCAGACCTGCTTCCCTCCCTGCGCGCCCCTCCGCCCCCTGGGTATTGCCGGTGAGTCATGTGGGTCTTGCGAAAGCGAACGGCGCTCTCGTTGGGGCAGTCTCGGTGCACGTTCCCGCCTTCTCACCCCGCCTGCCGCCCCTCGCCCCGCGCCGAGCAGGCCTGGGCACCAGCCTGAAGCTGCACTTTGCACCGCACAAGCACGCGCCGGAGCTGCGCAGCCTGCTGATCCAGGTGGGACGGGGGCGGAGGCGGTGGCGGGGGTTGCCGGCGGCGACAGCAGCCGCGCCTGCTGGGCTGGACTGGCAGTGCTGGGGCCCAAGCCTGTGCGGTGCTGTCTGAAGTGACTGCTGACGAGCATCTGAAGTGACTGCTGGCCAGCATCTGCAAGGAGCGCGCAGAGCTGGTGCAAGCCAGTCGAGTGCACTACCGGCGACGAGCATGCCTCCGACCTCCTCCTGTCGTCATGCCCCTGCAGGCCCGGCGCGCGCCCACCACCAAGGCCGCCCCTCCCAGCCCCTGCGTCTCCCGCAGCGGCAGCGCCAAGATCGCCGCCGCCAGCGACTACGCAGACTGTGACGCGCCCCTGACCGCCTGCGACGAGTGGCCCTCCCTGCCCACCGCCTGCTCGGCGCCCAGCGGCCTGCTGGGTGCCGCCCCTCCCAGCGGCGCCTGGGCCCGCTGCCTGCTGCTCTCCGTGTCTGGCCTGGCTGCCGACGATGCCTCCCCATCCATCGATGGCAGCACCCCCGGCCCCCTTGTGCCTGCTGCTTCCACCGGCGCCAGCTGCTGCGCTTGCTGCGGCGAGGCTGCGGATGTGGAGCCTGCGGCAGCAGGCGTGGCAGCAGATCATGCAGCGCAGGATGCGGCAGGCGATGCAGCATGGGCACCCGCCAGCCCAGCCAGCCCCTGCAGCCTGGTTGTGCCTGCTGCCGAGCTGGCGCCGGCTGCCGGGCCGTGCGACGTTGCGGCCCTGCAGTGGTGCGACCCTGGCTGCCTGGCTGCCGGCCTGGGCACCAGCCTGAAGCTGCATATCGTGCCCCGGGAGCACGCACTGCAGCTGCGCCGCCTGCTGGGCCAGGTGGGCTGCCGGGGGGTGCGTGTGGAATGGGTGGGTGGGGAGGGGTGGCAGCACTGGTGGGTTGCGGCGTGGCCAGGCTGCCCACAGCTGGCCTGCCTGTCGGCTGGCTGTACAGCGGCAGCTGTCCTCCCCCAGCCGGTCGCATGCAGCCGTGCTTTTGTGGTGCACACACCTTGCAGGGAAGCATTCATGCTGACCCCCCTTCTTATGACCCCTTGTCGTGCACCCTGCAGGCTTGCTGCATGCCAAATGGTCATGTCAACGCCAGTGCCACTGTCAGCGCCAGCGCCGATGCCGAGATGCAGGGCATCGAGTGGCCCTGCCTGCCCTCCACATCCTCCTCGCACGCCACGCCACGCTGCGCCGCTCCCCCCACCGGAGCCTGGGCCCGCCGCCTGACGCTGGCAGTGCCCACGCCTGCAGCCGACGGCGCAGCACATGATGCTGCCAGCAGCAGGGCTGCCAGCGCTGCGGCACCGGCTGCAGCCAGTGCAGAGCCCGCTGAGACTGCTGCCGTTTGCTGCACCCGGGCAGAGGGCATGGCCCCTGCGCCTGCAGCCACCAGCACAGCCTGCGCTGCCAGCCCCTCTGCCCTCTCGGCTCAGCTGTCGGCAGCTGCTGAGCAGGCGTCTGCGCCTCCAGCCGAGCCCTTCCGCATCCCAGCGCGGCGGCAGGCTGCTTCGGCGGCCGTGCTGGCTGGGAGCCGCTACCCATCCTCCTCCAAGCCCTACCCTGCAGCTGCCGCCGCCATCCCTGCTGCCTGCGCCGCCGCCTACAAGCCGCCGCAGCGCCGCAGCAGTGAGGAGCAGGCAGCCGCCGAGGAGGCAGGGCGCCCGGGCCGGCTGTGCCCCTGGCCTCTGCTCATTGCAGGCCCTCAGCTTCCTGCACCTGCCTGGGCGGCAGCGCCCCTGTATCTCATGGCTGCCTTCCACGCCTGCTGCTAGCCTGCCCCGCCTGGTGTCGCTTCTCGCTTCTGTGCCAAGCTATTGTATCCCACACCTTTGCCACGACTTGATCACTGCCTGAACACTGCCCTCGTATGCCCTGCCCTGTCTTTGTACTGCTTTGAACTGACCACTTGCCTTGTGGCACTGCTTGCTCCTTGGATTTATTGCGCAACAGCCTTCCTTTCAACTACTTCTTTCCCAGACATTGTGAGCACGCCTCCCATCACTCATGCTGTGGGCACCCTGCCAGGGCGCTCAGGAATACCCATGGTGGCATGCGGTAGTTACAGAAGCGGGTCACTGCTTGGGAGCTTGGGAAGTGGGCTTGCAAGATAGATCAGGGGCAGAGAAGGGGATGGTGGTTTGGCAGGGTGGCAGTGCAGCAGAGACAGGGGTGCAGGCAGGGAATGGGGCCGTCACAACAAAGGGATGCAAGGTGCACAGGCGCTGCCTGGCGGTTGTCTCTTCTCGGGGATGTCAAAAAGGGAGAGGGATGGGGCAGCAGGTACAGAGAGGTGCAGGCAAGATGGACGACTTGAGCAGAGGCCGGATGCAGACTGGCAATGAATTCAAGGGGAGCCTCAGTCCTCCCAAGACGCGCACGCGCAGGGGCAGTGGCAAGGGGCGGCTGCTTGCTGGCGCAGCCGGCGCAGGTGCCAGCCGGCACAGACGCCGTGATGGTGCAGGCTGGGGGGCGCCTGGCGAGGGCTCACCGCACCGCAATGAGCTCAATGTCTGCGAGGCCAACCCACAGCAGTGGCAAGGGAAACAAGGTGTCAAGCCCAGCAGTGGTGCTGGCACTGAGCAAGGTTGCAATGGGAGGCAGCAGCAGCCCAGGAAGAAGAAAGGGAACGAGAGTGCAGCAATGAGCGGCAGCGCTTGCAGGGCACAGCAAGTCTGAGACTGGGCCGCACCCTCGGCATGCACAGCAGGGCCAACGCACGCCGCAGCGCCGCCCCCCTCACCAAACAGCAGCGTCTTGTCGATCAGCCCCTGGTTCTTCAGCACGAAGTCCAGCGCCCGCTTGCCTGCACGGGCGCGGCATCAGGGCACGGCGGCTTGCCGGGGCATCCCTTGCAGGGCATGTCGAGAGCGCAGGGGCCCTGCCAGCTGGCGAGTCATCCCGGCAGCCGCCTGCAGCGCGGCCCGCCCAAGGCCAACACACATACTCTTCGTGGCCGCACTCGCATCCACGCTGCAGCCGGGGCCCAGCGCCGCTCACCGCTGAAGGTGGAGGGCTTGGGGCCGAGCTTGTTGAAGTCGTTGTCCGGGTAGCCCAGCTCCACGGGCACGATGATGCGCCGGATGCCGCCCACCTGCAGGGCCAGGGATGGCCGGGCGAACAAGTCGTCGTCGGCGACGCCCCTCTAACACCGCGGCGCAGGTGGGAAACGGCCACAGCCGTGCCCCCCGTGCAAGCCGCTGGCTGCAAAATGGGTATGGGCACACCTCCCCCGCGTGTTTGCTGCGCCCCGTCGTCCTGCAGGCCGGCCGCCCCGTAACCCCACCTTCATGCCCGCCACCGCCTCCTCAAACGCCGGGATGACGGTGTTCGAGCCCAGCACAAAGCGGAAGAACTCCTTCTCGTCGCCAGTGAACGCGCCGCCCTTGGGCTGCAGCGCAGCGGGGGGCCAGGCAGCGTGGGTGAGCGGGGCGCATGCCTGGGCGGCGCGGGGCACACCCAGCGTGCTGTCAGCGGTTGCAGATAGGTTTGCACCCCCGCCTGCCCTGCTGCAGCCCACCTTGTTGCGTGCCTCAAAGGGGCGGCCTGCGTGGGTGATCCAGGAGGGAGAGAGGGGCAGCGGCGGCTCCCATCAGGCCGGCCAGCGGGCAGCGAGGGGCTCGCCACTCGCCGGCGACCCAGCCGGCCCACTGCTTGCGCTCCATGCCTCGCCCTGTGCAACAGCAAGCACGATCGTGACCCTCATCACCCCCGCCCGCCTCCCGCCCCCACCATAGTAGCCGATGGTCACCCCCGACCAGTCGACCACGCAGGTCTGGCCCTCGCGCGGGGCGGGACCGCTGCCCTCCTTGAAGTCGCGGTACTGCAGGCCGCTGGGACTCTGCACAAAGTCGCTAAAGCTGCAGGGGGTGGGCGCGAGGGGGGGGACGGGCAGATCAGCTGGTCGTGCATAACCCTTGCATGGGAGGCAACTGTCACCAGGGCTGCGTGCCGCCGCCTGTGCCCAGGCAGCAGCCACACACCTGCAGCCAGACAGCAGCAGCAACGGGCGGCCTGAACTAGCTGCACTGCATAGTTGCCTTGGCAGCGACGCGTCTCAGGCGGCAGCTTGCATGTGTCGCACGATGGGTGGTGCAGTCGGCAGCAGCTGACAGATGTGAACAGGGGCACACGCCCTGCTTGCAATGAGCAAGCCACGGCTCACGTCATGCGGCTCTTGCCGTAATCCTTGCCCTCCAGCCCTGGCATAGGCTCATAGCCCTTGATCACTGCCTGAAGCAGAGAGAAACGGGCATGAGCAGTCAGCGCAGCGGCGACAACAGACCGTGGTGCCAGCAGACAGCGGCGCATGGCAAGGCATGCCGTCGGGTCTGGCGGGTGCACATGCTGTTGCCGCACCAGTAGCTCGCACCATAGTGATCAGGCAAGCTGCCGGAGCAGAACAGAATGCCCACCTGTGCCGCTGGCGGTTGGGCAGCCGCACCCGCCGCTAGCAGTGCGGCGCCCGCCGCCGCCGACAGCAGCTGCCGCCGCTGAAGCTGCTCGCCACCATCGCTGCCGTCATCTTTCGCGCTGCATACCGTGCTCAGATGCCTTGGAGCCGCCCGCGCAGCGCTGCAAGACAAGGAGGAGAAACTTGAGCGTGAAGAGTGCTGGAGCCGTACATCAAATCTGAGAACATCAAAAGTTGCGAGTACCAAATGCACACCTGAACGCGCGACGAGGAGCGGGTACAGCGACGAGCAGCGGTGACCGGCACTGGGTTGCAAGCATACTGGCTCCGGTTGCCGCCAAACGCTATGAGCCAGTCTTTGTCGGGCGCAAGCCTCAATTTATGCGGCCTGCGAAACCGGCAAATGACCAGAAGCATTCCTCTTCACCACGCTGCGCCCCGACCGCCGTTTAGTTAGGCTTAGCTGCCTGTAAACCAGCCACATACTTGCCTGCTGCCCGACCCAAAGCTGAAGTGAGAGTGCATGGGTCTTACAGGTCAGGGTTGGCGAAAACTGGAGAGCGAGAAGAATAGAGCAGCTGGGGGAGCGCAAGCAGGGACAAGCACAGAGAGGGGGTGGGGTGGGCGAGCCAGGGGACCGTCCCCCTGCCTCGCCCGTCACATCGTGCTCTGCGTCAAACAACCCGACACGCAGACAGGGGTGCAGGGAGGACAAAAACAAGGGTGCAGCGGCTGCAGCCAGGCGACAAGGCCCCTGTCTCCCGGGCCATCACACGATGCCGGCCGGCAGGTGGATCACGCCTGTCCCCTCGGCGTACGACTTGACATAATACCAGCAGAAGTCTGCCAGGATGAATGTCTGCACAGGAGAGACGAGGCCGGCAGTTGGCTGAGCTGGGCCCGGTGCAGGCCCCAGGGAGGCGGGTGCACACCCCTGGATCGATCGTGTGCACAAGTCTGCCCCAGCATGAATACGTGTCCGCACCCGGCTTTTCGTTTCCTTACTGCACCGTCAACGCTTGCAGCTGCAGGCAACTGCGGGATCGTGCGCAATGGTCCGGCGCCACCCCAGCTGGCGGTGCCCGCCCACCTGCACAATCTCCGACACCAGCACCATCACCGGCCACAGCCCGCTGCCCAGCGCCTGCCACAGGTACTTGTCGCCATCCAGGATCTGGGCACGGGGGCAGAGCACACGGTGGGATGGGGCAGAACGGGTCAAAAAAGGGCTGGTGGGTGCTGGGGCTCGCACCCAGGGCCTTACATCAGCGCTTACAGCCGGCCAGGATCACCAAGCTGCAGGAGATGAAGCCTGAACAGCCAAGCTGCGGCGCTTGGCTGCCTGCTTGCAGGCCCCCCGCCCTGGTGCGGCAGGCGCCCCTGACCTGCAGGATCCAGTGCGCACAGGAGATGAAGCGGGAGAGGCCCAGCGCAAACACGTAGTGCGCGGTGAACTTCTCGACCACCTGCAGGGCGGGCAGGCGCCGCGGGCAAAGCGACGTCTGGCGGGGAGCGCAGGCAGCAGGGCGTGGCCAGAAGAGGAGGAGTCTCTGTCGAGGAGCACGTCCCCGATGCTGTCGGGCCTCTGCGCTGCCCGCACTGCACAGGCAGAGCCCCAGTCCTGCCGCAGCCGCTGCGTTTGCTCATCCTGGCTTTGCTGCTCCTTTGTCCCTGCTTTGCTGCCAGCTGCTGCTTGTCCCAGCCATCCTGCTGCTCTGTGCGGCGGTAAGGGCTGGCGGATGGGTGGGCAGGCGCAGGCGCCAAGCGCGCACCTTTGCCTTCTGCATCATGCGCAGCTGCGGCAGCACCGACACCGCCTCGAGGTACACGCAGAAGGCCCACAGGATCTGCAGGGCGGCACCGGCGCAGCAGCGGGGGGCTTCTTGTTTCGCCGGCCCGCTGGCACGTAGCAGCAGTCAAGGGGCAGGCGAGGCGCGCGCCGCGCTTGCTTCCCCACTCCAGCCCACGCTGCAGGGTCAGCTGCGCGCCCCAGCAGCAGTGGTACGCCTGACAGCTGAGCGGGGACGATGTGGCACGAGCGCTCTGACCAGCACAGCATGGCCTCTTGCAGCCTGCCGAGAGCCAGGCACTGCCTGCTCTGCATGGCGGCGCAACCCCAGGTGCGCATCCCCTGGCCCCTCACCCTGAAGAGGATGAAGTGGCGGGTGGAGGGGTGCGCGATGATGGCCATCAGCAGGCAGGGCGCCACCACCAGCAGCGGGTTGGTCGCATCCATGTCGGCCTGGCGGGCGGGGGACAGGTGCGGGCGTCACAATGCAGGCGTCGACGCCCCCACTGGCCGCAAACCAATGCAGCACTGCACTGCTTGAAGCCCCGGCAGGAGTCCTGTGCGCTCGCTCCAGCCTAGCCAGCCCGGCGCCAGCACCCAGGCGAGATGTGGCCAACAGGCTCATGGAGCGCGGCGGCGCACGCGGCTGCCTGCTGCAGGATTTGCAGCCGCAGGTTTCACACCGGCTGCACACCCTGCACACCAGTGTAAATCCCACGGCTGCAAATCCTGCAGCCAGATTGGGTTGCGGCGGCCCCGGCCCCCTGCGCGGCGGGCAGGCACCTGGTACGACTCCTTGAGCGGTCCGCGCAGCGAGAAGATGACCCAGCCGGTGGCCAGCAGGGTGAGCAGGTCCAGCAGGGTGTGGATGTCGTACTCCATCATGAAGGAGCAGAACAGGCGCACCGCCAGGAAGGCCGCCGTCAGCTCCTGCGTGCGCAGCGACAGGCCTGCGGGGCAGGGCAAGCAGGCCGCGCGGGTATGCAGGGTGGAACCAGGCACGCGCATGCATGTGCAACGGCAAAGGCAAAGCGGTGGCTTGCACATCCGGGTCACGTCGTATATGCTGGATTGCGCCTGAGATGAGACACATGAAGCATGCAGGCCTGCAATGCAGCAGACTGCGGCCAAACATCGCGGCCGTCCCCTCCGCACCTCCCGCCGCCCGCTTCTTGATCAGCTTGTAGGCCAGCAGGCCGATTCCCAGAAAGTGCACGCTCTCCGACAGGATGAACAGGGTATCGTGGTCCTCCACCACAAACCACAGCAGCAGGAGGGTCTGGGAAGGGGCAGGGGAGGGAGGGGCGCATGTGGAACGGGAGCCTCGACAGCCCTTGGCACCCGGCACCCGCTGCCGGAAGCTCAGATGCGGCAGAGGATGCCCCACGCAACCCCCGATCGCACCGCTATGCCCGCCACCACGCCGAGAATGAGCTTCTCCTTCTGGTTGCGCGCCTTGAGCCACCTGCGCACAGCGATCGGCAGGATGATGGAACCGCGAGGCACCGGCACGCCCGTGACCGCGGAAGGGCGCCATCGGAGGAGCCGCACCTGCTCACGGCCAGCACCGGGTCCTTGGCCGCCTTGCCGGCATATCTATCATCCTGCTGTCTGCCAGGCTGCTGCGGGGCCGCGTGGTAGGGCGCCGGAGCGTGCCCACCAAAGCTGGGGGCACCGGGAGCCCCGCCAAAGCCGCCTGGGGGCCCATAGCCCCCAGGGGGAGGAGCGAAGCCGCCCTGCTGGTACATGGGGATCGCGAACAATGCCGCCGGAGGGCAGGGACGGCCATCAGTGGCGGCAGCGGAGGCACGCTGCGACCTGGCGGCGTCCCGCACTCGTGCGTTCGGTGCAGGCGAATGAGCCGTGCCGCAGCCCCTCTGCACAGATGCGCAGAACCTGAATCAGTCATTACAAGGAAGATGAGGCAATTGACCCTACAATCGTCTTGCTAGCTTAGAGACTGGGGTGACTTGCATTTGGCTGGACACTGACCCAGCACAACGTTTGGAACCCAACCTCTCTCCAGTGAGGCGTGGCTGTTCCAAACAGGTACTGGTGGCATTGCTTGATGCAGCCAAGTGATGCGTGCAAAAACATTCAGGCAGGCTATGCCCACTGTGCTCTGCCATGCGCCGTCGCCATGCCTGGGGGGCCCAGTGAGAATGGGGTTGGAGTCGCCCGCAGACATGAGCGCACAGTTGTGGCATGGGAGGAGAGCTCACGAGGGTTGCTTGGGGCGCTTCTCAGAGCATCTTTATAAGATGTCATGATGACACACAACTGCCTTGCCCAACAGCGGAAAGCAACAGAGTGGCAGGCTGGCAACCTTGGTGGTGCCCGGAAATCTTGCCGACTGTTTCCAGCTTTACACTCAAGACGTGGCATACAGGCACAGCACAGGGGAAGTGGTCAGGATGTAGGCGCGTATATACAGGCGCACACGGGGGGCAGCAGGGGCGGCAGACAGAACACGGGCATGGAGGTAGGGCTGGTGGCAGGCAGGTGGGAGCCAGTCGGGAGCTTGCCACCCCCAACCGCTACCCCCAGCTGCCAGGCAGAGGGAAAAGGAAGGTCAACTAAAGGGCGCGGGTTGGGCTGGAAAAATCAGTGCTCCGAGTGTTTAGAAGCGAACGCAAAAGGGGCTGGGGTCGAGCGTTGAGTTAGGGTGCGCCCTGCCGATATTGGACGCATGCCGCGTAGAGTTGGGGGTTTGAGGGTGAGTAGAGGGCTGAGCGCGCTAGCAAATTGCCTGAACTGGGGAAAACGCGCAGTGGCTGCGCTGGGGCGGGGGAGCGTGGAAGCTGCAGCAGGAGCGGAAAATTCAAGGCGGGCTGCTTCACCCAGGGCAGCGAATGTGGGCAACATAAGTTGTGGCTCTTGATACACAAGCAGGAACGACGTGCCGGCGCCAGCAGCCGGTGGGCGCTGCACAGCCTGGAGCTGGCGGGCGTGGCCCGCGGGGCGTGCCGCGCCATCGGCTGGGCGGCCCGCAGCCGCGTGCCGCACGCCGGCTCACTGCGAGGGCGGCTTGCGGGCATAGGCGCGGCGGTAGCGCGCATCCACCTCCACCAGGTAAAAGGTGCCGGGTTCCAGCTCCTCCACTGAGGGCATCTCCGGCTTGTAGTTGCCCGCGCAGTAGCTGCGGCAGCGGCGGGGGGGGTGGGGGGTGGGGGTGGGGGGGGGCGCATTCTTGTGGGGGTGGCAATGGCAGGCGTGATGCCAAAACTGGCCTAGGGGGCTGCAGGCGCTGCGCTCTCCTAGCACAGCACAGCGTGCTGCACGCCTGGACCGGCTGCGCCTTGGGCACCAGCCGGCGATGGTCGCCAGCGCACGCGGAACCGACGGACGCGCCCTCACCGCTGCTCCGCCAGCTGCATCGCCTGCTCAAACTCCTCGGGCGACTTGGGCACGCGCCGGGCCAGGCGCATGGCCAGGTCAGACTGCACGGAGGGGGAAGTGGGGTGGGGTGGGGCCCGCAAGGCCAGGACGAGCGCAGTAGGGAGGCATGCTATGCGCCAGGCCAGGGCGCAGGCCCCCCAAGCCTTGCGCTGCCGAGCGGTGCAGGTCAGCCGGCAGGTACGTTTTCAGACTGCTGGGCCGGGTCTCTCCGCCCACCCGCTGCACCAAGCACAGGAGCACCCAGCCGGCTCACCGTGGCCTGCAGGCGCGGCAGCGCGAAGCGCGGCGACTCTGTGGCGCGGCCCACCAGCGACAGCATGGTGGCGCTGATGCCGGAGCCGTAGCTGTACAGCAGGATGCGGCGGCCCTCCAGGGCAGCGCCCGTCGTCTCAATCAGCTGCGGGGGCGGGGAACGTGGGCGCAGCACGCAGGGGTGCGGTGGGTGCACCGGGGGAAGGCGGGGCCGGGCAGGGCAGCCCCAGGGAGAGGCTGGCAGCACGCCGCAATGAAGGGCAGGGCCGTGAGCCGGGCTGTGTGCCGAGGTGCGTGCCGGCCTGTCGCCGCCTCGGCACGCCGCGTGCGCCGACTCCAGGCACCCAGAACCCAGCGTCAAGCCCCCCCCCCCCCCCCCCCCGGCTCGCCCCCCCACCCCACCCCCACCCCC
>KQ482032.1:275156-294665 GCA_001430745.1 Auxenochlorella pyrenoidosa
CGACAGCGTGCAATCGCCGGCCGCCGCACGCACGCCGGCTTTGGGCAGGGTGAGGGACAGGTGCTAGCTGGGCCCAGCTGCACAGGTGCTGGGGCACCGCGCAACGCCCCAGGGGCATGCAGAGCTGAGCTTCGCCGGAGCCGGCGCACCCCCGCCCTCAGCATTCTCAGCACGCTGCCAACGCCACATCCTAGTAGTCCACCTGCTGTCCAAGTGACCAGCAGGCACCCGGGGCACGGCGTGGCGGCCCGCTCACCCGCGTCTTCCAGGCGGAAGGGGCGCCCCATGCGCTTCTCCCACTTGGCGGCGTACCGCGCGTACAGCAGGTCCAGGGTGTTGAGGTAGCAGTACACAGACAGGGGCCCGTCCACCTGCGCAGGCAAGTGTGGGCACACAGTGTGTGCATGTCCTGCGTGCGAAGAGCAGCGGCGACGCCGCCCGCAGACACCCTGCGTGGTCCCTTGCGGGGCGCGTGCGGGGCGGCAGCGTCGCCGCTGATACCACAGTCCCCTCGCGCAGTCCCAGGCGCAATGCCCGCCTGCAAGCCCAGTCCCAGGCGCATTGCCCGCCTGCAAGCCCAGGCATCCCCCAGGGCCGCAACCTCTCTCTGTTATACCCAAGCTGCAGCCTTGTCTTTGCCCAGGCTGCACCCAATCCCCCTTACCGCCGGGTACAGGCCCGAGGGCTTGTAAAAGTCGTAGGCGTGCGACATGTGGGTGACGCTGAGCCCGCGCTCCAGCGCCAGCGGCGCGTCCGGGCCTGCGGGGCAGCGGGCGGGGAGGAGGCTGGACGGCTGGGCGCAGTGGCCGCCTGCGCCTCGGCCCCGTTCGGCGCGCAGTCCCTACGCAAGGCCTACAGCGGGGCGCACACCCCCAGCCCGGCCCTGCTCTGAAGTGCTCATCAGCTGCGAGAAGCCCAGCACTGCACCCACCGATGAGCAGCGCGACCGCGCCGGCGCCGCTGGTGGGGCGCGCGGGGCCGGCGGGGTACAGGCTGACGTCCGTCATGACCACCACGGCATACCTGCAGGCACGGGCACCAGCACAGAGGCAGGTACCGCCTTGGAAAGGGCGCCCGCTGCAGAGGCACGCGCATCGTGCGGTGCCATGCGGTGACGCCAGGCACCGACGTGGAGCAAGCCAGCGTGTTGTGCCAAAGCGTCGGGGACAGCTGTTAGGCATGCGCGCTGCTGGGCATGCAGTGCCATAGCAGTCCTGCGTCAATGAGCGACGGGCGGGTGGGCGCAAGCGCGGTTGCAGGCTGCTGGTGAACCCCGGCACCGCTCACCGCCCGTCCCAGCTGCGCGACTCCACCCAGTTGGCCGCATTCTGCACCGCCGCCGTGCCGCCGTAGCAGGCCTGGATGCAATCCACCCCCTGCCGAGGAGGGGGGCGGAGCGGGGGCAAGGCCGCGAGCTGGGTTTGGGTCCAAGGCCCCTGCCGCGTGGCAGCTGGGCTGGTGCAGCCAGCCTCGCAGCAGGCGCAGCAGACCGGACCGAGCTGGCTGACCGTGGCAGCTTCCAGCAATTGCAGCCCTCCTTTCCAGCAGCAGGAGCCGAGCGCGGCGAGGGCGTGCCCAGCGAGGGAACACCCCTGGCCTCGCAGGACAGCGTGCAGTGTGAGCCCCGCCCTCCACGCCAGACAGCCAGCACACAGCTTACCACCCCGCACACAGCTTGCCGCCCCCCGCACTGCCGCACACAGTGGCACACACACACAGTTGGCCAACAGGCACACGGCAGGGCCCCCACCTCCACGTCGGAGTTGCCTGCCTCCTCAAGCAGGGCCATGAGGTAGGTCTTGACCGACTTGGACGCGTCCACCGCAGACTCGGTGCCCACCTCGAGGCGCCCCACCTGCGGCGCGCCGGGCGGGCGGCAACAAGCGCGGGCACCCGCCGTCGGCCTCCTGCCCGGGGTGCTGCCCTGGGAGCGCGGCGGCTGGGCAAGGGGGCCTCGGCGCCGCGGCGCGCACTCTGCACACAGCAAGCCGGCAGCGAGCATCGTGCGCCATGCAGCAGCTGGAGCTGCGTGATCGCGCGAGCCACCTCAAGCCAGCCCCCACTCGCCCGTGCGGCCGCACCTCGAGCGGCGACACTCCGTGCTTGTCCAGCAGGCGGCGCAGCGCGGTGAGGGCCATGGACACGGCGTCCTCGCGGTCCCCCACAAAGGCCAGCCCCTGCTGGCCCAGGCCGACCGTGTACTTGCCGGTGGGCACGCCATCGTGCTTCTCAAGGTCTTCGTGCCGCACCTGCGCGACGCCCGGGGGCGGGCCCGGGGGGGGGGAGGGAGCAAGCAAGGGGCGAGTCGGCTGCACCGGCCAAGAGCACGCAAGCGTGCAATCACGCTGGGGTGGCGACGGCGGAGTTTGCAAATCCCCAATGTGCTGGCCAGGTCCTGGTGGTGCTGCCCTGCAGGCAGGGTGCCGATGCCGGCTGTGACTCCCGCCACTTCACTAGTGCTCAAGCCACTGCAAAGTGCCGCCAGGCGCCGCCGCCGCTGCCGCCAACTGTGCTAGCATCGTGAGCTCGTGTTGTAAGCTTGCAACTTATTTGTGGGGCTATTTGGACGCCCGGGGCGGCAGCAGGGTTTCGGGGAGCGCCGATCTCGCCCTCCCGCAACTTTTGCCAAGACAGACCCGCTCACATAGGTGCTGGGGAAGTAGACCTCCGCCGCTAGGATGCCCACATGATCCGCCTGAGCTCGCGAGGAGGGCGCCATAGCCGCAGCGCCAAGGTGCTGGGGTGTTGCCGGTCCTGGTGCACCGGGCATCCCCTGGGCCCTTATGCCGACTTGGGTAGCTGGTTTGTGGAATTGGGCACAGCGGGAAGGCGCTACAAGCGCTGGCGTCAGCAGAACCGGGCAAGGACCACGAGTTTACTAACAGGGACACTTCTTCGTGACTCCAGATTCTTCCGTCACTCGATGATCTCGCGCGCCTATGGAGCTGCACGGATATTTTTAAGGGGTGCTGTATCAATATAACGAGGTTAACGCTTCAGGTGTCTCGCTAGGGGCGCACAGGGTGCTTCAATTCGAACCTCCTTTGCTATCGAGCAGTCTTGAGGTTGTGGCCGTCTTCTGAGGCAGCGGCCAGCCAAGACAGCGGCGGCAGGAGTTTGTCCAGCACGCAGCAAGCTCAGCGTGGGTGGCGCACTTTTGCCTGAGACACTCCTTGTGTTTCAGTTGGACAGACAGCTTACCGGGATAATTGGGTGTCCTACCCAGGTAAAACAGGTATGAATCTCATTGTGGTCTGAAACGGTGGGCCTAGACTGTTTGAGCAGGTGTTCTCCAAGTGTTGGTAACACCTGCCTGTGCTAAGCTCAACTCGAAGCTTTCTGAAGAGGGGAACCGGGTATCTTATCTAATCTCGAAGACTATTGCATGTATGAAAGAAAGGTGAGGTGTGCAACATACATTGGCATTGACAGGGTCTTAATGCTTGTGGTAAGGCAGGTCTTTCGGCGTCCGGCGATGTCGTCAACCACATGCTGTGAGGACAGTAGTGCAGTTGGCGGGCAGTTACGCTCAAGCTTTAAAGCCCGATAAGCTGTCATTGCAAAAGTGGTGATAAAGCGGCAGCAATGGCCCAGACAGCGGGGCTGCCAGGGGGCTGCCGCCCCAGCAGGCGGGTGGATAGGCAGATGGAACAAAGCCGAATGCAACCCAAACCGATACTTCTGAGATCGATACTTGAACAATCCTCGCACTCCTGAGAAGAAGGACTAGATGCAAGCAGCGCTCGCCAGCTCTGCAAAGCCTGCGGCACAGGCCTGTCGCAGCAGCGGCAGCGGAAGCAGACAGCCTCGCAGCAGTGTATGGAAGCCATCGCAAGAGCCGCTCCGGCGTCAGCTACGGCAGCAGCCGGGGAGAGGCGCCGCCGCCACCAGCGGCACCAGCCCCGCGCAGCCTGCCCAGCCAGCCGAGCCGCTGCCGCCCTACTACCAGCTCAGCTTGCCTGTGTACAGCCTGGCCACTGTTGGCCCAGGAGGGGCCTCTCCAACCATGAACCTGGTCACGTATGCCGCGCCCATATCGCTCAAGCCGCGGCACTATGCGCTGGGGCTGTACCTCAACACCCTGTCCTGGGAGAACATGCTGGCGACGCGCACAGGGGTGCTGCAGGTGGGGCCCAGCTGCCCGTCAGGGCAGCACATGTGCCAGGGAGGGGAGGGGCACCAGCTGCGGCGACGCCGTGCATGGTCTCTAGGCTCCGACCTGCTGTTCTGCTCGCTGTTGCTGCCTGCGGGTCTCCCTGTCTCCGGCTGTCCCCTGCTGTCCTCTCGCCTGTCTGCCCTCCCAGCCCACTCCAACCTATCCACATTCATTGTTCCGCGCCCCCTCTTGCAAACCCTCTGCAGATCTTGGGCGAGCAGCATGCCCCCCTGTTTGAGCTGCTGGGCCGCACCAGCGGGCGAGACGTCGACAAGCTCGCCGAGCTCGCGAAACGGGGGTTCCCCGTGAGCAGGCGTGACAAGGATGGCATCCCCCTGCTGGTGAGGGCTGGCAGAGCGGGAGGTTGTTCTTCCCTTCTCCTTGTTCTTAGGGGGTCGCAGGTCAGGGCGAAATGCGGCCCGCTCTGCAAGCACTGCACAGCTGCTGCCAGTGCAGGCAGGCGGCTTGCGCCCGGTGAGCGTTGCAGCGGCCGAGCCACGTTGCATGGAGCTGCCCCAGGCCCCCGCTGGTGCGACTGTCCCCCTTGTCTGCCCCTCTCGCCTGTTCATGCCCTGCAGGGGGACAGCTGCGGCTGGGTGGAGCTGCGGTTTGCTGCCGACCCGGTCAATTATGGGGACCATGATGTGGTCACTTGTGAAGTCACCGACTGGCACACCCCCGCGGCTGGAGAAGGCAGCGCATCGCGCCCGCTGTATACGGGACACCTGCGCCAGCTGGGGCTGCTGCCCTGAGAGGCCGCGCCGGCGTTGTGCATGGCGCACTGTTGCTTGTATTCAGTGCGCTGGCATGCCACTTCATGACCTACCTCAATACCTCAATACCTTGACAACGTGTGGCAACAGCAGAGCGCCCTGCCAGGCAGCTGTAACCCTCGGCGACTGCAGCCATGCTCGTGCACACCAGGACATGTGGCAACTCTGCTGTCTGTCGCAGCGAGTGTTTTGCCTCCATTTCCCCTCGTGTTTGTGATTTGCACTTATTTTCAGCTCACAAAGCAGGTCAGTGTGCGTTAAGCAGGCCATGTAAGCCGCCAAACTTGGGGGCCCTTGGCATCTGCCGCCTGGTGTCACGCGCTGGCGCTGGCGGGAGGGGTGCTCGTGCCGCGTTGCGCACGGTATTCTTTCAGGCACCGCTATCTAGATCGCTCTATCACGCTTTAAAAATTGAAAGAATCGACATTCGATCACCGCCGAGCAGGGCCCCTGAAGGTTTGAGTTCTCGTCTTGACACCCGAGGTCATGAAGAGGCAAGTCGATGGCGCCCCTTTCCGGAATTAGCGCTCATAGAAGGAAACTTGGCTGCGCCGTCGCCGCAAGCACCAAGGTGCCACCGCCGCCGCCCCCGCCACCGCTGTGCCGGGCCAATGGCCTGCTGTCTCGAATGCGCCCTGCTGCTGCAGTGGCGGAGGCGTGCTGCTTGTGGCAACGGCACAGCTAATAGTTGGCATATCTTTGCTGGGAGTGTTTGAGGGATTCAAGGTAGGTGCCTGCACCGTGGTCCTGCCTGCTTGGTGTACATGCAGACCACGCTTCTCACGATGCAGGCCAGCGCCTGCTCGCGTATCATCATGCAGCCAGTGCCTGCTCGCGCATGCAGACTGTAAGCCACTGGGCCTTGCACTGCAGACGCACTATTTCAACAGCTCGCTGGCGGCAGTGTCGCTGCCAGCGGGGGCGGCAGAGCAGATTGTGGCCAGTGAGTGGGCGGGGAAGAAGGAGCGGGGGCCGTGCACGACACTTCCTCTCCCACCTGTCAAGGCATCCTCGAGCTGCCCAGGGTTTCCCGCCTTACAGTTCATGGATCCTCAAACTCGCCCTTGTCAACTGTGAGGCCGTACCGTACAGCATCCCATGCACACCCAGCCTTGCTGACCGGCTGCTCTGCTGCCGTCCCTTCCGGCTGCAGCCCGGGCCATCTTCTTCAGGACCCCGCTGGACTACCTGTTCTGGTTTGCCAGCCTCTCCTCCATCTGCGCCCTCTTTGGGCTGGCCGGCATCTTCACCGCTCAGCCCACGCTGGTCACCGTCTTCTTTGCGTGAGTCCATTGTGCCCCCTCGCATGTGGCGCCTCTGCCTTGGACAGAGGGCTGCCTGCTTCCCGTGTGCTGGCGCTGCAGCCCGGCAGCAAGCAGCCATGAACCTCCCTGTACGCCGTCCTCCGTGCCCGCCCCCCGCCCCCCCGCAGCTACAACCTCGTACAATCGGTTTTATCCTTCAACTTCTTCGTGGACGTGGTGGCTGACCAGTCGATCCGGCTGGTGGGGGAGGCGGCAGGGGTGACTGGCTATGAGAAGGCAAGAGGGGGTTGCCGAGGGGCAGGGGGGGCATGCGCTGTGGCCAGTGCGGTCAGCAGGCGGCAGGCACACGGGGCCAGCCTGTGGCCAGGCGGGCTCACGTTGCGCAGGGAGGGGTTGCGGCCGTGCCGCGCACCCCTGGCACTCCCAGAGGCTGCATCCGAACCGCTCACAGAGCCTGTGACCTTTGTGGCATGGGGACCCCTGCTGCAGGCCGCCGCTGCGCTGCTGTTCATCAGCTTTGTGCTCTCGCTAGCCTCCGGTTATTTCACAACTCGTGCGGCGGCTGAGATTAAGCAGAAGCAGGCAGGGAGGGGCTGGGAGGGTGGCGGCAGCGCGTGGTGAGCACGCAGCAGCCCTGGCTTTCACATGTGGCGTGTGCCTTCCAGTGCACGGCTGGAGCGCCTGTGGATGGGCACTACAAATTTCATGCCGGCCGTGAGCGGGCATGCTGCCACGCTCAAGCCGGCCCCTGCAGCTGACCCCCCTCCTCCCCTGCTCCCTGCCCCCCCTCCCCACCTGCAGCGGGAGGTTTACCAAGAGGTGCACAGCATGCAGCTGGCAGACACACTGCAATTTGAGCCGGACGTGTAGCATTGGTGCTGCGCCAGGCAGGGCGGTGATGCCACGGTGTGAATTGCTGCTGCGAGGCTCTAGCCAGTCCTACCCCTGCCATGCACGGCCCCTGACCTCAACCTGTGCTGCTGCCAAGTAACATCGCGTGAAGACATGTGAACAACGGATAGGCCCTCGCTGAGGGAATGCTGACAGCAGCAGGCCAGCAGGAGTGTGGGGTGTAGATTACTGGCGCTCGGCCGGCTCTGCCCCCACAGCCGCTGCTGCTTCAGCAGCCTCCCGCTTCTGCCGCTGCTTCTGCTGGTAACGCTGCATGAGCTGCAGGCAGCGCTCGCCCACAGCCTCAGCAGTGCGCCCAGCCGCCTCGCCGCCCACCTGCGGCACCAAGGGCAGCAGGTCGTGCATTCTCCGCTTGCAGCACATGACCCCATCCTAAGTACCACGCACCCCGCCTTCCTGGTGCTGGCCCTCAGGGAGATCGGCGAGCATCGGGGTGTGGCTCCAGGCCAGCAAGGCACGCCCGCTCATGCCACAACCCTGCAAGGACTCCAGGCCCAAGCCCGCCATGCAGCCCCGTGGTGCACATGCCGCCCTCCCAACCCAGCTGTCCAACCGCCCCTTACCTCATCCGTCAGCTTCGCCAGCCGCTCGGCAGTGAGCTGCCCACCCGCCAGCAGCAGCGTGCGCAGCAGCAGCCTGTCCTCTGCCACGCTCCAGGCACCTGCCCCCACCGCAGCTGCCGCTGCTGCTGGGGCCGCCCTTCCTGCCCCTGCCGCTGTTGCACCATCCGCGACTGCCGCTGCTGCAGGCAGGCCACTTGCTGGCACCTGAGCCGATACAGCCGCTGCATCCCGCAGGCTTACAGCAGGTGCAGGCTCTGCAGGCTGGGATCCCGCAGAGGCGGCCTCATGGCTTGCCGCGGTCGCTGCAACCTGCTCGGCGGGGGCGGCCGGATCCTGCAGCGCTTGCACTGCAGCGTGCTCCCCTTGGCCCCTGGCCGCTGCTGCTGGCTCTGCCTGTGCTGTTGCTGCATTGCCGCCAGGCTGGTGCCCGCATGCAGGGGAGGCCGGCAGCCGCGGCTGTGGCGGCGACCCCTGCTCTGCTGGCTCGAAAGCACCTCCCGGCGAGGGTATGACAGCCTCCCCTCCTGCCTGACCAGCTGCCACATCCTCGTCTGAATCTGTGGGCAGCTGCTCCCTCTCAAACAGGGGATGCCGCCCTGCAAGCTGCAGCGCCCAGGGCTGCTCCTCCTGCGTGTGCTCGCCAGGCAGCGATGCCTCTGCTGGCTCTGGCTCGGCCAGCTGCTGCTGCCGCCGGTGTGCTGGCGCCTGCTGCTCCGCCTCCATCGCTTCAGCTGCCACTCTTGCCACCTTGCCGCTGCTGCGGCGCTTGGCTCCAGCTGCCGAGGCTGCTGCTGCTGGCCTGTCGGTGCGGCCGCGCTTGCCAGGGCTGGGCCCTGAGGCAGGTAGAGGCGCGGGCGGCTGCCACTCGGGCTCTGGCGCTGCTCGTTTTACTGCGGCTCTCCCACGCTTGGCGGCAGGCTGAGCACCCATGGCTGCAGGTGGAGAGCTGGCACCAGGCTGCCCAGCAGCTGCACGTCGCACGCTCTTTGCTGGCTTGCCAACATTTTCAGACGGCCGCGCCTCAGCCGGCCCTGCTGCTGTGGCAGCTGCTGCCCCTGCAGCCTGGGCAGCAGGCTGCATTGGCCCCTGCTGGCCCTCCTGCTGCCCCCTCTGCGCCGCCAGCCGCCGGCTCCGCCGCGCCGGGCTCGGCCCTGCAGCCCGCCCCTGCTGCTCCCGCTGCGCGGCCGACGCCGGCGGGGCTGCGGCAGCGGGGCGCTGCTGCGACGCATGCGGCCCCTGCGCCTCGACGGGCCCTGCTGCCACACTCTCCCCCTCCTCCTCATCAGAGTCTGCCAGCTCCTCGCGTTCAAAGGCAGCAGCGGCTGCTGCCCTTGCCGCCTGCTCCTGCCCCTCCTGCTGCTGCTGCGGGGGCGCAGCCGCCGCCACCTCCTTAGCTGCCTGCTGGGCCGGCAGCGGGCCCGGGGGGGCCTACCGCCGGCAGCACGGCTGCTGCAGCTGCCCGAGCGCACGCTGCAGGCACCTCGCGTTGCTGCCGCCCATGCTGCTCCTCCTCCTCATCGGAATCAGCAAGCTCCTCTTCCTCAAACACAGGAGGCCCGGGCAGCGGGGGCGACGGCGGGCACGCGGGTGCTGCATGCTGCCGCCGGGGCTGCTTGGAGGCGTGACCCGCGCCCACCCCGCCAGCCTGCGCGACGCCACGCTGCCGTTTGCTGCCGGCGGCTGGCCGCGGGCGCCCAGCAGCAGGCAGCGCAAGGGGCGGTTGCTGCTCCTGTTCCTCGCTGCTGTGCAGCTCAAGCTGGCGCCCTGCCGTGCCCTTGCCTGCCTTGCGTGCCTGCACAGGAGCCGTGGCGCCGGCTGCCTGCTGGCGCTGCTGCTGCAGCGGCAGCAGCTGCTGCCTGGCCTCTGGGGCACCTAGCGCCGCGACGCCACTTGCCTGCACTGGCTGTGCTGTATGCTCGATTGGATCCAGCTCGTAGCCCGCTTCGCCTGGTGGCAGCCGTAAAAGTACCTGCTGCTGCTGTTGCCGCTGCTGCTGCTGCTGCTGCTGCTGCTGCTGATGTGGCCACAGCAGGAGGTCAGGGTGCGGGGCCGCAGCAGCCATGCCTGCCTGCACACGCTGCCGCTGCCGGTCGTCAATGCCTCCTCCGGCGGCAGTGCCGCTGTCGGCAAGGAACACAGAGCGCACAAACGGCCGGGCATGCGACTCCAGCTGCTGGTGCGGGCGCGACGAGGTGGCTCCATCGCCGCCGCCGCCGCCGCTGGCCTCTGCCCCAGGCTCCACCTCTTCGCCCTCCTGAGCGTCTGAGCCCGAGGCAGCGCGGAACGCCGCGAGGCGCTTGCGCGCGGCGCGGCCGGGCCGCTGCCTGGCGGCGCCGGGGTCGTCGGCCCCTGTCGCGACCACGTGCTGCGCCCACAGCGTGGCCAGCACCTATCGAGAGGAGGCGCAGCAGGGCAGGAGTTGCAGCAAATCAGTGAACGCTGGTGTAGGAGGAGCGGCTGGCTTGACCTGCTGGCTGAGTCAATGGAGGCTGCCACGCTTTGAGCAATGTAACCAACCCTGCTTGAAGGAAGGAACCACCCACGCTTGCGCTACACGCCCACCCACCACCACCCCACCCCCACCCCTCTGCCCACACACCCACACCTTAGGCTGGCGGTGGGGCAGGTGCTCGCGGCAGATGACCTCCCAGCGGCGCGGCTGGCGGCCGTAGTAGCGCAGCGCCGGCTCCAGCAGCGCCAGCTCATCCGGCTGCAGCTCCCCAGTGATGACGCGCACCACCTCCTGCGGGGCGCCCAGCAAAGGTGCGGCGAGCTGAGCATGCCGGCTTGGTGGCGGCTGGGGGCGCGGTGAGCATGCTTGCTTGGTGGCTGGGGCGCCAGCGCTCCCAGCTGCAGCGATGGCCTACACATCTTTTTGCAAGTGTGCATGGCGCAGGGGCCGGCGCGGGGGCCGGGGCAGTGGCGGGCCAGGCCACCGTGCTGGCTGGGCAGGAGGGCGCGTGCCGCCAATGGCAGCGGCGCTGGCTCATCCAGCTGCGGGGGTGTGACACAGGGCGCAGAGCAGGGGCCAGGAGGGGCGGCGGCCTGGCGCGGGAGGGGGCATGCCTGGGCACCTTGACTCTGTTGTCGGGCGCGTTGCCGGCCACGCGGTTCTTCTTACGGTGGAACAGCTGCTGGGTGGTCTTGGTGGGCAGCAGCTCCTGGCGGATGCGCGCCCAGTCGTACCCAAACCTGCGCGCCCAGAGCGGGGCGGGGGGGGAGGAGGGGGGGATGCGCAGCAGGGGGTTGGTGGCAATGGGCGAGCGCGGCGAGTGCGGCGCGCATGTGCATTCAGAATCGGCGAGAGTACGCAGCTCGGCGGTCTTCATGCAGCAGTTGGCATTGCTCAGTGAGCTGCATACAACAAGGCATGCGAGTGTCTTGAGGGCACGGGAGGGCACCAAAGCCGCCGCCAAAGAAGCACATATGGCATTTATGGGTGGGGTTGAGGTGTGGGGGGCTCTCTCACCGCTGGATGCCCAGCGCCAGCAGCTCATCTTCAGCAGGGCTGAACAGGAGCTGGGCGTTGAAGGCAAAGTCGGGGGCCTGCGGGGCATGGGGAGGCAGGGCAGCGAGGCCTGGCCGTGAGCCAGTCGGCAGCGCTGGGCGGAATGCGGGCGCAGCATCTGGATCCTGGCTACAGGCATGCGGGAAGGGCACAGATGTGAACCACTTGCTGGGATCATAATTGTGGGGTTGCATGACTCCTCCCTCTCCTCTGCGAGCCGGGGCATGGCCGGCGGTCCAGGATTGAACCAGAAAACCCATAGCGCCAGCGATGCGCTGCCTCAACAGCCCAGCGGCAGCACCAGCAAAAGAACAGGTGCAGCGGCGGCAGGAGCGGCGGCGGCGGCGGTGGCGGCAGTGGCAGGCAGGCGGGAGGGGCGAGGCATGCAGGGCCTTGCCTTGGGTATCAGCTCCGGCTCCAGCAGGGGTTGGATGTCGGCCACAGCGGCAGCGGCAGCGGGCGGCAGCGCCTTCCACTGGGGGTGCGCCAGGGAGCTGGTCCACGGCCGGCGCCTGTCCTTCTTCTGGCGCCTGCAGGGAGGGCGGGGCGGGGCGGCGCCAGGCACGCGGCAGCGGCTTCACAGCATGCCAGCGCTGTGGACGGCGCTGGGCGGGCATTGAGGGCAGGAGCGTGTGCAGCGCTGCTGGCTTTTTGGGCAACTGCGATGCCTGGAGCACAGCAATGCAGTGGCCAGGGCAACAGGCGGCAAACTAGCGCATGCACCGGCCTGCTTCGAGGGGGGTCTTCCCCTGCAGGGCCCGAGCAGCCCCCCGGCGGAGCAGCAGCAGCACATGAAAGTGCAAAGGCATGCCGCCAAGCATGAGGGGGGCTCACTTGCTGGAGCGGCGCTCCGGGGCATCCGAGTCGCTGCTCAGCTCCGACTGCTCCTCCTGCTGTCCCTCCACTTGCTGTCTATCCCCTGGCTGCGCCTCGGCATCTGCATTGTTCGCCTCCTCACACTCCGCAGACCCCACAGTGGTCGCGGCTTGCTGGGCAGCGCGCCGCTGCTGCCGCTGCGGGCGCCGTCGCTCCTGCGCGTGCTGCGCGTGCTGCTGCTGCGCCGCAGCCGCTGCCGGCTGGTCGGCGGGCGGGCCTTGCTGCCGCGGCTCCACACCTGCCTGGTTGCCGGGCCGCTGCACCGACTGCTGCTGCTGCTGCTCCTGGGGCTGGCATGCATGCTGCTGCGCGTCAGGCGCCGCTGCTGCTGCGGCAGCAGCCCCGGTGGGAGCGGCTCCGGAGGCGGCGGTGGCGTCCAGCACATGCTGCAGCCACCGGAGCGGTGCCACGTCAGCCACCGTGTGCACCGGCTCGGCGCTCCATGGGCGCCACACCGCCTGCGCCTGGTCCAGCGCTCGTTGCTCTGCCTCCTCGCGGCGCCAGGCCGCGCGGCGCGCCGCCCCCACCCCGCGCCGCCCCCTCGTGGGCCGCTCCTCCAGATCCCCGACCTCTGGCATGGGCGGCGGCAGCCGGGGGCTTACACCAAGCGCCTCCGAGTTGTATGGAGCAATGCCCTGCGTGGGCGGTGCGGGCAAACATCAGTGCACCGGGGGCGTCCACAGCCATTCCCTGGCCACCGCGCGCAGCATTACGCCAGCCGGCGCCGCCATGACAACGCTGCGCGCCCTGCACATCTCGTGAGCACAGCAGGGCCGCACCTGGGCGCGCCGGCCGGCGCCCTGCCGCTGCGCAAACGCTCGCAACTCCTGCGCCATGCGCTGCGCCTGCTGCGCCACCTGGCGGTGCCCCGGCTCCTCGCTGCTGGCGGCCATCAGGTGCACCTGTGGTGTGGAAAAGAGTGCACCAAGGGTGCACCACGCAAGCCTGAGGTGAGGTACAGCAGGCAGGGGGAGCATGCAGCTAGCGGCCCAGCGCAAAGCGCAGCACACAGGCGCGCAGGCATGTTTCGGCCGCCTACACTGCAGGCTGCAGAACCGCCCGTACCAGGCCGCACCCCGCACCGGCCGGCCCCTCTGGCAGAGGGGCCCACCTGGATGAGCAGCTGGGAGTGCTGGTGGATGAGGCGGTACAGCTGGGCGTACTGCCCCGTCTGAAACGCCGCCAGCTGCACCTCGGCGCCCTCGCTGGGGGGCGCCCCCACCGGCAGCGGCGCCTGCGCCCCGCCCACCGCCGCCGCCACCTCGGGTGGCAGGTAGCGCCGCAGCGCCGCCGGCAGCGGCTTCTGCCACACCACGGGCGGCCGGTTGACGCCTGGCGGCGGCGGCGGCGGCGGCGGGAAGGCCACGGCGGCGGCAGGCACGAGCATGGTGCCCAGCGCTGTGGGGACCGCCACTGGGGGGCGCGTGTCGCCGCCGGGCACGTGCACTGCTGCCGCGGCCAGGGCCGTGAGGCGGGCAAGGTCGGTGGTGTAGGCTGCAGGGGCCGGGTTGCGTTAGGGGGAAGCACGGGGTGAGGGCACATGCCGGGGGCCCTGGGGGCTCGGCCTGGCTGCTGGTGGCTGCACTGCCAGAGGCAGAGCAGGGAGGCCAAGCCACAAGGGCTCGGGGAAGGTTTCAGAGGGTGCAGCAAAACAGCGGCTTGTGGCGCCAGACTGCCGCTCGGCCCACCTTTGGGCACCAGGGGGCGCAGGCGGCGCTCCGCGGCACGCTCGCCCGCGGCGGCACGGCTCCAGCGCGGCGGCCGGGGCGGGGCAGGCTTGCGCTGCCGCGGCTTGCGCTGCGGTGGCGGCGGGAGGGCGAAAGAGGGCGGGCGGGCGGGGTTGCAGCAGTGGGCATGCGCCCAAGGTGAACCCAGGGGGCCCACCACATGTGCGCTGGGCTGGGCCCCCAGCTTGCGCCCTGCATGACGCTGCCAACTGCCTGCGCACCCACCTGCTTGCTGGGCGGGGCTGCCTGGGTGCCCGCGCCACCGGCGCCGCCAGCAGCGCCGCCTGCAGCAGCCTCCTCCGGCTGCATGCCCAGCATCTGTCGCAGCTCCTGGTAGAAGTCTCCGTCGTCTGGAGGGAGCGCAATGGGAGGGGAAGGGGAGACGGAGGGTCACAGTCAGGCGGTGGGGGGGGCGCTTGAGCGCGCTGGCGTGAAGCGGACACGCAGGCGAGGCGCTGCGCTGGTCCCACCCCGGGGCTGCCCATGGGCATGGCCAGGCCCCCTTGTTCAGGCCCCCCACCCCCAAAGTGCCCCACCGCTGTCCTCCCCCTCCTCATCCAGGAAGCTGGAAAAGGCTCCGGCATCCCCAGTCTCGCGCAGCGACTGCATGCATGCGGCGGCGAGGGGCAGCAGTCTGAGGTGGTTGCGCTGCTGGCGCCGGCGTGCCAGGGGGATCGGCAGGGGGTCGCGACGGCCAGCCTGAGTTATGACATCAAAGAAGCTAGATGCCCCCGCCTGCCCACTGGGGGCTTGCCTGCAGGAAGCGCTGGTACTCGGCCTCATCGTCCAGGCCGGCCAGGCCCTCGATCTCGTCATCCACCTGCGGGGTGGGCGCATGCGCTCGTCGTGCGTGTGACTGCGCCGGGAGCGTGCTGCTCGCGCCAGGCGGCGCGCCCAGCTGCCCGGACGCCCCCAGCGCGTCGGGTGGAGCCCCGCAGCGGAAGGTCCCAGGCCAGATGGGGGCTGCCACTGGCGCCGCTGCTGCAGCGAATGCTTGATGCCTGGTGCGCGCGCCCTGCTGTGCACGTCTGGCCCCCACCTGCAGCATCTGCTCCAGCTCCTCAATGCTGATCTCCTGCAGCGAGTGGTGGGCTCTGCAAGGCACAGGGAGGGGTGTGGAGCCGCGGGCTGAGGCGGCGGCTCAGCTGCACACCATTCAGGGGCGAGGCAGCGTGCACCCAGCATCTGCTGGGCAGGAGGGCCATGAGACAGCGCCTTCCAGCCAGCCTGGCTGAAGCCTCGAAGGGCCCTGGCGCTAGGCGCACCGCGTGCGGCGTGCAATCGGGTCCTCTAGCGCCGCCAGCTCAGCCCCAAACGCCTGCACATCCCCGAAAGGGTCGTCAAAGGCATCTCCGGCTGCTGCGGCGGCGGCAGCTTCTGCTGCTGTGGCTGCTGCTCTGGGTGCTGCTTTGTCAGGTGCGGGCAGCGCATGGTGCTGCTGCTGCTGGGCAGCGCCGGCCTGCGCGGGAGGCGCAGCACGGGGGCGCGGAGGCGGGGGCGGCATGACAGCCGCCTCGGTGGGTGCAGCACCTGGCAATGTGGCTGGAGCCCTGGCGTCTGCCTGGTGCTCAGCGTGCTGCTGGCTGTGCTGCTGAGCGCGCTGTGCAGGCTCCTGCTGCTCCTCCCCGTGGCTGCCCTCCTCCCCCTCCTCCTCTGCTCCCTCCTCGTCTGCGAGAGAGGCACGTGGTTTGGCAAGAGTGTTGAGCACACAAGTTCAGGCTGCTGTGTTTGCACAGTGCCTTACTGTGCAGTCAGCGTCACCCTCCCGTTGGCTCCGCATGACTCTCTACACAGCGCTCAACGGCACCAACCCAGGCAAAACAAGCAGCCATCCGTAACAACCTGCCACACATTGGCCCAAGCCTGGTACATACGAACCTCCCTGCAAAACCAGCTGTACGGCCAGCTGCCGCCCCTGCCCCGCGGCGCACCTGTGCTGCTGCCCTCGCCGCCGCCGCCGCGCCCCGCCAGCCACTCCTGCGCCTCCTCCTCCTCCTCCTCCTCCTCGGGGAAGTGCTGCGAGATGTCTGAGTCGGACAGGATCTCCTCCTCAAACACCACGCCGCCGCCCTCGCCGCCGTCGTCGGCGCCCAGGGCTGCAGCGGCAGGGGGCCAAGGGGGCGGGGGCCGGGGTGGAGGGCAGAGGGGCCCACGCTCTGGCCAGAATGCAGTGCCGCTGCGGGACGTCGCCACTGCGCGCCACTGCCTGCTGAGCTGCATCGGAGAACCGACCGAAGACGCGGCAGGACCGCTGGTGAGCATGCAAGGACAAGCGGCATACACGTCGTGCTGAGGGGGCAGGTCGGGCACAGGATTGCAGGCAACACCGCAGCGGCATGTGCGCGACGTGCAGACCAGCCAGTCAGCCCAGCCAAAGCAGACCTGCCCCGGCAGTTCCCAACCAGGTCTCCCCCAGGGCACGCTGGCGCCTCACTCAGGAGCTGCTTGCGCACTTCGTCCTCCCCGCGCTGCGCCGCTACCGCAGAGGCCGCGCCCGACTCGCCAGGCAGCTGGGTGGCGGCGGCAGAGCGCGCCGCTGCCCCGCGGGCGCCCCTGTGCGGCGATGCTGTCGCGCCCTCGCTGCCGCTGCCGCCGCCCTCCACCTGCTCCTCCTCATCCCCATCGTCTGCTTCCTCCTCCTCCTCCTCCTCCTCCTCCTCCTCCTCCTCCTCCTCCTCCTCGTCGTCATCTTCGTCTGCCCCCTCCTCGTCCACCACAAAGTCTTCGTCCTGCAGGCTGAGGGCGAGGGACACTGAGGTGCGCAACCAGATGTGGGCTGGCCGCACCTGCTGCCCTGCGCCGCACGTACGAGGGCGAGCACAGGCAGGGATAATTGGGCGGCAGCCTGCACTCCCGTGCAGATTTGATGTGGAAAAGCACAGACCCGGCTGAATGCGCCAGCCGTGCAGCTCGACTTGTCAGCACAGATGCCCAAGCACAATGCAACGGCCCGTGCCACCAGCGCCAGCGAGTCTTCACCGGGCGGCCCACCTCGTCGTCCTCCGTCTCAAGGGAGGGGCCAGGCGACATCAAGGCCGCCAGCGCGTTGCGTCGAGGGCCAGACATCGCTGGCTGTGCACGTGCCCAGCGCCTTTGGGCCCTGCAGGCAGCGCCGCCGCCGCCGCCGTCAAACACTCACTGCGAGCCAAACAGAGCTGCCGCTTGATCCAACACACAAGTAAGTTCCCCTGAACGCGTTGCAGGCCTCCTCAAGCCACGCCACTCGCAACAGCGCAAAACAGGCAGCCAGCCTGATGGGAAACGCACGCGCTGCTGCCACAGTCAAACACAATGTATCGAGTTGCGATGCTGGAGGGAACAAAGTGCCCAAAGAAGCCCGGGGCGTGGTCCCGAGCACAGCATAGCAGGGGTGGGACTTGAAAATCGCTGCGCCTCGAGGCCCTGCAGCTCGCGCTTACTTGCATACACACATTTGGGTAGTTTGGTATGCTCTCACAGGCACCGTTGGGCACTGTTTGGGAGGAGTCTGTGCCGGCCGCGCGGGGGGTCACAGCCACTGTCATAATTCGTGTTCCATTTCCAAGCTGGGCCATGAACTGATAGAACAGCCTGAGCACAGCCAGCCTCAGGGCTGACACTGCAGTCAATGATCCGAGGAACAAGGGTGGGCACTACATACCGAGCTGAGCAACCAACCGGCATTTGGGCATCGCGCTTGAGCTCAAGACTGGTTCGGCGCCAAGATCATTGATCAAAACTTGTTCAAGGAACAGTGTGACAGTCCTTGCCATTTTTCAAGAGCACCCACCAGGTCTACAACATGGAGCGAGCTGGGCCAGCTACCGCTGCCGTCTGCAACGTGCCAGATGCCGCGCTCACTTGCAACTTGCTTGCCGCGTCTATCTCACAGCTTTCTGCGGAATTCATGACATTTATCGGCATCTGAGCAGCTGTCCGACATTAGGTTGGCGTTGCCAGGGCCACATGGCAGAGCGGGAGGTCTCCCGCTCGATAGAAGAGCCCCCCCTGGTTTGGTCCGAGTCGCCTCGGTTCAGGCCAGGCTCTCTCAGCTCGGCCGCAGGCCTGCTCGCTCGGCTGAGCGATGCTGTCAGCAGCGGGTTGGCGGCAGCAGCTGGCGGGGCTGGCACCAGCAGCGAGGCAGCTGCAGCAGACCTGGAGCTCAAGTGAGTGACGGCGCAGAGGGGCTGACGGGCAGGCTGTGCGCGCGCTGGGCCTCATCAGAATCGCGGCAAGGCAGACCTATTGTCGACCTTGTTTCCTCCGCCGCCGCCTGCAGTGCGCCCCTGCTGCCTGCGGGCGAGGAGGAGGAGGCCCAGTACCTGGAGCATGTGCTGGAGCCCAAGCAGTGGCCCCAGCTGAGGGGTAGCAGCGTGTCTACACGCCGCATCACTCCAGGCCTGCTGGCGCAAGAGCTGGCTGGGGCAGCGGCGCCGCTGTCGCCGCGCGAGGGCGCAGCCGGCTCGTCTGCCCCTGGCAGCCAGCCCGAGGCGATGCCAGCAGAGGCAGGGGAGGCTGCTGCAGCACTGCCGACCGCCGCGGCCTCGAAGAAGGCGGCAGCAGCGGCGGCGGTTCCGCAGTCGGGGCGCTACGTGCGTGCCTCGGTGGCGGGGGCAGTGAACGCGGTGATTGGCCTGCCCCTGCAGCTGTCGTTTGCAGCCATCATCTTCCGGGACCCCTTCTTCCGCCCCCGCCTGGGCGCCCTGGTCAAGCTGGTCTTCCTGTCCTCGGCCATCCACCAGCTGGCCTTTGTAGCGCTCAGCACGCTGCCCTTTGCCGTGGGTGAGCGCAGCGGGGTGGCCGCGCCCTGCGCTCTCAGCGTGCCTGCTTGGCAGCGGGCCAGTGCGGTGCTGGGCCACCCGCCCTTTGCAGCGATGGGGGGTTGAGGTGCATTCGGTGGGGATACAGGCGGTGAAGTGGCAAGGAAACTGCCCCATCCCTTGTGGTGCTCAGGACTTCATGCGTGCAAACAGTGCGGGCCTGCCATCCCGTTCCATGCCGCGCCATGATGCTGAGCGGCCCTTGTGGTGATGAGGGCCGCGCTGTTGTGGCCCCCTGCAGGCCAGGTCCAGGATGTGGGGCTGATCTTCCTGTCGGCCATTGCCTCGTCGGTGGTGGAGGCTTGCGCCGCTGCCGGCTGGTCCCCGGAAAACACGCTGGCCACGGTGCTGGCTGCCGTCACGGCCGCCACCGGCATCGTGGGCATCCTCATCATCGGCACAGGTGCTGGGCATTCAGGGCCGCATGGTCACGGTCGAGGATCCCTGCTCTGCGCCAGAGCCATGCATGCATGGGCGGGCCCCATGGGCGGGCAGCCAAGTACTGCACCCTGGGCAACTCCCGGCTTGCCGGCGGCGCCTCGGCGGTGGATGTGCCTGTGCTGCCCCAATCCGGGCGGCCCGCCTTGCCCCCCCGCCCCGCAGGCGCTCTGAAGCTGGCGGGCCTGGTGCAGTACGTGCCCCTCCCGGTGGTCGGCGGCTACTTGTGCTTTGTGGGTGCGCGCCAGCCCAGCGCAGCGCAGCCGAGTCGTGCGCCAGCCGAGCGCAGCGCAGCCAGGTTGCGCGCCGCATCGGCCAGCTGGGCGGCAGCAGGGCGCCTGCCACGGCTCAGGGCAGTGAATGTGAACCCCTTACCTGGTGTAGCTTGCCCGTCGGGCATGAGATGGCAGCTCCCCCGCCCCCCCCCAACCGCGCCCCCNCCCCACCCACCACCACCACCACCCACCACCACCACCACACACACACACACAC
>KQ482032.1:296889-330052 GCA_001430745.1 Auxenochlorella pyrenoidosa
ACACACACACACACCCCTATCCCCCGCAGCTACTCCAAGGAGGCGCACGTCACCGCCTTCACTGTGGTGCCCAGCCGCAGCGGCGCGGTGCGCACCTTTGACCAGCGCACCGTGCTCGACATGTTCTCCGCCCGCGTCGTGGCGGTCAGCCTCAGCGGCTACCTGTTCTTCGGCAGGCGAGCCGAGGCGGGCGGCGGGCGCGGCGGCAGGCATGCGCGGATAGGTGGCCCTGTGCTGGGGGCTTCAGCTCCGGCGAGGGTGCCTGCCAGGCCTGCTCGGCTGCGTGAATGAACCATGCCGTGTGCACACCTGCCCTGCCTGCAGCTCAGTCAATGTGCTCGCCAAGGTGGTGGGCATTGCCGCCTCGACTCTGGACACGCAGCCGCACCTGGAGACCGGCGCGGCCGCTGCAGCCGTGGCAGAGGCGGAGGCGGAGGCGGAGCAGCAGGGGGGCGGCGCCCAGCGGGCGCAGCGGCCGCGACTGGCAAGCCTGCCCAGCGCGGCCACACTGACCAAGACGTACAACAGCGTGGGGCCGCTCCTGGAGAGCAAGGCTGGTGAGAGGCTCTCCCCGCCACCTGCGTTTGCATGGGGGCTTCGGTCCGTCGCTGTGGTATGCACTGTCAGGCATCCCGCTGTCAGAAGCCCCCGGCTCACTGCCCGCATGCTGTGCCGACCCGTAGGCTCTGGCGGGAACCAGCCTGCCAAGGTGGCTGCTGCGTTGGCAGAGTCGCCGCGCTTCCTCATCCTCGACTTCAGGCAAGGCCCGGCTCCCCTGCTGCGCCTCGCCCCTGCATCTGGCTGAAACTTCAGGGCATGGGGCTGCACAAGCTGTCCTGCACTGCAGGCAGGCCCCTGGTAGCGAGTGCCACTGTCTACCGCTGCGGGACAATGGTGCAGGCCCGCCCGACTGGCAGCCTCCCAGCTGCGCAGGGGGATGCCCCGCAGCGCACATCAGAGCCCTGCGGGCCACTTGCGCTGCCGCCCCCTTCCCTGCAGGCGTGTGCAGGGCTTGGATGCCACAGCTGCTCGCTCCTTTGTCACTTTGCACAACAAGCTGACACGCATGGGCATCCAGGTGGGCGCCAGCAGGCGGGGCAGCGCGCTCAGCGGGGGCGCGGCAGCAGCGCCGTAGCCACGCCGCCCCTAGCGCACATGCCCCCTGGGGGGCGCCTGGCTTGCATTGCTCCCTGGTAAGCCTCAGAGCCCCCCGCCTGCTGTTGGCCCACCTGCCCCCCCTGCAGCTGGTTGTGACCCACATCACCGCCCGCAACGCCAACGTCAGGGAGCTGCTGGCAGCCCAGGGCCTCGTCCTGCGGCAGCCGCCCGCCGGCGGCGGCGCCACCGCAGACTGGGCGGCCGAGTCGGGTGGGTGCTGCGGTGGCGCCGCCACGAGTGCGGCACAAGAAGCGCGCCCTGTTCCTGCGGGGTTCCCTGCGCTGTGGGGACAGGCAGCGTGGTGACTGGCCGGGCGTGGACTGCTTGTCGGCATGAGGGCCTGCATGGCAGCAGCTCCCGGGACCGGCCTGGGGCACGCAGGCGGGGGCCAGCGTTGCCCAGGAGGCACTGGCCTGCCCTCTGCTGACCGCTGCTCTGCCCAGTCCCGCCCCCCGGCAGCCTCCACCTGCCTGTGGTTCCCCTCCATGGATGCCGGCTGCCAGCACTGCGAGGAAAGGTTCCTGGAGGTGGCGGTGGCGCACGGGCTGTGCCCGCCCCCGGCGCAGCGCATGAGCCTGGCGCAGGTGGGCTGCCGCCGTCGCTGCTGCAGGCGCGGTGCACCCTCCTGGCAGCTCAGCAAGCAAGTGAAGGGGTCCTCGTTGTTTCTAGCTGGTCGAGCTGTGCCATGGGCCAGTGTCAAGCTGTGCAGCCCACATGCCAACCCCGTGGCCTTGACTCCTTCCCCCGCTCGTCTCCAGGTGCTGCGAGCGAACCTGGAGCTGCCGCGCTGCGTACTGGGCAGCCAGGCGGTGCCAGACTATGTCGCTGCCGCGGCCGCGCTGCAGCGCTTCACGCGGCGCCAGGAGCTGCGGTGGGCGGGCGCGGAGCCTGGGAGGCTGCGGTGACGCCAGGGCACCACCATCTGGGCCTTGTACTTGGTGCCGTGCCTGCTCACAGCTAAGGGCCAGCAGGCGCCGACGCTGCACACCCCGGTGCGGCGCAGGCCCGGCGATGTGCTCTTCTCGGTGGGGAACCCCTCTGACGATGTGTACATCCTGGAGGGCGGCGCTGGTGAGCGCTGGGGCGGGCTGGGGCTGACTGCGTGTCATTCAGACCGCGGGGGGATGGTGGTGGTGATGGGGTGGGGGGTGGGGTGGGGTGCGTTTGGCTCATCGTCTGCCGGATGCGACGGGGCGGGGCATGCCATGTTGCAGATGGGACGGCAGGACAGCTGGCATGGACATGTCCATGCACCCAGGTACGTGGCTCGCCCAAGAGGGGTGGTTGGGTCAGGGTTGGAAGGGAGGGCAGGCACTCAGCATGGGAGGCGTCCCTCTTACTAGCCCTGCAGTCTCTCAAACTCCCTCTCCCTCCCCTGCCCCCCCCCCCCCCCCCTTCCCGTGCCAGTCGTCTGCCGCGTCAACTTTGTGCTGAGCTCGGTGCACAGCCGCGCCGCGCTGCCTGCGCTGCCTGCCGACACGCAGCCCGCGGCGAGCGAACGCACCGTGCACTATGGTGCCGGCTCGCTGGTTGGCGAGCTCGATTTCATCCTGCAGCGGCCCCGCAGGCAGGGGGCCCTGGGACATGGGCGGGGCGGGCGGTTGTGGGGGCGGCTGCATTGGTGCTTGCAGACGTGTGCCTGGCTTTGTGGATGCTGTGAATGCAAACCAGCGACCACGCTCAATGCCAGCTGCATCCTGGTGACACCGCTCTCTGTTCGCTTCTCTCTCTCATGCTGCTCCTTGTCATGTGCAGCTTCTCTGCAGAGGTCGAGGCAGCAGGCAGCGCGTGGCGCCTGACACGGCCCGCCTTTGAGTCAATGGCAGCGCAGGTGCGCTGGGGGGCAGCAATTCCTCGCCCGCCTCGCCCACCCCTCCTTCCGCAGTGGAGTTCTTGATGCATAACTCAGGGCAAGATCACTAGCTGTCTTGGTGCCACCTGTAGCAGCCGCGCCTGCCTGCCCGAGCGGCGCTCTCCCCCCATCTCCCCTTTCCCACGCACCTCGGCCTGTGGCGCAGGACCCAGGCTCCCTGGTGCTGCTGCAGCAGATTGTGCTGCGGTCAACCAGCCTCAGCGCCGCGCACGCCCTGGAGGCGCTGGACCGACTTTCGCACTCCAGCTAGGCGGGCGGGCAGACGGGTGGCGGCGCCCGCACGCATGGGGCACGTGCCACTGTCCTGAGCATGCCAGATGCGAACCCTCGCCCGCCCATCCACCCAGCTCGGCCTGCCACGGCACATGCGCTGCCCTGAAAGCCTTGTGCAAGCGCTATATAGCGCGGCTGTAAGTGCATTGCCCTACACCTTACAGCACCCCCTGGCTCCAGCGCTCACTGGCGCACATCGCACAGCGGGCAGCGGGCATGGTGGATGCTGAGGCCTGGCTGCCCGCCACCGTATCCTTGATGCGATTGACGTGACCTGTACGCCGTCTGGCACACTTCACAGCGACGGGAATGCCTCTATGAGGGCTGCAGCGCTGTTTGTCCTGCTGCTGGCGGCTGCAGCCTCTCCTGCCCAAACACTGAGTCCACCATGGTGAGAAGGCGCCTTCGAGTTGGGAGAACGGAACCCGGAAAACCCGCAACCATAAGGCTTGGCCCACCCTTGGGTTTGGCAGCTTGCAGGGAGCAGGTGGCTCGACATGCCTGCCACAGATCGGAAATATCAAGTTCGAGCTGCCGATTGTAGCCGATCTTGTTACAGTACTGCATCCGCCGAGGGATTGCCAGTGCTCGGTGCCCGTACCGGCATGGCACCCCTGCCCAGCTCCCAGGCCAACCTGCAACGCATTCACCCATCCCCCTGAACCCAACTTTCGAGCATGTAGGTATCAAGCGGTCGCCACTTTCAAAGCTGCCCTCGCTGCTGACCAGCTGGTGGAAACAAGCACCGAGAGCAACGGCAGCGCACTCATCCTGACGGTTCGAGGTGCGGCCCGACCTCGACTGCTCCTCCCCGCGTGCCACGCAATGTCCATGATTTTCGCTGCATCCAGTCAGTACAGGAGGTCCGGCATGCAGCGCTGAGCCACCACCGCATGTGCTCCAGCCCGCCGATCCCAAGTAGCAGTGTCCACCCAGCCCACTCTCTCAACCTCCTGCAGTGGCCCCCTGCTGCGGCCTGGCCGGCGGCCGCCGCCTGGCCGACCAGGCATGCGCCGCCGACTGCCCGGCATTGCGATGGAAGGCACGCAGCTTGTCCACCCTGCTGACAGCCGCTGCCAAGGCCCGCAGCGCCACCCTCCCTGTGAAGCTGGCCGTGCGCGTGCTGCACAACGGTACAGAGGTGGAGGCGCACCGCCCGCCCCGCACCCTGGGCGTGGCAATAGGCGCGCTGCGCAGCGCCATGCTGGGCAACAGCTACTTTGTGTCGGTGAGTGGGGTCGCAGCCCGGGCTGGGGGCGCGCTGAATGGGCATGTGCGCACAGCAGGTCGGGGCATGCACGAGGCTGTCTGACCGATGCCCGTTGGGGCGCGGCACGACGAGCCTCGGCCGAGCCGTGCACTCTGTGCGCTCCCCGCAGGCCGCCATCCGCAGCATGCTTGGCAGCGCAACCAGCACCGGTTTCGCGGTCTTCCAGCCCAAGGTGCGCTCCTGATGCGCCCCGCCTGGGCGCTTTGCAGCATGAGAGCCGTGCCATGATGCGCTGCCTGCCGGCCGCGCGCCGTGCTCGCCAACAATGCAGTCCACCCCTTTTCCGTTCAGGTGGCGCAGATCTACGCCGACGACCTGAGCGAGCAGGACGGCCTGCAGACGCTCACAATTGCAACGGTGAGGGGCTGGTGGGCGGACACTGGGCCCACTGCGGCGGCCGTCAGAGGCTGTCCCACCTTTGGCGCAGGTTCGTGCTACCCGCAGCCAGAGGCCTGTGCCTGGCGGCCTTGCTCAGCGCGCTGCCCACGCGACCAGTGCCCTCAAGGCTGCCGGCCCCACCCCTCTCTCTGAACGAACTGCAGCTGATGGAGCAGGCGCTGAACCTGGGGGCGCTGGGCATAAAGTCCACCACCAAGCGCTGCGATGGGGTCAGCTGTCTCGTAACCACATAGTGCTGCAAGGGGTGCCTGCTGCGACATGTTGATGACATTTAACTATGGTCTACGCTCCTTGCTGCACTGGCTCCCACACACATTCTCTGCGCTTTGTTGCATGCTTCTTGCTCTCGGCCATGCATCATGCCTAGGGTTACAGGGCAAGCCAACATTGTCAGGCTTCAAGGAAGTGCAAGCACCAGTGATCCCACCAAGCATGCCTCTGCCCGACGTTCTTGTGATAATGAAAGCTCTTAAGCACACAGAGGCACGCGCGCAAGAAGGGACGTGGCGTGGCAGGGTGACGGAGGCGCCGCGCAAGCATCAAGGGAAGGGAGCCCATTCTCACAAGGCGAGGAATGCTGGTACGAAGTAGGAGGATTTGGGGGTGATCAAATATGGGATATACAAAGCAGGAAGCTCACAATGCTCACTGAGGAGGACGCGCATTTGAGATCGCGCGATGTTGCAACCTATTCAGTTGCTGGGACGACTGCTAACTGCTAACTTTGCTCGCCTGACTGTCAAAGGGCTCGAGGAGCAAAGGCTGCCTGATTGCTGCGCTGCGCCCTGCAAGTTGGCGCACTCCATTGCTGCGCTCGTGTCCTGGACATGCCGCGCCTCAGTGGCTGAGGCCCCTGCACATTTTGCGCAGGCCCAGGAAGCCGCTGGACTCTGCGCAGTGGGCGGAGCAGTCGGGGATGGGAGATTGTGAGTCCCGAGCATGCGGTTGATTAGATGGCTGCTGGGCGCTCACGCTGCTGTGGGCAGGGCCTTGTGACCCGTGGATTTCTTCCGCCACAGCCAGGGCAGACACACTGCTGCTAACAACCCCAAGGCCCCACTGCTGCAGACGCTGCAGGGCCCTAAGCAACCTACCTGCATGGCCGTGCTGGAACGCCGCGTGCAGCTGCGCCTGAGGCTTGAGGCACGGGTTGGTGGGCGCATGGTGCCGCTTCCAGCCGTCCAGCCAGGCGGACCGCAGCCTGCAGGGTTGTTTGTGCATGAGGATCGGGTTGGCTGGACACAGCCGGCTGGTGCAGTGCCAGGGTGAGGCAACGGATGCAAGCCGGTCGCTGCAGCGTGCCTGCGTAAGCGTGCAAGGCAGGCTCCACAGCTGCCTTCGGGCAGAAGACGGTGGTGGCGGTTGGCCAGCGGCGGACCCCTGTCCTGCCCCTGTCTTGCACCGAAAGGCCTCCCTTTGCTCACCTCTCGTTCAGGTTCTCGGCATCAACGGAGAGAAAGCGGACAGAGCGCTTTGCCTTGGCCGCCTTAGGCGCGCCCGCGCGCTCGAGACTGGCGGAACTGGAGAGCGCTGCAGACAGCACACGCTGCATGTGAGGCGCCGCGCAGACTGCCAGCCGAGAGAATGCTGCACCCCCAGCGCTCGACTTGAATAGCGAGAACGCTGTCGACATTCTGTGCGCTGCAGGGGGCTCGAAATTGGCACAGCCAGTGTTCAATGTCGGAAGATGTCGAGAGTTCAAAGCGGCCGATCGTCTGCCTGGCACATGGCGTGACCGGTGCGGCATGCAGAGTGCGCAGCGTCAGCGGTCCTCCGCTGCGGAGAGGACCTCCATCCTTTCTGGCTGCTTGGCAGCACCCAAAGTCCCAGCGCGCTAGTACGACAGCCAGCCGGCGCCTCTGTGATGGACACCACTGCAAAATGCTGCGCCACGTGCAGCTAGTGTGGGCGCCGGTTCGACATGGATTACAAGTGTCATGCAAGTGCGGTCACGATGTGCAGAAGTCTGTGCAATGAAGTGGTCGAAATGCAGTCAGGAAAATTAGGCAAGCCGCACGAATCAGCATGGCAGGCGTGTACAGGAGTGGCACAGTTGCTGCGCACAAGCAGTGCTAGAATCCGACGTCTGAGGACAGGCCTATGTTCTGCACCATGCCTATCGAGCCTCCGCTGAGGCCCTTCAGGTCAAAGGGGATGTGCGTCACCATCACCGCCACAAGCACCACCTGCATGGCGCAGGCCAGCGTGGCGACGGCTGTCACGATAGGCCGGCTTGCTGGGGAAAACAAGCGGCCACTTGCACTGCGGCATGCACCAAGTGCGCCGGCACCTGGGCAGGTAAGCTCGATGCGAACTGCTGTGCAGCAGCCTTCAAACCGTGAGCCCAGCCGCTTACCTTGTGCCCCTGCTGCGGCACCTTGCCTGGCTCCTCCAGCACCGTCACCCTGAAGCGACACTTTTCGTGGTGCGATACCTGCACATGCGCAGAGATGTGAGCCGATCGGGTGTCTGTCTCGGCAGCAGCACATGAAAATATTTATTGGTGGCTGCAGGGCTGCTCAGATGCAGCAACCCGCACCTGATGACAGCCAAGGCAGGGCTGGGCATCGCAGCCAGCCAGCTGAGCGAGCCCAACCAAGCCCCGCTGCCTTCACCCAAAGGCGGCCCCACCTCGAAGCGGGTGATGGTGAACAGCGAGGCGCGGCGCTCCCAGGTGCCGTCCAGCAGCGTCGAGTTGCACGAGCAGCCAGACAGGCACGTCACGTTTGCGGTGCCCATGCGCTCGTAGCTGCAGGGGGGGTCGCAGCAGGTGGAGAGAGGTGCGCGACCTGGGTCGGCAGACATCAAAAGCCGGTGATGCCGCATGCTGAGCCTGGGGGCCGGCAGGACGAGCAGGCAGCGTGCAATGGCCGTGGAGGACGAGCAATCAAAGCATCCCGCCCATCTCAGCGGAAGTGCATTGGCACGCTTGCCCTGCACCTGGGCCCCTTGCCTTCGCAGGTGCGACAGCCAGACGACCGCGTTCGAGGCGTTGGCGCCGCCGGCGGCGCTGCCTGGTCGGCTGTCTACCTCCAGCTCCGCCCAGGAGCCTGCATGAGGGCATCAGCAGCGCACCCGGCACATTTGGTTGTAGGCTGCCAAAGGGGCCATGGGCGGCAGGAGGACTAGCGGGCGGGGGAAGGAATGTGAGTTGCACGCGTGGGCGTGGCAGGGGAGGCAAGGAATCCCTGCTTGGCAGCGGGGTAGCGGGGGAGCCTGGGGGGCTGCTGAGGAGCAGGGCGCAGGGTTCCCACCTGGCTCTGTGGCCCGCCAGCCCCACTTCTGTTTGATAAAGTTGTCTGCGCTGGGCCGCTCGGGCATGTACTTGAAGCCGCTCTGCCGCTTGACCACCGGTTTAAACTCTTGCTGCAGGGTGGAGGCGCCCCGCTGGTGCTCGGGGCCGGGCTGCTGCATGCCAGCAACCGCGGCTGACTGCGCCCCCAGCCCCAGCGCGCATGTGGCAGTGTGTGGCACATGCGCATCTCCGGTCGCATCCCCATGACTGCCACTGGCCAGCCAGCCCTGGCCTCACCAGCATGGCGCACATGCCGGGAACCTCATCCGAGCTGTGTGGGATCATGGGCGGCGGCATGGCAGGGACGGCGGGGTCGTGCCGCCGCTCCGCATCTGTCAGCGCACCGCCAGTGGTGGCCTCCCATACTGCCCGTGAGAGGGCTCCTGCCAGCAGCTCTGCCAGCACCTGGTGACCGGAATCAGCGGGGTGCGTGCTGCATGGCATGGCAGAGTATTCAGAGTGCAGCGTGGGTCAGGAGGTGCAGAACTGGGGCCAGTTGCACCATGCCTGCAGCGCGGCAATGCAGGCCACCCGCTGGGCAAAGCCTGCCCTCCGCTGCGCATTTCCTGCGCAGCCGCAGCCCTGGCTCTGCCCCTGTTTAACTTCACTGGGCCGCCGCCTGCCTTCCTGCCGCCCACCCAGCTGCCTCACGCGTCGACGTAGAAGACCGACTTGCGTTGCGCGGGCCCCGCCTGCGGTATCTCCCCCAGCGTCCAGTTGTTTGGGCCGGTGAGGAAGTAGTGCAGGGCGTCGCCCAGGGCCACGCGGTGAACCTGCCGGGGGAGGGAGGGGGCCGAGGGATGCTGGTGGCCTGCAGACAGCAACGACGGCTCGACTGGGGCCCATGGCCGCGCCGAGGGTGACACACATGAGGCGACCATGGGCGATGGGGGTGTGGCTGAGAGGCGGTGGGCCAGCCATACCAGGCCGGCCGGCCGCCTGGGGGCGGCACGGCCCGATGCCATGCATGGGGCTGGCGCCACGGCCAGAGCCCCCGCCAGTGCTGCACATTTGTGCAGAGCAGCACGCCAGGGACGGCACCGCGCCGCAGGCAACCGCGCTGGCGGCGGCCCTTGCCTTGAACTTGTCCAGCCCAGCTCGCAGCAGGTGGAAGGCAGCCGAGCGCAGCGACAGCGAGGGGATGTCATAGTACTGCGCAAGGGAGAGAGAAGGGAGCATGCGAGGGGTGGCACAAGGGTCTGGGGCTGGGCTGCCCGAGAGGAGTGCCACGAGCGTTTGACAGGTTGGGGCCCAGCACCCCCCGCCGGGGAGCAAGGGCCAGGTACAGGCATGCGCAGGGAGATGGTATCCCTGCATCCTGTGCCGCCCGCGTGGGCCCTGTATCCTGCCCTCCCACGACAGTAGGGAGTGCCAGCACCTGGTGGCGCAGCATGATCTCAGGCCTGAAGTGCCCACCCAACTGTCATGCACCGGGGTTTCCCTCCACTCACATTGGAAAACACAGACAGCGCAGACTCGGGCTGCCGGTAGAACAGCCCCCGGTCCACGCCGTCCCCGGGGGAGTTCCACCACCCGTAGTGGTGCAGGATGAGCACGGCGGGCGGGCGCCTGCGCGCCAGCAGGCGGCGCAGCAGCTGCTCAAAGGAGCGGCGCTCCGTCGAGTTGTACTCGGCATCCCACTGCTCGTTGATGGTGAACTCAAGCGTCACTGCGCAAGGGTGTGAGCACAGTGGGGGCTCAGGTCGCAACACGATCAGCCCTGGTGAGCACACAGTGGGCAGCCTGGTCAGGCAGGGGCTGAGCGGCGCCGGGGACGGTAATGCCGCAGCTGCATGGCAGTGGATGCAGCAGGCCTGCCCTGCAGCATGCACTGCTTTCTGGGATGGCTGTCAGAACCCTGCTGCACACATTCACCTAGGTCGGCGTCCTGCAGACAGCAGGGGGGGCAAAACAGGGTGCATTCGATGCGCCAGGATAGGCTGGCCAGGTGGTTGGCAGGCATGCGTGAGAGGGCTGGATGGCAAGGCCGGCCGGGCAGCCGGGCCAGTACATGCAAAGCAGGCGCCGAAGACCCGCCAGCGCACGCTGCTGTCCTCACCAGCGGCACATGGTGGTTGAGGCAGGCTGCGTAAATGAATGCCGTCGAGGCAGCGATGCCCTTGTTCTCCAGCACGTGGCCCCTGCCGGTAATGGCGCACAACATGGTTGTGTTGGCTGGCTGGCCGTACGTGCAGCACACGGGACGCCCAGCCGCATCCCGCCGCCACCCCGCCGGTCACCCTGCTTTCTGATGTGAGCGCTGCACCGCCGGGCCTGTGCTGCTCCCGGTGCAGATGGGATGGCCCAGCTGCCCCACCTGTGCGGGAAATTGTGTCGGATGAACTCGAAGAAGCGCGCCACGTATGCAGTCTTGTTGTAGTTGCTGGATCCGCCGCCCCCTGTGATGGAGCCGCCCAGGGCGTACGCCTTGATCGGCTGCCCCGCCAGCAGCTTGGCCGCCACCCCGTGCAGCGCGCGCCCGCTGCCGTAGTAGCTGATGCCGCGGCGCTGCTCCTCCGGCGTGAGCAGCGGCTGCCAGGGCAGCTCCAGGCGGCGCTGCGGGCGGGGTGCAGAGGAACACTGGGTTTGCAGGAGGGTGGCCACGAAAGTTCATCTCGCAAAGGGCTGGGCGTCCACATTTTAAGCGGTGACGCAGGCGCGCATGGTGACGGCGTATCGCTGATCAAAGGTGCCCTGGTGGGAGCAGAGCAGATCCCGAAGCAAGCACCCACGCACCGGTGGCGGCTGTGCAGGGGTGCAGCCTGTTAGCAGGAAGGAACGCCAGGGTGGTGCCATCCCTGCGCAGGATGCAGATGTAGCAGGACCAAAGAGATCCAACAATGCAGGTTGAATCGCCAGCATCGCGATGCATCGGCTGATACTGCGCCGGCAGATGCGGCAGGGTCACTCAGGCTCACCGTGTCGCAGCAGCGCTGGCGAGCTTGCTAACAGAGCCCCGCAGCCCAACAAGATGCACAGCCAGAAGAGCTGTCGTTGGGAAACCAGCGCCTTGCTGCTGCTGGCGGGACCCTCTCGCTCGGCGACGGGGGCAAGGCCATGTTTGATCTGCTCCCTGCTGTCCGCTTGGGTTTGCTGGTGCCGCGCATGGGGCGAGCTGAAGCCAAAGTCGCCAAAGCTGCGCCCAACCCCCTCATCCCCAGACTTTGGGCTGTTGCTGTGGCGCCGCATGCGCGTCCAGGATCGCGAGCTCGGCTCGCAGCGCGCGGCGATTCCAACTTTGCACCTGTGGCAGTGCCTATGTGGCGGCGGGTAGCACCCGCCAGCTGCCCGCCAGTGGCTAACGGTTGCTGCGCTGTCACTTTTTAACCACCCAACATTCTCAACTGAACGATGCTTCCATTTATCCTGCAGGATCCTTTCAAGCACACATCCCGTGCCTGACTGTCTCGGTGTTGCTCATGCTTGCAGCAATCCACTTGCATGTCGGACAGCAGCAAGAGAGTTAGAGGAGCAGGAGGTGGGAGAACAGTACTGAGCAGAAAGTAGGAGCAGAGGGCAGAGGATAAAAGCGCACCAGGCACAAAAGGAAGATCTGTGCACAGGGAAAAATGATTGTCGTTGGGTTTAGAGGGCGCCATGCTTTGTACGAGATGCAGCCATCGCGGCTTGAACACGGGCATGGGTTGTGGCACTGGCCTTGGATCATGTTGTGAGTGTTTTCAGGTGGGCAGCGGCAGGGCTAGAAGCCACGGTCCAGTGAGAGACCAATATTCTGCAGACAGCATGGGGTTGGGTGTAGGGGTGGGGTGACTGGGGCGAGGGTGCAAGGGTGGGCGCTCGCGCATGTGCGTGTGGTATTGGTGGGGTATGTGGGCGGGTTGGGTGCGCATGTTGTCGCTGCCTCAATCTGCCAGCAGCATCTCTTGTTGCTCTCGCGGCGGTGCACAAGTCCCTGGGCCCCCACAACCCTTCCAGAGCCCCACCTGCACGTTCAGCAGCGAGCCTCCAGAGTCCAGGGGCACATGCGTCACCATCACCGCCACCAGCACAACCTGGGGGCAGCGGATGCAGGTACCGCACCCGCGCAAGCTGTGCTGCAGAGACGAGGGGCACAGGTGCCGCCCCCGCCAGCAGTCGGATGTCACTGAGCATGCAGGCGGCTCCGCAGAGCGGGGATCAGGCGTGGTCGCTGCCACACACCGCCTTGCCCACCCTTGCGCACCCCAAGCGTTGCAGGCTGCTGATGGGCAGACGGGCCTGCCTCTACTCGCGCCCTCATGGCCTCTGGTCTCACCTTGTGCCCCTGTTGCGGCACCTCCCCTGGCTTGTCCAGGACCGTCACCTTGAAGCGACACCGTTTGTGCCGAGTGACCTGCAGCACAAGCCGACCGAAGCCTCGGGCCACACCCGGGGCACAACCGAGGCCAGGAAACCTGCCCTGCTCGCCACCAGCCATGCTGATCCCTCACACACGATGCCTATCCCTGCTCACATGAAAGCGGGTAATGGTGAAGAGCGAGGCCTTGCGTTCCCAGGTGCCGTCCAGCCGCGTCCCGGAGCAGGAACAGCCGGACACGCACTCAATTCGCGCCGTGCCCATGCCCTGGTAGCTGCACGGCAGGAGGCGAGGCCCAACACTGTGCCAGGGTGCGGCTGGAGCCGTGCACTCCCCATGCTTGGCTGCTAACCTGGCGCAGGCGAATGAGAGGCTGGCTTTCAGGAGGCCGACCGACTTGCCTCCTCAGGTGCGACAGCCAGACGTATGTGTTGGACGACTTGCTGCCGTCGCTGGCGCGGCTGTCCACCTCCAGCTCCGCCCAGGAGCCTGCGTGGGGGCAGGGGCAGGCAGGGCAACCAACTCTGTGCATTGCAAAGGCTGAGCATGCAATGTTTGGGCAGGGGTAAGGCGACGGGCAGGCGCGCAGGCTTCCCAAGACAGGAGAGTCGGGTGCAGGCAGGCGTGCATGGGCAGGCAACACGTGTGTCTTGACCGACTTGCCTGGCTCCGTGGCCCGCCAGCCCCACTTCTGCTTCATAAAGTTTTCTGCATCGGGCCGCTCGGGCACGTACTCAAACCCGCTGTGGTCCCTCACCACCGGCTTGAACTCCTCCTGCAGCCAGCGGGGAGCTCGGTTGCAGAGTGCGCAAAGTGATGCAGATGACCCTGCTGGCATTCCCCTGCTGCAGTTGCTGCTGCTGCTGCTTGACAACCGGTGCCGCAACCCTCCCTGCTGTCCCAGTACATGCTGCTGTATGCCTATGGCCCGTCAACAAGCTACGGGGCGGTGACACCGGCCTGCTGCCTGCCTGGCACCCAAACAATGCCATCCCACAGCTCACCAGCATGGCGCACATGCCCGGCATGTCGTCGGCATTGAAGGGGATCATGGGGCCTGGCAGTGCAGGGACGCTTGGGTCGTGCCGCTGCTCCGCCTCTGTCAGCGCGCCGCCAGTCGTTGCCTCCCACACCGCCCGTGAGAGGGCTCCGGCCAGCAGCTCTGCCATCACCTGGTGGCCGGGGTCGGCAGGGTGGATGCTGCATGGAAGCAAAGGGACCAAGAACTTAGGATGGGGCTTCACGCGGCAGCAAACCAGCCACACGCTGCCATCAGCTGCACAGGGTGGAAGCAGATGACTCTGGCCCTGCCTTGTGCAAGGTGCCCCCATGGCAACTAGGGAGCCAGGGCACCCTGCCCTCCCTGCCCCCTCACTGGTCTGCAAAATAGACAGAGCTGCGTGCAGACTTGCCCACCACGGGGATCACCCCCGGCCGCAGCGCCCCATTCTCAATGAACAGGTGCTGCCGATTGGAAATGGTGACGCGGTGCGCCTGCAGGCAAGGGCCCGGATGCAATGGACAGTGGGCTGCAGCTGGCATTGGCTGCGGTAGGCCAGGGGCCACTGCTGGCGCAGCGCGAGGGGCACGGGAGGGGGCGTGCACAGGTTTGCCTCGCCTTGAATTTGTCGACACTCGCGGCCATAAGGTGATGAGCAGCCGCGCGCACGCTGAGCGTGGGAATATCATAGAACTGCACAGGCGAGGGCAACACCAAGCAGGCAGCAGCATGTGGTGACAGGCAAGGGTTGCAGGCGGCGGCGTGCTTACAGGAAGGAAGCGCAAGAGCAGGGCAGCGGAGGCTTGCGCTGTGCGGCAGCTGGCTGGGAGCGTGCTACAGGCGTGCGATGTGAATCCGTGCACGCCGAGCTCTGCTGCATTTGGGAAGGGCGGCGCCCCGCAGCGGCCTCCCCTCCCCTCCCCCCCCCCCCCCCACCATGCGAGAACGCCGTCAGCTGCAGCTCGGGCTGCTGGTAGAACAGCCCCCGGTCCACGCCGTCGCCAAAGGAGTTCCACCACCCGTAGGAGTGCAGGATGAGCACCGCGGGCTGGTGCTTGCGCGCCAGCAGGCGGCGCAGCAGCTGCTCAAAGGAGCGGCGCTCGGGGGACTGGTATGGCGAGTTTGCCGCCTCGTTCATGGTGAACTCCAGTGTGACTGCAGGGGGTGGATGGAGCGCTCACAGGCCAGGTGGGGGCCTGGTGCCTACGAGGGTGCTGCAGGTCGCGACAGGGCGTAGAGTGAGGCAAGCATGCGTCCCTACAGTGCGCAGGTGGGCTGGGGTTGCGACCCTGGCGCCCGGGCGCCCGTCTCTGGAGCAAGCGGTGTGCAAGCGTGCATGCCCAGCTGGCGCAGACGCCAGCTTGGGCCTCACCCAAGTCGGCATCCTGCAGGCGAGGGGGGTCACCGACAGAGGGCCAGAGGCTTGCGCTCAGCGATGGCCGACTGATGCAGCTGGCAAGGCATGAGCTGACTGCAGGAATGCAGACACAGTTGCAGAGGTTGCAGCACCAAGCGCAGTGGCCAAGCCCAGCTGGCTAGCGGAAGCAAGCGCATGCGCCTGGCCCACCTCTGGCACGTGGTGCTGCAGGCAGGCCGCATACATGAAGGCCGTGGAGGCAGCGATGCCCTTGTTCTCCAGCACGTGGCCGCTGCGGGCGAGGCAGCAAAGGAGGGAGGTAGCGCATGCTTCCTGAGGCAGCCAATGCGCGTCGACACAAACAGCGGAACGGGCACAAACAAATCAGCACAGCCTGGGACCCCGCTGGTCCATACTCCCACCTGTGCGGGAAATTGTGCCGGATGAACTCAAAGAACCGTGGCACATAGGCCCGCTGCCCAGTGGTAGAGCCGCCGCCGCCCGTGATGGAGCCGCCCAGGGCATACGCCTTGATCGGCTGCCCCGCCAGCAGCTTGGCCGCCACCCCATGCAGCGCGCGCCCGCTGCCGTAGTAGCTGATGCCGCGGCGCTGCTCCTCCGGCGTGAGCAGCGGCTGCCAGGGCAGCTCCAGGCGGCGCTGCAGGCAGGGTGCAGAGCGGCAGCCAGCATGTGCAAGCGAGGGCCAATCACAGCGGGCATGGCAGGAAGGCACCCATGTAAGAACCGGCACTTCCACGCATGCATTCTTACCGGTGCTGGGGCGCTCAGGGCCGCCGGCAGGGTAACGGCCTCCGGTCTGGATGCTGTCCCTGCAGGGAAAGCGGGTCAACTCCTCCTGGCACCTTGGTTGCTGCCGTGAGGTTCCCTGCCTGCCCTGGCTGGACTACAGCTACTCACCGAGTCGAGACACCAGCGCTGGGGAGGCAGTGATGAGGCCGAATACTGCAGCTACCAAGCACAGCCAGAAGAGGTGGCTGGCGGGCACGAGGAGGGCGGTGCCACCGCTGCTGCTGGCGGGGCGGGGCCCTGCCCGAGCCTCTATGTGCATCGCTGGCTTGAGCTTCCCTTCTCCCATGCCCTCCAAGCACGTGAGGGTGGGGAGTGGGCAAGCTCAATGGGTCCGGCGCAAGGTTTGGCAGAGGGGAGTGCGACAATCCCCGGCGCAGCTCTGAGCAGGTGGCCGCAATCACCGCCCCAACCAGCGAGGCTGGGAACCTGATCGCTCATCCGCGGCGCACAATGCGATCGTGCGCCGCTGTTTGAAAGTAGTCGCATGACCTGCCTGCTATGGGCCCGCAGGCATTCAACCGCCCGCCCTGTTGATGGGCAGCAGCGGCGAAGCCTGGTGCTGAGAGCAGAAGTGCCATGTGCATGGCCCAGGAGATGCATGCTAGATGGGTGAGAGATACCACTTTAAAATTGAAGAGAGCACGACACACAAAACAGGGCTGCCAGACAATAGAGCCTTGAGCGTGCACCATGGCCTGCTCCGCTTTGACGTTGATCAGCGTGCACATGTCGATGCTAGAAGAAGGAAGAACTCGGCCTGAAGCTCACACATCACTTGCCCAAATTGTGCGGGTCCTCCTGCCTGTAAAGAGGAAGGCTGCCCGCCATGCATGGCAGGCCGTGCCTGCGCTGGTTGCCCACACCAGACCTTGTGTCTTGCGTGCTTGAGCTTTGCAAGTGCCAGCTCTGGATGCACAAGCAGGGGGACCCGTACATATGTTGTGAGCCGCCAGCCCTCAAGAGCCCAAATCCATTCACCAGCAGGGAGGACTGGGCGGCTGTGCCCGCAATCCAGCCGGTGGACTACCGATGCAGCCGGGGCTGGGACTGGCACTCGGTGGCTTGCTATCAGATGTTGCGCCAAGGCTGCAGTGCTGCCAGCCCTGGATTACCTTTCCAGTCGGTGTGATAAATCTAGCACGTACCAAGGCTGATGCCCCTGCTGGTGCCCGCAGCAGCAGTCGCCAGCGTTGCCACGTTGCCGGCGCTGTGCGCATGAGCCAATGCCTCTCCTGCACTTCACGCTTTTCCTTGCAGACGCTCACCGCCCTTCGTAACGCCGTTTGAAGCCTCCAGCAGCCAGTCAAACTTTTGGGCAGCGGAAGACAGCGGCCGGCGGCGAAACCGAGTTGGGTTGTCGCGCACTTGTACTGGCTCCATCACTCGTGTGGATCATTAGCAGGCAGCCAGACGGCCTAGCGGGCGCACAGCGTCGCGGGAGATCACCCCTTCGCCGAAATGGCCAAGCGACAGGATTACGACTACCTCATAAAGCTGCTGCTGATTGGAGATAGCGGTGAGAGGTGACAGGGACCGCGCCTGACACCGCAGTTGCTCTGGCGCCGCGAGCTCGCCGAGACGCGGCCTCCCGCTGCCCTTCTGCAGGCGTGGGCAAGAGCTGCCTGCTGCTCCGCTTCGCGGAGGACAGCTTCACCTCGAGCTTCATCACAACAATCGGGTGAGCGGCGCCGCCGGCGGCAGTGGCGGTTTGCGTTGCGCTTCAGGCCGATTGCCCATCCTTTATGTGAGCTCCACACCTGCCCTTTCATCCCGCATCCCTGCCCATCTGCAGCATCGACTTCAAAATCAAAAAGGTGCTCATCGATGGCAAGTGGGTGAAGCTGCAGATCTGGGACACCGCAGGGCAGGAGCGCTTCCGCACCATCACTAGCGGTGCGTGCGGGGGGGAACTCGAGGCCGGCTTGCAGCCGGTGTTTGCTGGTCACACGCAGCGTGCACGCAGAGCGGCCTATGTATGCCAGTATATGATCATTCCGTCCTGCTTGCACACAGCTCTCTTTTGCCGGCGGGCCCAGTGCATGCCGCCAGCTGCCAGCCGCCTGCCCGCTAACATGAGCGCCCAGCTCCTGTTCCTCGCCCTCGTGCGCATCCCTCCTGCAGCCTACTATCGCGGAGCGATGGGCATCCTGCTGGTGTATGATGTCACTGATGAGGCCTCCTTCAACAACATCCGCAACTGGATGAAGAACATTGAGCAGCATGCCAGCGACAACGTGGTCAAGGTGGGGGGCGGGTGGTGCCCACGTGTACAAGTGGGGAGGAGGGGCAGAGTTGGGGCGGTGTGTATCGAAGCGCGAGCGTCCGGAAGAGCCGACAAACTGGGGCTGTGGGGGCCCAAAGCTTTGCAACGAGCGCTCACTGTCAAAGTGCATGCATGGATGCAAGCAGTCGTTTGACCATGCCCGGCTGGCCCTCTCCATCACGCAAACTTGCAGGTGCTGGTGGGCAACAAGAGCGACATGGACGAGAGCAAGCGGGCCGTGCCGTACAGCCGGGGGCAGGCGCTGGCTGACGAGTTCCACATGCAGTTCTTCGAGACGAGCGCCAAGAACAACACCAACGTGGACGAGGTGTTCCAGGTGGGATGGGGTGGGGAGTGGGGGGCACGCGTGGAATAGGGCCGGGCAGGAAACGGGTCGGTGTTGGTGCCAGCCCGCAGCTCCAGCGCTGCTGTGCCTGCCATCGAGCTGCTGCTGCGCTGGAGCTACCTGGCGGCTCGCTTGCTGTGGCACCTCATCGCGTCCCAGGTCATCCAACGGTGGCGCCTCTTCTTTTTCTGCAGTCGGTTGCGCGCGACATCATGCTGCGGCTTAAAGACACGCAGCCAGACGCGGCAAGCGGCGGTGGCGGCGGCGGCGGACCCAGCCTGCGGGTGGGCGCAGCGCAGCGCAAGGCGGCCAGCAACAAGAGCGGCTGCTGTTGAGCTGCTTGGTGATGGCGCAGCTGCTGGGGGGGCGCAAGGGGCCGTGCTGATCAGCAGCTGCCCATCACCGGCTGCTCGCCCCAGCTGCAACCTGCAGACTGTGGCATGGGTGCGCAGCACTCTCTGCTTGCCCGCTCTACTCTTTTCTCCCATCATTTCCTAATCTTGTTGGACTCGAACGCATTTGATCACTTGAATGGTCATCAGAGCCTCGTAGCGGGCACGCAGTGTAACACTGGCTGGGAGAGTTGAAGGCGGACGTGCAGGCACACAAAAGAAGCTTGGGGGCGTTACATCAGGGTTGTCACCTCACCCCAGCGGCTGCGGGGCTGACTGCGGCGTGCCCACCAGCGCCTGACTCACGACTGGCGGCAGCCAGAACGCTGGCCTCCCCGCACTGAGGATATTGAGCTGCGTGGCTGCTCGCTGCACAGTGGCAGCATCCTCTGCCTGCAGAATGCCGGCCTGTGCTGCGCTGGCTGCTGATGCCATCTGTCGCATGAGGTGGCGCCAGAGTGGCAGCAGCGCATCCGGAGCGGCCAGATCGGCAGGGGCTAGCAGGCCTGCTGCCTGCAGCTGGCCCAGCGCCGCCGCCAGGTTCACCATCTCACGCAGGCTGGCTGGCCTGGCAGTTGGGGTTGTGGCCGGGCCGGCCCTGCCTTGGTCTGCCAGCTCGGCTGCAGCGGCAGGCAGCAGTGCGCACAGCAGACGCGGTCGGTTGATGCGCAGCGCAGCCAGGGCGGCCAGCAGCGTGGCCAGCGCGCCCAGGCTGAAGCCCCGCGGCTGCTGCCGGAGGGGCTGGGGCAGCTCCCGGGCGGGCAGCAGGAGGGCGAGCGCGCGGTTGCACACCGCCTCCACCGCCTGCGGCCCCAGCTGGCTGCTGGTGAGTGCATAGTACTGCAGGAAGGAGGCCAAGCTTTCGCCGCTGTAGGGGCTTGCCAGCAGGTGGCGCTCCAGCTGGGAGAGCGTGGCCTCCCTGCAGGGCACAGGGGGCAGGGGAAGAGGTTGGTGGTACAAGTAAGCGTCGTGCACACAGCCAGCTTGGGCAGGACAGGGTCGGTTTGTTGTTAGTTGCAGACGCGAGACTCCAGGGCCAGGCGGAGGTCTGCGTCCCAGCCAAGCCAGGCAGGGAGGGGGCGCAGCGGCGCTGCCTCACGTGAGCATGGCGCAGGGCCAGGCGGCGGCCAGGCGGCCCAGGGCGTGGAGCAGCGGGCCCACGTGCTGCCCCGTCAGCGCAAGCTGCGAGGCGGCGCCGGGGGAGAAGCGTGTGTCCAAGCAAGCGCGGGCATGCAACACCGTGTCCAGCGCGTCGAAGAAGCTCTCCAGCACGGCAGCCGGCAGCAGGGAGGCGGGGTGGGCCTGGCCAAGCGCGCTGCCCAGGATGCGGCGCAGCCCGCAGACCAGGTCGACAAGCTGCTGGCTGCTTAGCTGCTGCAGCAGCAGCCCGTGGCAGCTGGCCCTATCTAGCTCCCCAGCGGCGGGCACGGGCTGGTCCTGGCCCTGAGCCCGGTTCTGCCCGGGCACTCCGCCGCTATCTGCACCACCAGCGCCGCCACTGCCGAGGCAGCCGGCTCCTGCGCCCCGGCCTGCCGATGGCTCGACGCCACGCGAGCTGGCTAGGTGCTGCAGCAGGGTGCCCAGCACTGGGGCGGGGGGAGCATGGCCGACCAGGCCCAGCCCTGCCAGGTAGCCGCTTGCCTCCTGCAAGCGACAGCAGCAAGGAGGGGCCAACAGTGGGAAGGTGGTTCAGGCGGGTGCCAGGTAGGTGCGCTGCTGCCCGGGTAAACCAGCATCCCAGCAGGCGCTCCCAGATGCCTTCTTGCAGAAACAGCCAGGGCTGTTGCCGAGTGTATATGCGCGCCTGCTGTAATCCCCCATAACACTCCCCGTTCAGCCCCTCTCGATGCCTACCTGAGGCTTGGATGCATGTAGGCCAGCCACCAGGGCAGCACCCAGGTCGTCCAGTATGTTCACGTGCCGCTGCTGCTCCAAGCTCCAGTGGCAGCGGGGCTGGAATGCAAGGTGCCCAAAGGAGAGGCAGATGCGGGAGACAGCTTCTGGCGGCGGCCGCTCCTGGCCAGCCTCCAGCCTGCATGAAGACAGGGGGAAGCGGTGGGGTTGGACTCCAGGCAGCAGGGCAACCTGCCTGTGGCGTCTGCAAGAGGAGTTGCGATCCGAGCCCACCTGGCAGCCACTGCGCCAGTGATCCGCTGCAGCAGGGCCTCGTCTCGGTACTGAGGCCGCATCTGGGTGCAGGCGTGCAGCACCTGGTGCACAGGGGAGGGGAACGGCGGGAGGGGGGGATTTTTTTTTTTTTTTTGGGGGGGGGGGGGGGGGCACACCGCCGACCTTCTGAGCAGGATGGGGGGTCTGTTCATTGGCATGCCGTGCTGGGCTGGCGAGCACAGCAGCACGGCAGCAACCACCTGTGCCAGTCCCTGGAAGGTCAGCCCAGGCGCCGCTGCCCTGGCAGCAGCTGCCAGGCGGGGCAGCAGGTCTGGCGCCTCTGCACGCAGCTGCAACTCCTCGGGCAGGCATCCACTGCTGAGCTCGCCCAGGGCCGCCCACGCAGTTGCCACTCCCTGGGCAGTGGCAGGGCAGCAGACAGGGTCAAGAAGAGGAATGCGCGTCCCTGCGAGCGACGCCGGCAAGGGACGAGCACGGCAGCCAGCAGCTGTCCTGCATCGTCCTGTCGGCCAGTGGCGCCTTTAGCAGCACCCACCTGGGCATCCAGCGTGGGCGCCGCCGCCCACAGCGCCTCCCACAGCCGCGCACGCACGTTGTCGTGCAGGACTAGCGGCTTGAGGCTGGGCAGGTCGCGGGCGATGCTGTGCAGCACCTGCGGGGCAGAACCGGAGGGTAAGGGCTATGTACTGGCAGCAGGGAGGGCGAGGAGGACTGCACGCGACAGGCACCAGTTCAACGAGTAGGCGAACCACGAGAACAGCACTCGACAGACAACTGCAGCTGAGAGCTGCACTTGAAGCAGCCTTCCCATGCCTGCGTGAGCCCGAGGGTGGTGAGGCGGTCGGCAGCGTCGGGCGCCGCCAGCGCGCGCAGCAGGGGGGCCCGCAGCGCCTGCAGCAGCCGCGGCGACAGCGCATCCAGCCGGCACAGCGCGGCCAGGGTGTTTGCCACGCATTGCGGGCCAAAGCCCGGGGTCGCAGCAGCTGCGGGCACCTGGTCGAGCAGCCATGCCCAGCGGGGGTCGCCGAGCAGCCAGCGGCGGCAGAAGATGGACGCGTCTCCCGGCGCGGCCTCTGCCATCGAAGCCAGGCGGTGCAGAGCGGCTGCTAAGTTGATGCAGTCCAGTGCCTGCCAGCCCTTGGCCAGCGCCTCAAACAGTTCCTGTGCAGAAGGAGCAGGTGGGCTGGCACCCTGAGATGCAGGGTGGCGGAGGGCGAGCAGACGGCTGAGCAGTGGTGCCTCCTCGACTTCTGCCAGCCCAGTTGCATCACGCCGCCCGACTGCTTGCCTCTGCATTCTGGGCGCCAATCAGGCGGCCATTGAGGCGTCGACACTCCCTGAGCGCGTCATCTGCTGCAGCGGCCATGCCTGCTGCCTTGTGCGCCGCACCAGCTGCGGGGCCGCCATGATGGTTTGCCTGCACCAGCACCCCTCCCATGCCCTGCTGACGCGGGTGCCATTGCTGATGCTCTAGTCGTTGGTGGGCAAGCTGTTGGAGTGTGTACGAGTGCTGTTGGAAAGGTTGGGCAGAAGCTTGCGATGGCAGCGCAGGGCCGGGCGGAGGGGGCGCGGAGTTGCGTTGCGGCGCTGCGGGCAAGCCCCCTGCAGGGTGCCATCCCCAGACGCTTGGCTCTGGCGCGGGCTGGTGTGGTTTCTGCCAGCCCCAGCCGCGCGTTTGATCGGCAGAGCCGCTCGGTAAAGGCCAGTCCTGCCGTGCAGAGGCCTGCTGCGCTCCCCAGTCTCCTTGGGCAGGATACATGATGCCCACGGGTGAAGCCCAGGCAGTCGACCACAGATCATCAAGGACAGGAGGGGTGCCGGTGCCAGCACCAGGACGGCTCCTTTTTGGGTTTTCATTCTTCGTCAGATCCATTCTTTAGCAGCAATGCAAGGCCAAGGCGTTCTGCGCCAGCTGCAGCAAAACCAGGTGCTGGAAGGGCAGGGAGAAGGGAGGCGCTCCTCTGCCGCCGCCAGCCCTTCCCTAGATAGCCCCCGAACCAAAAGCTTCAAACCTTCCTCCACCCCGCATTGCAGGCTCTGTCCAGCGCTCAGGGCGCCCTCAAGCCTGGAAGCGGCGTCCGCGGCGACGGTGGCAGCGCAACCGCCACTGCCGTGCTGTTCCGCCACAAGCCGCTGCAGCCCATCCGCGAGGAGGAGCCGCTTGTCCTGCGGACAGCCAAGACAAATGCCAGCAAGCCCACTGTAAGACCTTGCAACACCCAGAGCCGCCTGTCGAACTCAAGCCTGATGGTAGCCAGCACCATCTGCCAAGCACCCATGTTGTGCTCGCCAACTGCAATGGCGCCACCCCTGCTCGTTTCTCGGTGCAGGCCCCACCAAAGACTGGCGGAGGAGCAACCTCGGATGTCGCCATCCTGGTGCAGAATGCAGTCAAACTGGCAGCACAGTACATGAATGCCGCCTCGACCGCGGGCACAGGTGGCCGCCCAGCACCCGCGAGAGGCGCTGCCATGAGTGCTGCTGCTGCCTACCTGCCGACACTGCGCGGCAGCCTCGCAGCACTGGCTGATCCATCTGTGCTCGCGCTGGCCACAGATTGCCTGCTGGCAGAGCTGCTGCAGGGCCTGCAGCCCCTGTTTGTGTTTAGCCGTGCCTCGCAGCAGTGGGCTGTGCCCGGCATCGCCTCGCTGCTGGGTGTGCTGCAGCAGTCCTGCCAGGTGGGCTCACTGCGATGCACTGCCCGTCTGTACAAGCACGTTGTTGTGGCTTCCCCAGCTTGGCGCCACAAGGTTTTCAAGGGCTGCGGCACTCGTGCACCCTTCACAGAGGGCTCCCCACCAACTAGCTGCCCGTTCTGTATGGAACCTGCAGGAGCGCCTGTGCCGCACCACCCTGCCCTGCGACGCCGCACTTGCCGGCGCTGCTGCACGCTTCTTTGCCCGAGCGGCTGGGCGTGGTTGGCCGGCAGCGGTTGGCGACGACCTCCTGGCTGCGGCGGCGGCCTATGTGCACGTGCACTGCCGCCTGCTCAGCGGCGAGGTGGGTGCTGGGTCCGGGCCAGCCTGCTGGGGCTCGTGCTGCAGCCCGAGTCGAGTGGATGGAATGCTACCGCCCCCCCACCTCCCCACTCACCCGGGCCCCTACATGCACCCCACGAACCCGAGCCCTCCCCCGATGGCGCAGGTGCTTGCCCAGCTGATGTCGCTGCTGGAGGCGGCGCGCTACCAGCCCCCCTGTCCCATCGCGCTCGGCAACCGGGTGGTCGAGCGCGTGCTGCACCTGAGCCGCGGCAAGGGGGAGATGCAGCTGTCCCACTTTGCCGACGTGGTGAGAAGGCAGGAAAGCTGGATGAAAGTCAGATGTACCCATTGCAGGCTGGTGGGCTGGCTTGGCAGGTTGGCACACCGTGCAAGCTGGGCTGCGCTCTGCTTTCCGTCCCGCCTGTGCCCAGGTGGAGGCGCTGGCGCAGCTGGGCTGCCTGGACGCCCTGTCTGCCCCGCTGGCAATCAGGCTGGCTGTGGGCACTGCCCGCAAGCTGGAGGAGGGGCAGCGCCTGGCTGTGGGACAGCTCAGCCAGCTGGCGCGCATCATGCAGAGCCTGTCGATTGCCGCAGGCAAGCGCGGCAGGGGTCCGGGTGGGCGGCGCATTCATCCCTGCTGGCACAGGCGGCTTGGTACTGCATCGCATCGGCAGGGTGCTACTTCTAACAGAGCCCCTCGCCCTTCCTTTGCTGCAGCAACCACCTCCGTCGAGCCCGCCACCCTGCTGGCCGCCACCGCAACTTGGCACCTGCTGGTGGTGCGCGCAGAGTCGCTGGCCCAGGAGCAGGCAGCCGCGCCCGCTTCCCAGGGCGACGCGCCTGCGGGGGCAGGGTGCTGCCCTCTGGGGCTGGCCCTTAGCCGCATGTGGACCGCCAGCCGGCTCCTCATGGCCTTGATCAGGGCAGGAGCACCACCCAGCTTCACCCTGCCGGACCGCCTCGGGTAAAGGGGCCGGCGCAGGCAGGGGGGCATCTCTGTCCGTGTGCCGTGGCTGAGGGCGAGCGCAGGCAGGCAGGCAGAGAGGCGCGCCGCCTGGTAACAAGGGGGACGAACCACGACGTGTCCTTTCGGCACACTGTCCAGGCGCTCGGACCCCCTGCCCACAGGCTGGCAAGCCACGCCGCCTTCCTGGAGCAGGAGCACCGCACTTCCTCCACCGGCCTCACCTCGGCACAGCGCCGTGTGCTGGCCGCCCTGTCCAGGCTCGACGTGGGTGGCGGGATCCCCGCAGATCCACAGGCAGCAGTGCACGACTGCTATGGCATGCCTAGGGTGCTGAGGTCTGTTCGGATGCCGAGCCCGCAGACATATCTGTGCCAAGCTTGGCCAGCTGGCGAGGTTTCCTGGAAGCAGCGCGGAACACTGCCCTGGCTCCACTGGTGCAGGTGGCGGCCAACAAGATCAGCGTGAACTTGGATGCCCTGGACTCTGTGTTCACCATCAGCATAGCGGTGAGGGGAATGACAGCATCTCAGGCGCGTGTGGTGACGGCACCATCAGCATGGCACACGCAAGATGCGTGGCTGTGCGTTGCAGGCTCGTCCCATCCGAGGAACTCGCAACCGGACTCCCGCCATGTCTCTCAACCCATGCACGCCCACCGACACTGTCTCCACAGGTCCGCATGAAACTGAAGAGCACTGGTCAGCTGCAGCGCATCGCCATCCTCATCCGAGAGCCCCGCCACCTGCTGCGCAACAGCGCGGGCACCCCGCTGGGGGCGCAGCTGGCGCAGGAGCGCCTCCTCAAGGTGCATGTGCTCCGCTGCCCAGTACTCGCGCCTGTAGTCCTGCTTGGCCCTGGGAGCTGGTTGCGCTCCGGCACAGCTGGACGCTCCGGCACAGTTGGGGTCGTATTGTGCACATGCACTGCTGCTTGCCTTAGCCTCTCACGCCCTGGCCTCCCCACCCAACCACATGCCATGCAGGCAGCTGGCTGGCAGGTGGTGCCGCTGGAGGCGCAATGCTGCCTCTGCCTGCCCGTCCGCCAGCTGTCAGAGGAGCTGGGCGCGCTCATGATGAGAGATGGGCAGGCCAGCAGCCTGCGGTTCCTGGCCTGAGCCGTGGCGGACGGCCCCTGGCTTGTGGCAGGAGGGGTTCTGCTTACAGCACCAGGCCGGCGTGCACAGCAGGCACAGCAGCACGTCGCACTATTCCCGTGGCATGTCCCAGTCCTCTGCGCCGCTGCTGCCGCCTCTGCTGCCCCCCTTGCCCCTGCTGGGCCGCTCTGCCCGCTCCCACAGCTCGCGGAAGCCGGGGCCGCCCGCGCCCCTGCCACGCCCGCCCCTGCCACGACCAGCACCCGGGCCATTCCTGCCGCCGCCACTGAACCTGCCGCGCCCACGCCCAGCAGCACCGCCGCGCCCTCTGCCACTGCCTCGCCCCCCGCTGCTGCTGCTGCCCTCGTACCACCGCTGGCTCGGCGCTTCGCTGTCCCTCTGGTCGGCCCCCAGCAGCGGTTGCCGGCGTGGCGGCTGTGCATCGCCACTCTGGGCCCTCCGCTGGCTGCTTGACCGGGGGGCCTCGCCAGCCTCGCGCTTGTGGGGCATGTAGCGAGGCGAGCCTGCACACCGGAGATGAGAAGAGAGCAGTATGCTTGAGCAATAGACATGACGTTTTCATAGCCAAGAGCGAGGTTTAGTTTTCACCGCGATAGCTTTGTTCTTATCACAAAAAAGCTAACTGCCTGCTTATGTTTCCTTGTATCGCATCCGTGAAAGCTTACTGACTGGGAGCCCACTGGTGAGCAAGCAGACAGCCGCCACAAGAAGATCAGGCGCATGATGGCCCTTCCGCCACTCACCTTGTGCCGCCTCTGCCGCCGCCAGCGCCTCGAGCGTCGGCTCTGCAGCCGCTGCCGCTCGAATGTCTGGCAGCAACGCCACGGCAGCAGCCATGAGCGGCTGGAACAGGGCGGCGTCACGGGAGTCGCAGGCAGCCAGGGAGACAAAGATGCGCAGCAGGTCCTGCATCTCTGCCGGTCCGCCGTCGCCCGCCGGCAGGTGCTGGCCCTGCACGATCGACGCCTGCAGCCGCCGGTGTGCATTCTTGGTCTGCAGGGGCGCGGCATGCGGCGCACCGTTTAACCCTTGCGGGCACCCTCGCGGGCTGCGGCGGGCAGGGCAGGCAGGAGCGGTGGCGGCGAGCGCGGCACGAGCCACGGCCGCTGGTGCGCAGCTGGCCGGTGCCGGGCGGGGCGCCCCCGCACCTTGCGATCGTCCACAGGGAAGCCCGACACGACCAGGGCCCTGAGCTTGGCGGGGTCGAGGCAGTACAGGATGTCGCCCCGCTGCCGCCCCAGCGACAGCACTGCGCGCTTCATGGGGCCTGGCTGTGCGGCCAGCGCGTCGGAGCGCACCCCTGGGTCAGCGGAGAAGTGGCCCTGCAGGGGCGCAAGTGCGCGGCGTGAGCCCACAAGCCGAATCAGCGACTGCACACGCTGGCGCACAAGCAAAGCCTCAAGGACTGCAGTGATGACATGCAGCGGGTGACGGTCTGCTTGCACAATGGCAAGCCAGCCCACCTGCTCAAAAAGCTGCTCCAGGAAAGCAATCCACTGTGCTCGCCACTCCTTGTAGTTTGGAGTGCTGGAGGCGTCGCCGCCGCCGCTGCCGTCGCTGCCAGCTGCTTGAGTTGCCGGGGAGCGCGCCTGGACATGTAGACGTGATATAGAGCTGAAGGAAGCACCACCTGAATGTTGTGATGCTCGGTACTCTGCTAGGCTGCTTCTCAAAGCGGGAAGCCTAGGCAGGAGGCGCCAAGTGGCGCTGGCGAGTGCCCGCATCGTATTGCAATCACAGAATGAGGGCAGGCAAAATGCAAGCAGAGAGGATGGAGCCAGTGCTGAACTGTGCCACCCTGGCCTGCAGCGAGGACTCAAGAAACAGCCTTGACAGCCTCCCAGAACGATCGGGAGCGCCATGACGATCGCTGCTGCGCTCGAAGTGCCTCTGAATGTCGCGCTGGCGCTGTGCCAGACGCAAACGCAGGTGCGGGCTGTCGCTGCCTGCCCTGACAAACTGGGGATCTTGTATCTCAGCTCACAGAGGCTGACAAACCCTCCGCGATCGCCCAACCAAGCTGAAAAGTCCAAGCGCCGTCGCCGCTGCTGCCAGTGTCGCCGCTGCCGCCACCCCCCCAACATTTGCAAACTCCACCTGCCAGGTGGTAACGCTGCTGGAGTGCACCTCGAGAGGGCAGCAGCTGCAGCAGCTGGCAGACCTGCGGGCCGTGCATGCATCATGCGGCGACCTGGCGCCCCTGCAGGCCTTCTGCACACAGGCCCTGGAGCAGCGCAACTCTGGTGAGGTGCATGCGAGGCATTGCTATTCAATGAGGTGCGACGGCGGAGAAGATGCCGTGCTCGACACAGCAACAGGCATACACGGACATCACCCAGCGTGGCCCGCCAAGCGCAGCGCACAATTGCGCAGGCCAGCAGTTTGCCTGCCCCGCCCCAATTGTGCGCAGCCCTGGTGCCCGCAGTGGCTCTCGTCACCCAGGCCCTGGCGGCTCACCGCCGCGCCGCGGCAGCGCTGGCGGCCCGGCAGGCAGAGGCAGTTGAGGCCCTGGCGGCGCTTGGGCGCCAGCTGGCAATGCAGGCGAGCGAGAGCGGCGAGGAGGCGCGCCACTTGGGGCAGCAGGCACACGGGCTCGAGCTGGTGAGGGGCCGGCCAGGGATTGCATACGTCAAGTGTTGTGCGTCTTTAACTCTCCGCCTCCGCTGCATGATGCTGCCAGGGCTGTTCACACGCTGCATTTGGCAGAGCCAGGGTAGAGAGCCGCAGGCCTGCCTGCCGGTATCGCCCCTTTCCGGCCCTGCAGGCAGTGGAGCGGCAGCTGCTGTCAGCGGTGCAGGCCGAGCTGGCGCAGCGCGCGCAGCACCTCGCGGCTGCTGGCGGCCAGCTGGACCGGCTGCCGCACCTGCCGCCCTTCTCCGCTGCCTTGGGACAGCTGAAGAGTGAGGCTGCAGCGGCGCTGCAGCAGCTGGAGCAGAGGAGGCAGGCTGCGGGGGCGCAGCAGGGGCGGCAGCAGGTTGCGCACCAGCCGCAGCGCTCACCCGCCGATGCGCTGCCATCGGCAGACATGGCGCATTCACCAGGCCCGCCTGCTGTGCAGCCTCCAGCGGCCCAGCAGGAGCAGCAGCCGCGGCAGGCGACGCTGCACACCGCAGATGCGCAGCTGTTGTGCTCCGGCATGCAGCACCTGGCGGGCGAGCTGCGGCAGGTGCAGGCGATGCTGCTGGAGCAGCAGCGGCAGCGGGCGCCCATGCTGGCGTTCCTGCAGCAGCTGCTGCCGGCGCTGCTGCCGGCGGGGCCGCCGCCGCCTCCGCCGCCGCAGCAACAGCAGCCGGCGCCGCTGCAGCTGCAGTGGCAGCAGCTGCGCTCGCCGCAGTCTGCTGTGCCGCTGCAGCAAGCTTCCTTGCAGCAGCAGAATGAAGGCTCGCCACGGCCTCCAGATCAGCGTCAGCAGCACCACCAGCAGCAGGCAGGGGCACCAGGCCTGGGGGAGCAGCAGCTGGTAGGCGGCACACTGCAGGCAAGCCGCGAGCTGTCCCTGGGCCCTGCCGTCCCCACTGCAGAGCTGCAGCCTGAGCAGCAGGTGCCAGAGCACCAACAGGAGCCGCAGCAGCAGCACGCCGCAGCGACCAGTGCAGACAATGTCGCCAGCGCACCTGCAGACAATGGCATGCCACAGCTGGCTGCCGGCACGCCTGAGGCAGCAGCGGCGGCCGCAGCGGCCGCAGCAGGGCTTGCAAGCAGCCGCGCGCTGCACACTGCTCTGCGCGGGGATGCCGCGCCCAGCAGCAGCAGCGAGGAGCGACTGGCGGCGGCTGCAGGGCTGGCTGAAGGACGCATGCACAGCCCTCAGAAGACAACAGCCTCGGCCCTGCCAAGAGCAACACCACCAGCTGGCGATGCCGCCGCAGCAGCTGCAGTCGCCGGAGGCGGCACACCCGCCGGCTTTGCCTTTCCGCAGCTGCAGGGCCCAGCGCCCACGCCTGTGCTGCCCGCAGACCCACCCCCACGCCAAGCCTACGCCGGGGGAGCAGCAGCAGGAGCCGCGCCAGTTGCAGCGGATGCGTCGCCTGTCGGCAAGGAGAACCTCACCAGCAGCCAGAGCAACAGCCAGGAGCAGGGCGCACCCCCGCAGCTGCTATTCGGCGGCGGGGCGGCAGCAGCGGCAGGTGCTGCTGCCTGCGGCAAGGCGGGGCACAAGGGGGCGCCGGCACAGCTGGAGGCGCTGCCAGACTCGGAGGAGCAGAGCCTGCCGGGCACGCAGCTGCTGGAGTCGCCGCGCATGCAGCAGCGGGAGCAGCTGCCGCCGCCCGCTCCGCGCTCAGCCGCGCCTCCCCTGGCAGCCAACCTGCACACGAGCCAGCCAGCGCAGGCGCCAGAGGCGCAGGAGGCGCCCCTGGCAGCAGCCCAGGTGCCAGGCGCTGCGGCGGGCGGAGCGCCGTCTGGCGGCCCCCAGTGTGAGTGCCTACTGTAGCCCCCTTTCTGTGCCGCGCCGCTTGCCTTGCCATGCCCTGCCCCGTGGCGGAGACGTCACCATCCGTCTGCCCGCGCTGGCCGTGCAGGCACGCCTGCGCCGTCCCTGGCAGCCTTGCTGGACAGCCAGCGGGACTCCACCTCCCCCAAGGGACCCGGCAGCGGCAGGCCCGGCAGCGCAGGCGGCGGCACGGCCCCGCGGCCAGACGCGGCAGCTGCAGCCGCGCCGGGCGCGGGCGCTGCAGGCACGGGTGCGCTGCCGGCACCGGCAGCAGACCCCGACTCGGCGGGCAAGCAGCGCGGCAGCAGCGGCAGCGGGGTGGCCCCTGCGCCGGCCGCTGCTGCTACGCCAGCGCCTGGCGTAGCAGCAGCGGCGGCGGCGCAGCAGCAGCAGCAGGAACAGCAGCAGCAGGGCGAGGGCCAGCAGCCCATGCCAGGTGTGGAGCGCAAGCGGCCTGCCTCCCAGGAGGGGGACGCCCGCTGCCGGCACAAGCGCAGCCGGTTTGGGCGCGAGTCTCAGGAGCAGCAGGAGCAGGAGGGGGAGAGGAGGCGCCAGCACCAGCACCAGGGGGAGCCGCAGCCCCAGCTGCAGGGGCAGCAGCAGCAGCAAGGGCACCAGCAGGTGCAGCAGCAGCAGCGCCAGCAGACACAAGAGGCAGGCGGCGCTGGCTGCGGCTTGCCGGCTGGTGCCGCAGGTGCTGGAGAGGGCCCGGGGTTGCAGCCGCCGCTCACGCAGGGCGGGGAGAGTGAGCAGCAGGGTGCCCAGCAGCCGCTCGATGGCTCAGAGCCCTGCAGCAGCAGCGGCATCATGTGCACTCAGCAGCCGCTATCCTCGGGGGCTGCTGGCAAGGCCCTGCCGCCGCTAATGGCACTGCCGGGGGGCCCCCATGGCGGCCTTGCCCCGGCAGCAGCCCCCCCACTGGCAGCCCTGCACCAGCTGTGGCAGCAGCAGGGAGCAGCCTCCCCCCTGCTGGCGCTGCTGGGCACACCAGGTGGCCTGTCGGCCCTGCCGGCACCAGGTCTTCAGCTGGAGGGTGCTGCAGCAGGCAGTGCAGGCGGCGCAGGCATCTCCTGGCCGCCTGGCCCCTCGTGGCAGCCGGCGCCTGTAGCGGGCGCTGCCGAGGGCGCCACGCCGCGCTTCATCGGCCCCACCGGCGGCGGCAGCGGCAGCACAACACCGTGGCAGCCCGCCGCGGCAGTGCTGGCACCAGTGGCAGCGCCGCCACCGCTGGGATGCAGCCCGCTGCAGGCGCTGCTTGGCGTGCCTGGCCTTGGTGGCGTGGCAGATAGCCCAGCCCAGCCCAGCCCAACAGCAGGCATGCAGCAGGCACACTGGCAGAAGGAAGAAGTGCAGCAGGCACAGCATCACCGCCTGGCTCGCTCGAGCTCGCCGCAGGGCCCGGCCATGGCGGCGGCGCCCATGGGGGAGCTGGCAGCGTCCGAGCGGCAGCTTTCGGCTAGCAAGCAGTCCTAGGGGTTGACATACGTGTGCATTGTTTGGTGGCATTGCGACTCCAATTGCAAGAAGACTCGTCACATGGAACACCAGTGGCTCAGCACCAGCGACCGTCTGCTATGGCTAGGAGCAGTAGCAACGGAAGCTCTTGGCGGTGCAGGGCAGGGGTCGTGGGCAGAGGGCAGGGCACTGGGGGCCCTCAGGCATCCGCAGGAGGCGGCACGACGGGCGCGGCGGGGGCGCTCACCCCATGCGCGCACGTTGGCAATGGCCACCTGCTGCTGCTTGGCGGGGTACCTGCCAGGGCCAAGGGGCCGCAAGAGAGATTGCCTGACGTCAGCACGCGCACCAGGGGACGGCGCCGGGCTTCCGCCAGCCCTGCCCACATGCGTGCCCTGCTTGCCTGGTGCGATGCGGGCAGGCCAGGCAGGCCCACCCTCCCGGCTCACATGTAGCCCTGGATGCGCACCACCAGCTCCGCACCCTTCATCACTGCAGCATCGGGGGGCGGGGCAGTGGGGTGGGGGAGCATGGGGGAACTTGCCAAGGCTGGAGGACATCTGCACAGGCAGCCACTGGCGCTGCCGACCCCCCGGTAGCTGGTCAGGCGCAGCGTGGCTGGCATGCGCTGTCGGGAGCTCCCCTCAGTTGGGGAGGGGACGGCGGACGTTATCCAGGGGCGCTCGCATCACAGACGTCCAAGTGCAGCGCCGCACCATACGCAGCACACAGCAGCGGGACCACAGCCAGGCGGCAGACCTGGCAGCGAAGCCTGCAGCTCTCACAGCAGATGGTGCCACCCACGATGAGACCCTTGGGCCCAACCGCCACCTGCGGGGCAGGGCTTAAGCAGGGCAGTGCTTGGAGAGGGATGGGCCGCTGTCCGCCGCCGGTGCTGGAGCAAGGATGAGATGAGAGGGGCGCGGCGGGCACTCTGCCAGAAGAGGCGCCTGAATGCAGCCTGGCGTCTCTGCAGGCCACCCTGCTCTGGCTGGGCTTACTGCTGCCCAGGTTGGATACACGGGGGGTTGCCGAAATGGAGGGGCCCATGGCCGCGCCCTCTGGCGTGATCGTCGGGGGACCCACTGCCAGCTGTCCGGCACCGGCCTCCAGTGCACGGGTGCCAACTTCTGCCTGCCCTTCCCCTCGATCATCTGGGGGGTTAACCAGGCTGCGCCACTACACGTGGCGGGGGTGTGCAGACAGTCAAGAATGAAAGCATGCACACACCACAGCTGCAGAATGTGTGCGCCCTTTGCTTTGGGGGGTTACACAGGCTGCGCCACTACACGTGGCGGGGGTGAGCAGACAATCAAGAATGAAAGCACGCACACACCACGGCTGCAGAAAG